>CM076720.1:2199896-2252005 GCA_038501795.1 Pseudopleuronectes americanus
TTGTGGTGGTACGGGTTTTGTGATTGTGTTGTTGTGTTTGTTTTTTTCGAGTTTTACGTCAATCGTGTGTTATTTTGTTGATTGTTTTTCGTTGGCGTGTGTGTTGGTTTTTGTTAGAATGTTGTCTAATGTACGGTCGAGAAGGGAGGTTTTGTAGTTCGTAGTTTCGTTTTCTTGAACGTCGTTTTGTTTGTTGTCGTGTGTTGTTCGTGTATCGTCGTTGTTTGTGTGTTGTGTGACGTTTGTTTGTTCTGTTGTGAGGTGTATGGTGTGTTATTCGTTATACTGGGATTGCGAGTTGTCGTTTTGACTTCGTGTGGTTTTTCGTTCGTGGTGAGTGTACGAGTGTGCGTGGTGTGGTTGTGGTCTATCGTCGTTGTTGGTTTGTTTAGGGGTTTCTGTGTGTTTTTGTGGTGTTTTTCGTTAGGTGATCTGTGTCGGACGTTTTGATTTCGTGTTTGTAGTTTTTTTTTTCGTCGGGTGTTGGTTTAGTATTATGTGTCGTGTTTCGTGTGTTGTTGTGTTTTTTGTGTGTCGTTGTGTTTGATCGGGATTTGTGTGTTTTTTTTTGCGTTTTGTGTGGTGTCGAATTGTTTGTTTATCCCACATCTCACTGAGCCCATATCCTGAGTAACATACGGTAGTACGTTCGTTCGTGTTGTGTGCTAGTTAAAGTGAGGTTTCTTGTGGTAGTGTCGTCGTTTTTGTTTGATTTTCGTGGAGTTGTTCGTCGTGTGTTTTTGTTGTGGCTCGTAGTTTTGTTTGTTATTTGTTTTTTTTGTTTGTGTGTTTTTGGTTGGGTGTTTCATCGTGTTTTGTTGTGCGAGTGTTACGTTGCGTTAGTGTGGTGTGTCGTGTCGAGTTTTGCCGTGTTTTTGTGGTTGTGTGTTTTGTTGTGTTGTGTGTTTTTGTGCGTGGAGTTTTCGTGTTTATTGTTGTTCGTTCGGTTGTTTGTGTGATTGCGTTGTGTGTGTACGTTTGTTGTGTTGTGTTGGTTGTGTGTTGTGTGTTGTGTGTGTTGTTTTTTGTTGTTTGTTGTGTTTGAGTGTTTGTTGTGTTTTGTGTTGTGTTGTTGTTTGTTGTTGTTGTTGTGTTGTGTGTTTGTGTGTTGTGTTTTGTGTTTTGTGTGGTATGTTGTTGTGTTGTTGTTGTGTTGTGTGTTGTGTTGTGTTTGTGTTTGTTGTGTTTGTGTTTTTGTTTGTATGTGTGTTGTTTGTGTGTTTGTGTTGTTGTGTTGTGTGTTGTTAGTGGTGTTTGTGTGTGTGTTGTGTGTTTTGTTGTGTTGTTTGTGTTGTGTTGGTTTGTTGTGTGTTGTGTTGTGTTTGTGTTGTGTTGTGTTTTGTGTGTGTGTTGTGTTTTTTGTTGTTGTTGTTGTGTGTGTGTTGTGTTTTTTGTTGTGTTCTGTGTTTGTGTGTTGTTTGTTGTTTTGGTTGTTTTGTTGTTGTGTTGTGTTTGTGTGTTTGTTTTGTGTTGTGTTGTTTTGTTTTTGTTGTGTTGGTTGTGTTGTGTGTGTTTGTTGTGTGTGTTGTTGTGTTGTGTTTTGTTGTTTGTTGTTTGTGTTGTGTGTTGTTTTTGTTGTTGTGTTTTGTGTGTTTGTTTTGTTTTGTGTTGTTTGTTGTGTTTGTTGTGTGTGTGTTTTTTGTTGTTGTGTTTTGTTGGTGTTGTTTGTTGTTTGTTTGTTTGTTGTTTTGTTTGTGTTGTTTGTGTGTTTTTGTTGTTGTGTTGTTGTTTTGTGTTTGTGTGTTGTGTTTGTTTTGTTGTTGTTGTGTTTGTGTTTTTGTGTGGTTGTTTGTGTGTGTTTGTGTGTGTTGTGTTTTGGTGTGTTTGTTGTTGTTTGTTGTTTGTTGTTTTGTTTGTGTTGTTCGTGTGTGTTTTGTTTTGTTGTGTTGATTGTGTTGTGTTGTGTTGTGTTTGTGTGTATGTGTTTTGTGTTGTCGTGTGTCGTTTCGGTGTTTGGTGTGTCGTGAGTGTGTTTGTTGTTGTTGTGTTGTTGTTGTGTTAGTTGTTGTTTGTGTTGTTGTGTTGTGTTTGTGTGTTGTGTTTGTGTGTGTGATTGTTTCGTTGTTGTGTTGTTGTGTGTGGTTTGTGTTGTGTTTGTGATGTTGTGTGTTTCGTGTGTGGTTGTTGTGTTTTGTGTGTGTTAGTTTTGTTGTCGTGTTGTTGTTGTTTGTGTGTTTTTGGTGTGTTTCGTTTGTGTTGTGTGTGTATGGTGTGTTTGGTCGTTGTTTTGTTTGTGTGTGTTGTTGTGTTGTGTTTGTGTTGTGTGTTCGTGTGGTGTGATTGTGTGTCGTTGTGTTGTTTTGTGGTGTTTTGTCTGTTGTTTGGTGGATTGTTGTGAGTTTGTTTGTGAGGTGTTGTTGTGAGTGGTTTTGTGTTGACGGTATCGAGGGTGTCGGGAGTGTTGTTGTGTTTTGTTGGTGTGTTGTATTGTGGTGTTTCGGAGTGTGGTCGTTTGTTTCGTGTGTGTGTATGATGTGGTGTGTGTCGTGTGGGTTTGTGTGTTCGGGTGGGGATCTGTTTTGTGTTTTCTACAGTATGAGGGTGTTTATTTGGGAAGGTGGTCTGGTGATTACGTTGCTATTTTAGAAAGAAGGAGGGGATACATTTTAGTATGTATGATTGGTGTTCCAGGGGGACTGATTATTGTATACCTTTGTAGGGTGAGGAGACAGGCGTGGTTTGGGGACCGATTGGCTGTGATAGTGGGAATCAAGGGAGCGTGTACATCTATAAGGCTGGTTAAGAGAGCATTTGATTTGTGAGCATGGATTTGGTTGGGAGAGGTTGTTGGTTCAGATTATGTATTGGGACGGGTCGTGGGGAGACATATTAAGGGCTCATGGGATTGGGGGTAGGCGGTGGTCCGTGGGTATGGCTAGGCTAAGGAAGGCTCCGTCCCTGCTCAACCGCATGTGAATATACAACTCAGATGCGCTGGAACGGTACACCATAGAGGAAACTGACATCTGTTGCGTGAGTGAAGACTTTCTATCTCTGAGAGAACGACGCTTTATTATATGAGGCTTTATTCTAAGGATTACACCTGCGTCTGGCCTCATCATGTGTCACGAATTCACAGTTCTTCGCAGCTTCACGCACTTTGAATCTTCCTTTTTAAAGAAGTAATCTTGTCATTCAACAGGTATGCGAGTCTCTTGTGCTATTTCATCGCGCTCAGCAGTTAGCCAACAGCTACGGGCTTAGTATCTCTCACTCTATACTCATCGCGTGTGTGTTTTTTTAGAGATAACCGGGGGCCGGGACGACAGACTGTTCCTTGATTCTCGCTCTAAAGCTGAGAGACTGGCTGAGATTCTCGGAGGAGATAGGCGAGGTGGGGGAGGCCTGCTAGAGATAACTTAGCGTCCGTGGAAGTGCACCGGCGTGACAGGCTCCCGCGGTCCTCAGAGTAGCCGGAAGGGGGTATAGATGTGTGGATGTGGGGGATCCTTCCTGTTACATAACATGAAACACCGCGAGGCTGCTGACAGTGTGGTGACCTGCATCATTATTAGTCCGGTAAGGGATTGTTAACTTATGATATCTATCACCACAGAATTCCTAAGCATTCTATTTTATTGTGGGCACAGAATAATACATTAGAGCTTTCAAGCCGCAACTCGATACAGATAAACTTGAACTAGCTTTAACAAACTGCATTGGTAGAGTAATATAGTGGCTTTGGTGAGTGTGGGTTTAAAATGATCCGCATTCTCGTATTTAACCTCAACCAAGCCTGGGACTGCAGACATCTGTACTCTCAACGGGTCGCGACATTATTTGATGCGCATATCTGAATCTCAGTGTTAGTCCCTTATTCATCAAACTAAAAAAGAGTTGCTATTACAATAGGTAAAGCTTAAGTATATGTACGCATGTACATACATTATGGCACACACGAGTTACGAGTGAACTTCTGAGACTGACAAAAATAAAAGAAATATCTGAAGATTCTATCAAATCGTAGTGACTATATCACATAGATTCAGGGCAAATGTTGTAGTTTTGTTCGATTTTCTACACAGCTCTCTCTACTCACGACATCTCTGTTGTTGTTCTCTTTGGTGCATGAAGCTAGTAAAACTAAATAACACTAGGGAGTGTGGTACTGGCTCTAGACCGCTAAACCCTAAAGCCCGTAACCCTTCAAGACCGCTACACATGCCATCCATCACTATCAAAGAGGCGCGCGCGCGCGCGAGCGCCTGGAGCGGCCACACAGAGATGATTGGGCCTGGAGAGACACTTGGTGGTATCATATTCCAGGGTGCTCTGTCTCGCGTGCAACACGTCTCTATCGCGAACACTCTGTCGCTTGTACACTGCCGGAATATGTGTTGACAATGAATGGTGCTATTAAATGGACCAGATGTAGCGTTGACATCATATTCAGAGGCAGACTCTAATTAAACTAGAACGATTATCACAATCGGAGCTTCGAACCCACAGAGATATTTGCTTTTAACTTCCGTTGGCCTTCTCTCGCTCTATTCGGCCATTTAGCTGCGTCTGAATACTGGTTTCCAACTAAGCAACCAGGTCGATGGGTAGTTACACAAGCGCTGTCACATAACTGACCAAACCGCCGACACAAGATTGAGTTCTGTAGAAAGTATTCTCTACGCAGGGGCAAATGAGTTGGATTACTACTACACTTATTAATGCTGGGTTCCTTTATCCATGTCAATTAATGCAGGGGGGGTTATAATAACACTTTCATTGCTTTTTCATATTATGATAATAAAACTCTTAGTACACTCAAAAGTCCACACATTCGACGTGGGGTCATTTGTATAGCACCGATTCAGACTGGTACACACAAGACCTCCAAAAAGATATCGAGTAATCCACACACACATGATCAGCGCAGGGGGGGCTTATCAGAGGATGAGCATGCTCTGTAAGGACAGGTTATTAGCGACAGGGTCGGGGCGAATGTGTGTTTCGTGGGTGGTGTGGTCTGGCAATGAACACACACTAGTGATCATATAGGAATTTCAATTACAACGTATACTAATATATCAACACACACAGAGTCACATCTAGCACATCTCAGACACTAATAGGCTTCATCTAATCTATACCAAACTCTCATCACAGCGGTAAGCGCTTAGCTAGACAGAAGTGGGGGGGGGGGGGGGTGCCGGGTGGAAAGGACACAGTACCGCCGCCATAGTGCTGAAATTGAGGACTATAAAAGCACAGTACACAAGTTAGCTCGCCTCCTCTAAGTTTAATCACTCGACTATTCTCCATTGTTTCACCTAATATACATCTCTCGTCACAACTGAGTATAGTAGTATTTTCTATTACTATATATTTAGTGTGTTATTTTGACATAATCGTAATTATGAAAACACAGGAACTGCAGAGCGTTGAACTTCTAGTGAGTGAGTTCTAGTGGTGCTAGTGTGTGGAATTGTGCAGATGCAATCTCTTTAGGGTATCATGTGTTCTGGGTAGTTGGTTAAGGTAGCTAACAACGATTGGGATATTTGAGGGAGTATCATTCTCATCGATGTTCAACTAAGAGTGTCATTCTAGTTGTGGTGTGTGAGTGTGGAGAGCAGAGGGGTGTGTAGAGTCATTATGGTTACAGTGTGCTCAGGACAGAATCTTTCAGATGAGCCTTCTTACAGAGCATATTATTACATTGCTCTATCCTACTCACAGGGATGCGGCGCTCGAGTATACTCCTCTTCAGGAGGGGCAACTTGAGGGCGAGGAAACCAGAAGCTTACTCACGGAGAGGCTGGTATGAGATGAATATACATTCTGACACGCTCGTATACTCTGGATGTCCACTGCTATAGGTAGTGCGGTATTACATACAAGTCATGAGCAAACCAGGAAACACTAGCGAGCTATTGATAGACTTGGTGAGAGTCAGGGATATGATGATAGACGGTCAGAACATATGCGATGATTTTGAGGTGCTGGAGGCAGTTCCGATACATATAGTCTCCGTACAGGAGTGTGCACCTACCAGTAGCAGGAGACAACACCAGTAGATACAGATATAAGTTAGTGAGCTCAGGGGTCACTATTAGACAATCTGTACTATGGTCTAACTCTGATGGGACAACCGTGATGTCTCTCTAGGGACTAGTCGTGAAAGGCTCGAGCAGGCACACGATCACTCTGTACCAGTTGTGTGGGCTCAGATGACAACTGCTGGGGCGACGCACTACATATCACACCGGGGAGGATATGATGGTCTCCAAGGAGTACAGAATATATACTAAGAATATCGACAACTGAATGTTCTCTGTCTACTCTTATTATTATTATCTGTTACATAATAATGTAAATCTTCTTTATATTGCTGTTGACGTGTATGTTTTTCTATTTTATAACTTCTACATACTTTATGTTTATAAAAATCCAAATCAGTCCTCTGCTGATGAACTGGAGACTTTCTGTCACACACACATTGAACTCACACTGTGAGGTTTTTTTCTGGGTAAAGACAAAGACGTCGTCAGAGATATAGTTAAGTAACATTTTTCTCTTTTCAGATATAGTTATGAGGAGTACAAAGAGACAGCAGACTGGCTGAGGGACCACACGGAGCAGCGTCCGAAGGTGGCCATCATCTGTGGCTCCGGCCTGGGCGGCTTGGCTGACCTGCTGCAAAACAAGAAAAACTTCAGCTATGAGGAAATCCCTCATTTCCCCGCCAGCACTGGTAGGTCGTCTCTGTCCCTTGCATCTCATCAAAAAGGGCAATGATCATTGTTTTGACACAGCTGGCACCAGCTCATTCTGTCGGTGTGATCTTGCAGTGCCGGGTCATGCCGGGCAGCTGGTGTTCGGGAGCCTGCAGGGCCACGAGTGCGTCTGTATGCAGGGGCGCTTCCACTTCTACGAGGGCTACAACATGCAAACGGTGAGCTGCAGCATGTAAAGTATAAAGTGTTCGATGTTGCTGGGTACACCTCTGTGCTTTTAAACTGAAATGGTAAATAACTAAAACCTGTGTCCTCCGTCAAAAGAGAAAAAGCAATTTAGAGTCTCCCTTTAACCTGCAGGTTTTTGGATTGTGAAGAGATCCCAGAGAAAAGCTGCACAAGCACAGGAGAAACATGCAAACTTATATAATTAAAACTAAACAAAAGTCAAGGAGACCATACATGCCCCAAAGTCTACAGTGCAGCTTACCTCGAGTTTTCCTGTGATCGCATCCACAGTCAGTATATATGAATTTCTAGTCAATCATTGCAAGGATTAGGTTTGTGAAATAACCTTTGAAACGTGCTGCTTTCCTTTAACCAGGACATTGTTGAGGATGTACCTGAGCAGGAAACCAGGTTGTTAGGTTTATTAATCATCCACGTGAGCTGCTGTACATTTCCACCAGCTTTCATTTAGAAACAGATGAGTAAATGTCTCTGGTTTGGTCCAAGGACTTTCTGTGGAAGGTGTCAGTGACTGATCAGAAGGACGGAGCATGAAGTCAACTTCTGAGATGAGGCTGACATTTTGCCAAAAAACGAAACAATCAAAATTAAAAAAAACTTTTGCTAATTTGATTTTGACGTCATGGAGTTGAACAAATTGAATTATTTCACAGAATAAGTGAAATTCAGGGATGAAGTTAAGGAAACCGAGGGATGAATTTAAGCAATCCATCAATCAGTGTTTGATGGATTGTTGAAACTTTTTGTTATTCCTCTCGTTCCCTTGTGAGCGTCTTTCTCCCTGACTTTCTGTTCCCGGCCAACGTCCCGCTGCGTTTCCAAACCTTGCTGATGTGGCTGATATTGTATCCAGGATAAGTGAAGTGCAGATGGAAGTTTAAACTCTGACTTTGTCAATCACATTGAGAAAATTATTCACAGTGTCTGTGGGCGGAGGCCTAATCTTTAAACTGTGGAGGTGAACACAAACTCACTTGATTATTCCTGTCACAGCAGGAGCCTCTTTGCAAGACTCAATTGATTTTGTGCCTCATTACTTTTGGGAACTTTCATTTCCAGACTGGCTGTAGATACAGTTTTGATAAATGCAACAAATTGTTGTTTAAATTCCACATTTTTCAAATCATTAGATAAAACTTTTCAGAGTAAACTTCTCCAAGAGACACATTAATCCTCAGGTTGGCATTTTATCACATGAAGTTGTATAAAATGTGTCTTCCTCAGATTTTTTGATCAGAGCTTGACAGACCGTTGTGTGTTGCACATCTCTGGCTAACAATTAACAAAGTGTGTTGAATGATCATGTGACAGTGATGAAACCTCTCGATGCGTCAGGATGGACGACGGCCTTTGGCCTCTTGGTTTAATCACCAGCTACGATGTGCCACCTCCACTTAAATCATCCATATAATTCCACCGAATCATAAAAAACAGTTTTATACAAACAGCAATACAGAAGGATGGAAGCATTATGAGCCTCTGGTTTTCAGTTATGACTTTGAACACATGATATTTCCATTTGAAACATCGACATAAACTAAGATGAACCCAAAGTCTCTTGAATCTGAACTTGTGACCCTGATCCTGTGTTAGGAAAACGAAACAAAATCGAACCCTGAACAGAGAAGTGACCAATAATGTTTTTATAGACAATAAGTTTAAGGAGTAAAAAACATATTTTTACAGGTAAAGTGCAAAATGTGTGGTCATGCTTTTTGGCAAATGTTAGTAAGGTGTGAATCTGTGTTTATATTTTACATAAAAAAAATTAATTTCTTGATTCCAGTTGTCTATATTTGGTTGTATTTATGTTTTCTTTTTATTCTTATGTTTAAGCTGTAAACTATAACGAAATCATTACATTTTTTTGTCATAACGACATCTTAGGAATCATTGACAAAATAGTTTTTTAAATATATAAAGTACAATAGAATTGTTTTACTGCTGAACATTGTTATCAGCATCGGCTACCAAAGATCAATATCATGGAACTCTAATTTAAATCAAACCATCCCATGTTTCAAAATGACGGCACTGACCTTATCAAGCAAGCTGGTCCAACAAGCTAAAGACTTTTATACAGACGTCAAATAGGGAAAAAAAAGAAAATTTCAAATGTGACTGCGGTGTCAAGTAGTAACATTCGTTTATCAGCCATTTATAAAGGTTTGCATAGAATCACATCTGTTTCAGACGTGTAGTCATCAAAATCCTGGAGTTTACTGACGTCAGCTCACGCAAACGCTGTCGCCTTTTAAAATCCTGGTTTCTCCTGTGATACCGTTTTATCAAGACGGTAAAAGAAGAACACGGTTTGTCTCTGCAGGTGACGTTCCCGGTGCGAGTCTTCAAACTGCTGGGTGTGGAAACCATGATTGTGACGAATGCGTGCGGTGGACTCAACAGCAGCTACAGCGTGGGAGACATCATGCTCATCAAGGATCACATCAGCATGCCGGGCTTAGCCGGACAGAACCCGCTCTGTGGCCGCAACGATAAGAGGTGCAGCACAGACACACAAAGGCAGGAACATGAGAGTGAAAGTTACTTTTTTCCTGTATCATATCCCTTTCTGTCTTGTGACTCCAGGTTTGGAGAACGTTTCCCTTGCATGTCGGATGCATATGACCGAGACCTGATGGCTCTGGCCAAGCAAGCAGCAGCGGAGCAGGGCTGCGACAGCTTCCTGCAGGAGGGAGTTTACTGCATGGTGGCTGGACCGTCCTATGAGACCATTGCAGAGTGCAGAGCTCTGCGGATGATGGGGGCTGACACTGTGGGTTAGTACAGCTCCCTGCTGCTCATGCAGAGGGATACTGAGATGTTGTGGGAAAGCCTCTTAATGGTGCATCTGCAAAAGGAGACGAGCTGTGCAAACAAACATGAATATATTATTCAGATGAGAGCAGGTGATGCATTCTGGAGGATTGAGGATGTGGTTTTTATCTGCAGTATCGCCCTCTGAGATAGAAACTGAAAGTAGCCAAGCCACCATGACTCGACACGATGTGTGCTAATCAATAGAGTTGCTTGCTTTATGAACAGAGAGGTGTAGTCTAAGGACATTGAGGCTCATCCTCTATAACCTGCAAACAGTTTTCAGAGGGTCCATTTGAAGGTGCAGTTTTAATTCACGTTGCACAGGTGGCACCTTACGTGACACGACTGATGATGAGCTAAAGATAAGGAGAGTCAAGTTAAACAATGCAAACAGACAGAACACACCCTGCGGAACATGTGAAATGATGCAGCTGTGAGTCTCTCTCATGTTGTGGCTGTGGACGATGGAGAGAAATATATTTTTAAAGAATAATCATTATAATATGTCAAGTTTAATGTTTAATGGAAGTGTGATAATAATAAATCACAGTTTTTTAAAGGGGTTTTAATATTAATCTCTTCTCCTCCAGGTATGAGCACAGTCCCCGAGGTGGTGGTGGCTCGTCATTGCGGCCTGCGTGTCCTGGGGCTGTCCCTCGTCACCAACATGGCGGTGACGGATTATGCCAGCCATGAGAAGGCAAACCACGAGGAGGTGCTGGAGACCACCCGGCATCGAGCCAAGGACCTGGAGAGGCTCGTCAGCCACCTCATCACCAAGATCTAGGACTGTTGGCACTAAACGAAAAGTGATCGGTCATAGGGGTGAATATAGCTTTGAATGTAAGAACTAAATGTGTGAAGATGGGGAGATGAACACGTTGGGATGAATAGGTTGATATGTATCAAGGGTTGATCCTGGGACTCAGTGAGAGGTGAGTCGCCACGAAGGAGCCAGTTAGCCGCTGCTTTAAATGTCTAAATAAAACGTAAGGATTGCTTTTATTTGTTTTGTCCAGTCGGTAAAAAATGTGGAAATCATCAGTAATTCAGACCATTTGAAATCTTAAATAGTAAGTAAAGCCGACAAAGGGTCTTTCACTGACAGACCACACCCTGCCTTGATTTTGCCTATGGTTGCCATGGGGAGAAGCGTGCTCGGCCGCACCTTTAACGACACCTGACAATTACACACGTCTGCTGCACCTTCAATGATAAACGGTGCATTGTGTGACTCATGAGGTGCTGAAACCATATATATAGCCGAGGAAGAGCATAGGGCTAAGGAAGAGGTGTGGAGAGGGAGGAGGTCCGATAGGCTAGGGGGAGTCAGGGGATGGAGGGCGCCAGGTATCCTTATTATACTGGGAGCCAGTTGAGCTTGATCAGGAGTCTGCTGGTCAAGCAGATATGCATCGGCTTCACTTTTTGGGCGCGTACAGAATGTTTTAGCTTTTAGTTCAAGAATAAGATAGTCGGGACTAACTGGCTCTTACTCTCTATTATTCTGCAGACACTAGTTATTAATGCTGCATGACAAATACCTATTTTAGCTAAAAATCGAATTAGTTTTATTTGAATTTTTCTATTGTATTTTTGGAGTATTACAGTTTATCGGTGAAGGATGTGACGAAATGCCAGGAGCTTGTCGATCTAAAAAAGGATCTGTGACGAAGGAGATAAAAGGTTTAATCTGAATCAAGCCCCGTATCAATAATCGGATGATATATTTAGAAATCTAATCAATCACTAAATATATATATATATATATATTCATAGCCTACATAATCATTCATAGCCTATATAATCTGAAAGGTTCTGGATCTGTTTTCTTTGCACAACAATAGTCCATTACAGTGTAATATCAGGGAACCGGCCACAGAGCCTGCAGTTTTCAATCTTCTCTGTGCTGATCTGGAAGCTCCTGCCAGGTTCTCTTGAACGTCTCATTCATTAGAGCTGGAAAGGCCCGAGAAGCCGCAGATCAGCAATCCACCCCTTAGACCGTTTGTATCAGGCTTCACATCCAGATGCTCGTGGCAGCCTTTAGGGGAATTCGTGGAGAGTGAGTGTGTTGTTCACACACAGGGAATTCATTCCAACATACAGGATTATTAAAGAAGTTTTGAAGATGTAATAAAAACTTGTTTTTCTCAAACATTCTTTCTTTTTTCCTGTGTTAACTAACAGCAGATGTTGCATTTTGTTTCCTTGTGAATCGTCTATGTCTCTCTATATTAATCATAATTACTGTATCCAGGTTAGAATCGAAGGTTCCTGCAACACGACTCATCGTCAGTTTATTCACATGCTGTTAAATAAAAAACTTTTAAGTGACATCTGAACTCTGTTTTTTTCTGGCATGGATTCACACACACACACACAAACACACACAAACTGTATGGTAATTTCACGCTGACCAATGTACCTGTGTTACTCAATAAAAAAACACTCTGGGATAATCCCACCCAACCCCAGTAGAGTACAAACACAGAGAAACACTTACACACACTTACACACACACTTGTCTCTCTATTGTTGTGAGGACACTCAATGGCAGAATGCAGTCTCTAGCCCTTTAACCTTAACCTTAACCTTCCCAACCGAATGCCAAACCTAATTATAACCCTAACCCCAAAACCAAGTCTTAACCCTAAAACTACCCTTTCAGTTTGTGAGGAGTGACCGGACAAAATGTCCTCACAATGATCGTATTGAACCAAACCACATAACTATAGATAGACACAAACACACACACATACACACACACACACACAAACAAACACACACACACACACACAGAGAGAGAGACACACACCTCATCAACACATCCACTCTCTCTCGCAATCCTTCACCAGAACAAGCATCAAACAGATGAAGATGCAGTGACATTGAGACGAAGTGGAAATGACTGTTCCGTGCTCCGCTCCCCTTCCGTTACATAATTGATCTACATACAGCGCGTCGAGGTGCAGCCCACTGTGGAACTGAAATATTAATACAAATGAAGCAGGCGGCCTGACGACACAAACACAGCAGCCGTACTGTCTGGATCCTATTTACACACATTTACGCCTCAGCTTCACAACAAAAAGTGAGCGTCTGCACAGATCTGCACGAGGGATGCAAGTGAAAGGATCTTTGAAGGGAGAGAAGTGGACGACAGGACGAGCAGATGAAGACAGACCGTAGCAGTGACTAAAGGGAATAGGAGAGGAAGATGAAGTGGGTTTGACTCGGCAGCTCCCCCGCAGGCTGGCGACAGGCCTCGTCTGTAATGCAATGTTGATCTATCTATTGTCGCCGTGCCAACCGAGCCCAGCTCCCGCTATTGATTATTCCAGGGTGAAAAGAGAAGCTGAGGAGATAGTTCTGCTGAGTTCACACTCTTAGAAAAACCGTCACAAGCTGTCACACACTCTCTGTGTCTCACACACACACACACACACACACACACACACACACACACACACACACACACACACACACACACACACACACACACAGCTGTTCCTGTGCACCGTCATGTACCGGAGCCTCTTATGAGATGGCACTGCTCCTGTTAGTGAATGTGACTTTTACAAGCGTGAATAAAAGTGGTTGTGAGGGAACATCTCTGCTGACTTTCACACGCTGCCTTGGCTGCCAGCAGCGTGTCAGCACTGAACCAGCGAGCTGCAAGGTGGATGTGGAATCTTACGGCTCCACCTCAGAGGAGATGTGACGGGTCAGGGTTTAACTCTGCATCCAAAAGCACCATGATGCCAACTTGGTCCATGTGGATGATGTTAATGATTGTGTTTGCGCGCACCATCACAGCCTCAGATGAGGTAGACTTGACCTTTAGCACTGAAAGGACGAGATGTTAACATCCAGCACGCGTGTCATTTAGTCTTGGATGTGATGACAGAACATTACTGAACATCTCCAGGGCTGAGAGTGAAATGTAACGTACATGAAGAACATCTATTCAACACATTTTCCACTCATCCAGCAAATTTTTGAAAGGTTCAGTACTTCACACTGCAGAGGAACCAGAGGACGACACTCGGAGCTGGGAGGTGATCAACCAGGACGTCTGCAACCTTCAAGAATTCACCCCCTAGCACCTTGTATCACGATACGAGTTTGCCATATGAGCGTATTAAACCTTTTACATGTAGGTGGGACAGAGGTGCAGTGTCAGCACCGTTGCCTCAAAACAAATAGGTTCATGGTGTCAAAGCTGCAGGTTGACCAGGGTGTTGTGTAGTGTCTGCACGTCACATTATATTTGAATGTCCCATAGTCACAAATTACATTTTGTCTAATCAGCTTCACAAGATGCAACATCCTCTGCTAGTTACCCTCAACACGAGTAACACTAGCAAACTAACTATTAATCACAGTTATTAATTACTTTGTTGCTGATTGGATCGGCTCCAAATTAAATCAATGCAGGTTGGATGCTTTTAAATATGAAATCAAAAAGATGATCTAGCTGGTTTCCCGCTGCTGTACTGTCACATTGTGTGAAATTGTCTTAACCTATTTTTCACAATTTAATCTCAGATGTCCCAAAAACATTTTGACACATCACAGCAAGAAAAAGCACAGACTTAATTACCGACATTAATTAATAACCATTTCGTTCATCCTGAGCCGGGACCTGGGTTTGTGCCTGCTTGCGCTCTGGCACAATTTACTGGACAAGCAAATGGAACAGAGCCATTCTTGATGCTGTTAATTACAACTGTGCTCCAAATCCTATTACAAATCAAAACGTCTGCTCAAGGGTCTGTGGAAATCAGCCTCACCAGGAGTTGTGAAATCCTCCTCAGACCCACACAGGTCAACTGAAAAGTGTCAGTGATATGTGATAGGTGTCTTTTTGCAGTTTCCATCCAGCAGCAGTAAAACGTTTCCAGGGAAAACTTGCCCTTGTGCTCGTTACAGTTATTATTACTTCATCCTCTGATCACCTCTTGCAGTAAATGAGTAGAATAAATACACATGAGTACATGCTCATTCTCCTAATAGGATCTGTGGCTTCGGCTGCCTCTCTATGGCCATTAATGATAAAGTTTCTCCCTTATTTTTTTTCCCAGAATTTACATTTATTATGTGGGCTAATCACTGCTGGCTGCAGGCGGCGTGGGGAAGATGATTAGCCTGTGAGTTCTAATTAAGTCTGTGAAGCCTCACACACTGTAGACGGGCTCCAGGAGCTGCACGCTTAGATACACACACAGATGTAAGGGGAAGGAAGGCACACACAAACACACACACACACACACACACACACACACACACACACACACACACACACACACACACACACACACACACACACACACACACACACACACACACACACATACACTATATACAGGGATGCATAATATGGAGAAGCATGCATCTTGCACTGGATTATACTTGGCACCTATGTTGATGCAGCAATGACACAGTCTTCACTCTTACACACTTTACACACTCTATCTTAGTGAGGACACTCATTAACATAATGCATCCATTTACCCCCCTACCCTAAGCTTAACCATCACAACTCAATAACCGAGAATCTAATTCTAATCCTTAAACCAAGTCTTAACCCTCGAACAGACCATGGACAAGTGAGGACCAGCCAACATGTCATCACTCATTTATGTCTAAAATGGAACAGGAACATACACACATTCACATACAATCACTCAAGATGAGGCACTTGCACTCGATCACACAACACAAACAGTCTGCTCTCTCACACAGATGCACACACATGCACACACACACAGTGAAATGCATTGTATGAAGCATCTTGCAACTGGCTTCATAGAACAAACATGCATTTACTATAATGATGATGATGCATCAACGCTACGCACACACGTTTACGCACACACACACTCACACACATGCATGTGCATGCATGTCTGCACGTGCACATGCAAATACAGTGATGCTCACTGCAGTGCAAGAGATGTCACATCACACAACTACATCCACACATGCTCTGTTTCTCTCTCTCTCTCTCTCTCTCTCTCTCTCTCTTTTCTGACACTCTCTCTCTCTCTCACACACACACACACACCTACACACAGCAGGACAGGGCAGCTGACTCGGATAGATGGTCTCTCTCTGGGACAGTGCGCCCCCTCTGGCGGTGCAGGGTCGGTGCAGCTCGTGTGCGGGGTTAAAAGCGGCGGGCGGTGCGCCGGGGCTCCAGTGTGGGTGAATTCGAATCAGGAGACACAGAAAAGTTATCAGCGGGATTGTGAATCTGCAGCAGCAGCAGCTCCGTCCTCAGCATCATGGCCAACAAAGCACAGCAGCCTCCTCACCTGCATCTGGCTGAGCTCACCGCGTCCCAGTTCCTGGACATCTGGAAACACTTCGACGCTGACGGTAGGACTTGTGTCTCTCTCCTTAAAGTTCATCCACACTCAGAATCTATGAGATATGAAGAAGATCAGTTATCAATGCAGCTGATAGACGGAGGGATGAGGAGGAAAGAGCGAGGAGCACCTGCAACACCAAAAACCTTCAGAATATCAAGAAATCTTATAGTAAAGAATAATATCACATCAAAAGTAGGAATTTGACAAATTAAAGTCACAATTTTGTCAATTTGAAAACAAGAAAATCATTTTCTGGGATTATATAAAGAAAATCTGTAGTTTTAAAAAGACCTTAGGTGCCTTACAGGAATTTTTAAGTTAATTAAATATAGGGACTATTTTGTGTGTTGCTGATGAAAATATGATTTCTTCTACTTGATTGATGAATGAAGTCGCAAAAAATCCAAATAGGCACAATATCATTTTTAATTTGATTAATAACCCAATGTATAATTTTACATTTTCTATTAGGTGATCTTTTTTAATATATATATTACAGTAAAATTTCATATTATTAAAATCAGCCCTAAATACTATATAAACTGCATATGAATTTCTAATTGCATCTTTGTTCCATATTAAAGCTAATGAGCACACAAAGCCTGACACTTTCATTTCAACAGTTAATCACTGTTTTCTGTGGGTTAAAATCACCTATAATCACTGAGTGATCATCAGTAAGAGAGTGATTCTCCTCACAGGAGCTTTGATATATGTTTCCGGTGAAAGAGCATCTCCTTCGGCTGCAGATAGCACACTGCTTTATGGATTTATTATGTCATTAAAATGTCATAAAATCATCTGCGTGTATTACTTTCTCCCCCTTTTTCTATATGGTGACAGTCTTGATAATCTTCTTGTATTGATCCATGCACGTCCTGTTCATCTTCACGTCTCACTCTGCAAATATCTGCGCGTGCACGTGTCTGTGTCACACAATTTGACAATTTGAAACAAGTAAATCATCTTATTTAATTTCCAGCATCTCGTTGTCCTTTGTTAAAATGTCAAATTGGTCATGATTGGCTCATGATACATCATCAGAGGCAGGGAGGACAAGCACTGGTCCCTTCAGTGAACCACTTAATTAGGAGATAAGATCAAACTGACAATGTTAACCAGCTCCCTGGTTTATTAGTGATCAGCTGCAGCCGGGCTAATTAAAAAATCCATTAATCATCAGCAGAAAAGTGAGTGAGTATGTGGGACATACTGGTCGTTATTAAACATCCTCAGTCCTCAGTCCTGCTCGCTCCCTCAACTTTCTTCGATGTCCAACAAGGTGGATGTGTCGCAGTCATCTGGATCACACACACACACACACACACACTCACACAGACACACACGCTTGGGAATTCATTGTTAACGTGAGCTGTTTTTGATGCACACATGCAGAAACACACTCCTCAGGGAAATCAAGGTGGAAGGAGGAGGTGGTAGGTGTGCAGAGGCGTCACAGCCAAACAGACAAGTTGTCATTTCGGTTTTTAAACTCTTTTTTCTTGGCCAGAGTGTGTGTGTGGACATCAGTCCTGTTCCAACCAGGTTTTTAAGCCCGAACCCGTGGAGATGTTTTACATATCGTGCTTTGCAAATCAAATACACCCCCACTGTGCATCAACTGATTTGTCCTGTGCTCATTATACTGGGAGTGTCTCGTGACTCGGGCAGCAGGAGGGGAGAACTAATTTGTTTGCTCAGATTGAGTAAACATCTCTGAGTTGCAGATAAAAAATACACAAGAGACGATGCACCCACACATGATGAAACCTCATATTCCCCTGTTGGCCCAGGATCAAATCTCATCTGGATTGCATCTCTCTCATCTCTCTCTCTCTCTCTCTCTCTCTCTCTCATCTCTCATCTCTCCTCTCTCTCTCTCTCTCTCTCTCTCTCTCTCTCACACAGCTCCTCCACTCTGATCCTCCTCTGCCGTCACCGTCAAACCTTTTCAATTCAGTCACTTCAAAGCTGCAGAAGGAAACAACTGCAGCTCCATTCGCTAATTATAGAACAGTTGCTGTCAATTATTTTTATTTACCTGCATACGTGGGAATTTGGATGATTAACAAACAATCCTCACCTCGAATCGACCAAACCTTGATCCCAGCCCAAGACATTTGAATAGACAGGGCTGCACTCTGCTTTGAAAGGCAAATGCACTTTATCTAGGCTTTGAAATATGAGTTGGCACAGCTGCCCGGTTTGAGAGGATTTCCTATGTTGGATTTTTTAGAATGTGAACCAGAAGCGTCTTTTACTGAATCTCCTGAGGCCGACGCAGTCTCCCAGAGAGTGTGCCAAAAGTGTGTCTGTGAGGCTTTTACTTTGGCAGCGGCTGCAAGATTTAAGAGGCTGAAGTATATGCAGGCAAGTTGAAATGAGCCATCTCATTAAGACGTATATCCATCCATCCATTATCTACTCCACTTATCCTTTTTGTTAAGAGTCACCGGAGACTGGAGGTCGTATAAAAGTAGTTTAAAGTGAATGATTAAAATGTGCGGTGAGGTCTGCGGCCCCTGGCAATGATTTCCTACATCTTCACACTGATATAACATCATTGATTCACTGTAGATGATCAGCCCCTGGATTGTGGACACTTTGGGGAAACAAGGACACACTAATCAGGCTGCAGTACAAACCCTCAGCATGAAGCTGTGATAGACAGACGTCATGCTGCATGTGAATAAACACAGATCCTCTCTCATGCACAAATCTACCGGCTGCAAAGACGCTGCATGTATTGAGTGAATGCCAGCGCTCCGGCCTCTAATCTGTTCATAAATCTATTTTTATTGTCAGTTCATCTCATTCGCCGTGTAGTTAATCACATTTTATTCTGTTTAATTATCAAGCAGGTCTTTACTCTCCGGAGAGCGAAATGTCAATAAAGCCCACAGGAGGGAGGGAGGCTCGATAGCAGCGAGGCATTGTGTCCCACTTACTGAAACAGCACAGCTCGTATACTCATGAGTTTTGATCATATCACTGAGGAGCGTGCACACATTCCCACACACACACACACACACACACACACACACACACACACACACACACACACACACACACACACACACACACGTGAAAATGTCCATGGTTAGAACAAAGCCGCTGAGATGCTGCTCGGATAGAGAGAGGGACTCAGAGATGAGGCTGAGGCAGAGAGTTAGAGGGAGCGAAGAGGAAGTGGATGGCATTATAATCTTTGTTAGTGTTTAATGAGGCCGCTCTGCCTTCCAGGGTTTTATTGAAGCAGCGAGTTACATCGTTTGGAGCCATCTGTCCGGCCGCTCAAAACGCTTGTTGATAGAATATTGGCACCGGTTCACAGACTACCTGGGCGAGGCCTGCGCAGCTCATTCGTCCTCTGAATAGCTTCTGTCAGGGCGCCCGAACACCAGGAATAAAGATAAAATGAGGCGAGGAGAAAATCTGCTATGTCGTCCCCAGGATAAATTTGTCATCACAGAATCCCAAAAAATTAAAACATGATGGACATGCATGCACCTAATGTGACAGGATGACTGATAGCACACAGTGAAACAAGATAAGTGGAGGCTTAAGTTCTTCAAAGAATATAGTCACTCTCATACTTAATATAATCTTTAAAAACTTCTTCTGACAATCTACTATTTACTTTAGGCCTCACACTTTTGTTTCTCCCAGACACTGTCATCCATATTGATTAGTCCCATTTGCCAAACTCCCCTCTGACTGTGTTATTGATCTCCGTGGAATAAAAGAAGCTGCTTGTGGATCATCACCTTCAGAATCCTAAAGAAGCCATTTTCCGTATATAGCTTCTCCTTGTGTTCAACCCTGTGAACGCAGCGAGTCTTTGGGGAGTGATCAGTTTGCATCGTGTTAGTCAATAGTCGAATCTATTGAGCCAGAGGAGGAAGAAACAGAGTTACTGGTAAAAGACCCATGTAGGAATCGATAACGGCAAAACTGGGATGTGTTTGACACTGCGGCCACATCTGAGTTAATAGTTTTTTTTTCCTGTGTTTCTGCAATACTGAGTGAAGCCCTACGTGGTGGATGCAAGGATCAACATGGCATTACCTGTCTGTCTGTCTCCCAGGTAATGGCTACATCGAGGGGAAGGAGCTGGAAAACTTCTTCAGGGAGCTGGAGATGGCCCGGAGAGGGGCGGGGGTGGTAAGTCCAGTGACTTTAACTTAAAACACACACACACACATACACACACACACACACACACACTACACCCAGTCGAGCTTCACTTGTGTTGGTTGCAAATCTTTTTTTCCAGGACCCTTCAAACCCCACATTCAGAGAAAAGATGAAGGAGTTCATGCAGAAGTTTGATAAGAACAAAGATGGACGGATTGAGATGTCAGAGGTGAGGATCTGGAGCTTTGTGTGTTATTATGCTTTTATCTTTATCATCTTAAAGGCTCAGTGGGTGGAATGTAGTGACATCTAGTGGTGAAGTTGCAGGTTGCAGCTGAATAACCCTCACCTTCCAAACATGAAAAGAAACTGTGGTAACCTTCAGTTGTCAAAAAAAACTCAAAAGATGTTTAATTTGTCCAGTTTGGGCTACTGTAAAAAACATGGCGGCCTGCGTAGAGAGGACCTGCTCCTGATGTAAAAATAAAATATTTAAATATTAACGGCTCATTCTAGTGCGAAAACAACAATTCGTACAATTTATATGATACAAACATCACTAGGATTACGTAACATTCACTATTTGCCTTGTACCTAGATCTTACACACTGAACCTTAAAGGAGTTGATTTGCATGTATGCTTCCTTCTTTGCAGAGTTAGATGAGAGGATTAATTTCACTATCTTCCATGGCCAGCAGCCAGAAGCATAAACACTATAAATAAAAAACACAGATACTCTTCCAAAATTGACAGTCACTTTGCTAGTGGCAGTAATATGATAAGATGTATATTACTCATATACATTTTCCAAACTTCAATCTGTGCAATTGCTTTGGACCACTGCCATGTTTTAAAGGTTCCCTTTATGTGTACTTACTGTATGTTGTTAAATTCACTCAAATGTGGCTCAGACCCAAAAACACACACTTGAAGAAAATAGCTTTGTGTTTTCTTCCTTCAAAGGATGATGAGAAAAGTTATAAAAAGAAAACTGTGAGATGATTCACAAAGCCAGAGGACTACAGCTCAACTGAGAGGATTCAGAAACCCGATCAATACTCAGATCGGCGGGTATAAAAGCCGTCTTTATTATCGTCCCTGCAGAGCGTCAGTTCGGGATATTGCTTTTCTCTCGATTTTACCATTTTCAGAGTGAGATGTGAAAGAGATGCGAAGAGGAGGGTTTTTCTGCAATATCAATAATCCGCTGCCAGCCGGGAAAATGTGCAAATGAGTTTTAGCTTCAATTATTGTAGTGAAGATCCAATATAAAGCATCCGAAAACATCGTTTTTTAAAAGAATTCCAATTTAGGCATAGCCCTGCAACTGAGGTTACGTCTCTCTATTATTAATGTCGGAGGTGCCCATTTGAAGCTTTGCAGACAAAAAGCTCCCCAGCCTCCATTTTTTTCTGTTCCAGTTTTTCAACTCCACCATCTTGTGCTCTCACCACCTCCATTTCCCTGTCACTTGTCTCTTCAGCTGGCCCAGATTCTCCCCACTGAAGAGAACTTCTTGCTGTGCTTCAGAGAGTTTGTCAGCTCCAGCGCTGAATTCATGGTGGTAAGTGTGTTTCTCAGTGAGCGTGGACGGATCGATATGTTTCCTTTAATGCAACAAACTCTGTTATATAAACCGTTCTTTGCGATACTTATCGTCTTCTTACACAAAAGCCTCTTGTTCTTTGTGAAACGTAGCAAGGACAGGTTGGCTTTAACGAGCCGTTTGTTAATGAGTCAGGAGCCAGTCGAGCATGCGAGGGCTGACAGCTTGCATGTTCTCGTTTCTACCTACCAGCTAATTTCACGGATTAGTTCCTTGTCTGTGGTTTGAAGGTCTGATTCTAATTAGTGAAATTAACTGGAGAAAACCACTCACTACTCAATGCCTCCACCTCCTGATGTGTTTTCTGTTCTATGCAGAGAAGCTGACAGTCAAAATCTCAACACACATTAAGCACTAAAGGAGAATATTTGTTGTCGTAGTCAGGTTCATAGTTTTACATTGTGTTATTAAAGGGTTATATGCTGTGATGTTAAAAACTGCCCTCAGACTGTCCATCGCTGCAGCTCCTCTTTTCAGCCTCTGTCTCAAGCACTTGGTTTCAGCTCTTGTCTCTTTAAGACCCCTGTCTTGATAAAGCCCAGTCTAGTCTGATTGGCCAGCCTGCCCATTCTTTTGTGATTGGTCAACCACCATCACTTGGGGGCATGTCAGACTAGCAGCTAAATGAAGAGTTGATGGGAAAACTATCCCAGTACAAATATTTTCTAGACTAACATGTTTAAACATTGAAATGATAACATCTGTGTAAAAGTCAAATGTTAAAACCAGACAGTGGCAGTGAGATGGACTAAAACTGATATAAGGGAGTAAATAAAGAGAAAATAGAGAAAACATAAGCATATTTAAACATGTAAAACAAATCATACCCATAACATTGTTTACATATTGGTGCAGATCAGCAAACATAAATGCTCAAGGTCCCATATTGGTTGATTTTTATGGATTCAACCGATAAAGCACTGACTGTATTAATTCAACAAACAGAAAATAACAATGACCAATTCAGTCTCTTATGTAACAACGGAGTGGTTTGTTTAAGAAACGGTTTTATATGAAAACTTCCAGAGCAGCATAAACAAGTTCAGAGCTGCTCTGAATTATGAATAATGAATGAACGTTGGAGTAACAAAAAGCCCTTTGCAGAGCTGAAAGGAACCAGGAACGGAAATCATTTATTCCACAAAACCCCTTCAGAAGATAAGAAAAATGGCAGATTTTGTGTTAGATCTGCTGCAGTGAAAGGAGGGAGTCAATTATAAACCAATTACATGTAGGGAAGAGGCTGTCCTTGTCTCCTGTGTCAAATTGAGAGGGAATAATGAAACGAGAGAAGGAGGATGAAGGAAAAAGAAGGTGTGGAAAGAGAGAAGGATGCAAAGGGCAAATGGGGGAATGCGGCGAACAGAGAGGACGTAAATGAAATGTCGATGGGAAGGAGAGAGCTGGAGTTGGAGAACATAAAACAAGAGGTGGGGGGATTAATCAGTCTTTGCCGAAGGGTGCGGGGCGGAGGAGGTGGGCAGAGGGGGTTTTAAAGGGTTAGAATGAGGAAGCAGAACTTTCTATTTTCAGAGTCATATATAATGGATAACCACTGTACCACTGTAGCGCCTCTCAGCAGAGCCCAGAGGAGGAGCGGAGGAAAAGGGGGGAAGGCCATCCATCTTTGATAAGGAGCCCTTCTTTGGACAGGGACAGCTGCTAGATTAAAACATTCATTAAAATGACTTTCTCTCCCTCCCTCATTTCTCTCTCTGTCTCTCGCTGCCCTCCGCTCTGTATGTGGGGGCGGGACGGGATTGTATAGAAAACTGTGTGATTACAGCCACGCTCCATGCTTCTGTGTCCCCTCTGGAACGAGACAAGAATCAAACTCTTAGCACGGGTTAAAGGGCGAGCTGGGGTTCGATCAGAGAGAATTTATGTATCGTTAAAAAAACGATGGAGGAAAGGGTGTTTGGTATAAGAGAAAATTCAGTCCAGTGTTTGTTGACTTCTTTCAGGCGTGGCGGCGATATGACACAGATCGCAGCGGCTACATCGAAGCAAATGAATTGAAGGTACGTTATAACTATAAGTCATACATCACTTTAGAATGTGTTCAAATTATTTACTCATCTGTTTTTAAAAGTCGTCATATACTTATGTTTATTTTGTTTTGTCTTTTTCCTTTCTTCCCCCCCCATGCACATTCACAGAGCACCTTCCCAAACCCCTGATTCAAATAGTAACGCAGCATCTGAGGCTGAGACTCAAAACATATCCCATGTTTTTTCCTATTATCCGTCACAATTTATTTAGATAAATTTCTTTTTTAGATGTTTTGTGGTTTAGACACTAATAAAAAGAAAAGAACAAGATACGCTGAGTCACTTCCTTACCGTGATATTATGTGTTCTGAATCTGTTTATATATTTAGGTAAATTTCAAGATTCTGGAGTAAATACTTTATAGCCCAAAATGTCAGGGGCTGGAGAAGATTGATACAGAACCCCAGCTTGCATGACGAATTATTATCCTGGATTCTATTTGGTACTGAGATATATATCATATTAAGTTATCAGAGCTACAGTAGAGCAACGAGAAAGCATCTACCTACTCCCTACTTGATCAATGATGAGTAGTCTGCTGCAATCATTCGTTATCACTCTTTATTAATTGCATCAAATATACAAATTAAAACCAAATTTACATAAAATGAACAATGCGTGATAAAACGTTGCAAAAAATGACTCTTTCCATCCTGTAGAAATGACAAAGTGTCTTTGACTTTTGAGATTGGAGCCTACGTCTGGTGAGAACAGGGAATAGTTATTCTGAGCTGCAGATCGACATAGTACATTTGGCTAGCGCATATGGGTGCGACATGGTCATGTCATGTCTAATGTTGAGTGCGTCATGTGTGTGAGTGTTATCAGAGTGATGCAGGTGATTAGAAGTATACCAATAATTTTGATTCTTTAAAGGAGAATACAACAAAATATTTATTTTCTTATCTGACTTCAAAATTCTTTAAGAAAGGATGAGAAACTGACTGAATCCAAGCTGCAGGATTTTCCACTGTCAGGGCCATCAGGTGACATCTGAGCTAAAAACATCCAGTGTTGCCCTGAGAGGTTTTAATGCGTTGCCTTGTTTTCCATGTGAGCGTGAGGGCGTGTTTAGAACCAGACCGCAGCTTTGACAGACGACAGTTAAGTGGCTGCACCAATAGTGAATTCCCCAATGACCAATTCTGTTCAGGTGAGGATTCAGATGCAAAAAGCTCCACAGTTCGCACAAATATTATTCACTTCAGCACCTCCTGGAAACGTTGTGTCAAATCACATAAAGGAAACAGCTCCACACGGGAGTCGAGCTTTAATGGGGTCAGTGAATCTGCGTGTACGGATTAGGCTGCTCCGGTTGTTATGGGATCGCATCTCTTCCAGCTGACCAGGTGCAGATGAGCTACTCAGGTGTGGCTTTTGAAAAAGCTTTGGGAGAATGCAGATGGCAGACGTGGTTCTGACCAGACGTGGAAAATATTCGAGTTTATTGACTCAGATACTGCATTATAAGAGTATAATATAATATTTGAGTATTTTCACTTTATACATTTACTCTATCTAATGACTGCAGTTACTTTTTACCTTGCAGATTACGTTTTTACATACAAAACACAAAATAAACTCCAATTCACTCATTTATTTTTTACCTTTTCTTATCTTTTGTCTTTTGTCTTATCTTTTGTCATTATTTTAAAATTTCTAAATATTTAGAATAAATTAAACCGTGCTCTTATTTACTATCATTATTTGTACTTTACTTCTTGTCATTAAAAAACTGTGCAACTTTACAGTATTTTATGTTTACAAGAGATTTTTGTGTATATTGAAAGATGATATCACAGAATGATGAAACGACTTTCACTATGTTACCAATGTACGTTCTGACGGTGCCATTGAATCTACAGCTTTGTATTTGATCTTGTAACGTTTATTAAAGCTCTTTCATCGGTTTTTTGTGTTTTTTGTGTTTAACACGTTTCTGCATGTTCTTGCTCATGTCTGTTTCTTTCTCCGTCCTCAGGGCTTCCTGTCAGACCTGCTGCAGAAGGCGAACAGACACTACGATGACCAGAAGCTGCAGGAGTACACACAGACCATAGTAAGACCCACACTCACACGTGGACTTGTACATACTCAGGAGAAGCCCACATTTCACCTAGACATCTTTTTGTGTATTTTACTCTATTCCTTGCACCAGATTGTAAAAAAAAATTGAACAGATTGTATATCATAGTACTTCTGTCAGCTCAGAAAAGGGTTTTAATACGGTAACGTCAGGATAAATTACCCAAATGAAATGCTTACTATGCATCTGTATCTCTCAAAGTAATTAAAAGTACAATAAATAACCTAATTGACCTTGTGGCCCATTTTATCTCCTGAGCATCCCCAAATTCTTTTCTGTTATTCGTTTTTGCACTTGTGCGTAGTTTGCTAGCAAAGGAATGAGCAAAGTAAACAATAAGAGTTTTCAAATAGCAGGAGCAGCAAGGTCAGACTCTGGTACTTTGGTAAGTTCGCCTCCACAGGGTGGGAGGACTGTTTGCTTTTGGAACAGCAGCTTCTTGCTGACATCAGCAGTTTCAGCTCTGGTGATGAACAGCAAAAAATACTGAGACCAAATTTCACAGACAATGAATTCCATCATATATATAAAAAACAAAAAACAGAGCCAATACTGAATTGCTCATGAGATTATTTTCCGAGGATGAAGCTTAGTCCTATGTGCGGTTTTTTCTACCTTGAGAGACATTTACCATCTTAGTGGAAGGATCCTATAAACACTGCAAGCCATAAGTAGGTTTAATGAGAGGTGTACATATCTGGCCTGGAGGATCTTCGTGCCGGTTACAGCAGCACTGTGCGTCTGAGTGGTGATGAACCACTGTGTCCTGCAGGTCGTGTGTTTACAGCCCAGATGTGCTCACATCTGCCTCTTCCTGGAAGCCCCAGAGCTGACCTGATTTACCAAAGCAACATACCCACTGCTTCTTCACAGATGTGTTACATGTCCAGTATGAAGGAAACACAATGATCAAAGGAATACAGACAGTATTTTGATTTCCTCAATTGTCCTAATTAAATGGACACTAATTCTGAAATTAATACCTCAGCTTTTGCAATAAGCACAATATGTTAATCTATTTATTCTCTAAACGTTTAACCCGTTAACTACTAATAAAATCTTCATAAAACATTTAAAAACTGTAATTAAATCTTTTTTATTTCTTTCTTTTTTAAATCAAACTCTCACCTAAAACTTTTAGACATCTGTTCTGTGAAGGTTCACCATCATTCATCGGATGAATTGTCTGATGCAAGTTTCATAGACAGTACCTTAACTGGTCCTCTGTTAAAAAGTGAGGACGAATTATGGATGTCCATTTTATTTCCCAGTCGCTGATATTCACGTGACCACATCTGCCTTCATCTTCATAGAATATACCTGTAAAAAAAACACACAAAAAACTAGATGCTTTCAGTTTCTCTCGTCTGTCTGTTCCTATCTCTGTTCTGCTCCCACTCTGTAGCTCCGGATGTTTGATCTGAATGGAGATGGGAAGCTGGGCCTGTCAGAGATGGCCAGGTAATTTCACTGGCTTCTGCTCACTGTATAAATGTTGAAACACATCGCCTGCAGAAGGATTTGAATAATTGAACAGCTATTGTGTCCGCTAATGAAGTCCTTCTCTCCCGCAGGCTTCTTCCTGTTCAGGAGAATTTCTTACTCAAATTCCAGGTAGGGAACGAGCAGAAAATAGCTTGTTTGCATTGATAATTAATGTGACTGGTGACATTACTTGTACAATTAATGTGCTGCAGCCTCCAGTTTAAATATTTATGATTAACTTCAATTTAGTTTTATTGTGACTGAGCCCGATAATGAAAATCAGATCTTGTTTAACAGGGTGTCAAGTTGACCACTGAGCAGTTCAATGCCATCTTCACATTCTATGATAAGGTAGGTGACATTTTATTTAAGGTGGTAATAACAAACAGATACTTTCAATTTCAAAAACCTCACTTTTGACAATTAGGTCATTGTTATATTTCTATTCATTTTTTTAGATTTTTGAACATAATGTCACAAACTTCTCCTCTTGGTGTCTCACACCCCCCAGGGGGTCCCGACCACTAGTTTGAGAACCCCCGGTGTATTGTAGCCTAGTCAGTTACGTCTCTTACGTCTTACGGGGTATTGTGGTCGTCCCCTTACCAGAAGGTTCAATCCCGTTCATCCCAATATGCATAACCCTTAATAGAAAACGTGCTGAACATAGATGCCCTGTATGAAATATGCGTGTGAGTGGGTGAATGGCAATAAACGGTATAAAGAGCTTTGAGTGGTGATCAAGTCTAGAAAAGAACTTTATAAATACAGAACTTTCTCCCGGATCTCTATCCATTTCTATCCAAGTTCATTCATCAAAGATTTTCTGACAGATTTAAACCTAATAAACTACTTTATGTTGTGTTATATTGAACTCGGTCTCAGTCTCAGTCAGTACGTATATGAGCCTTGGCATTAAAGGTCAGAGAGCGTGAAGTCAGAATAGAGCAATGCTTCACGGGGTGGGGGGGGGGCTTGCGTGAGCTCATGTCGTGGCTCGTTGGACTGAGGGCTTGCAGTCGCTCTTGCTCACTTGCGAGAGGACGGGGTTGAATATTGAATTATGGATGAGCCAGTGGTCCGGTCCATTCATGTAGACACACTGTGAACAGCGCACCACCATTTGTGTGTTTAATTAGTTTCATCATTTTGTTATGAGCTCAGCCCTCGCAGCTGAAACGCAGGCAGCTGCCGTCACTGATGCTGAGGCATCGTGCTCAGGCCGAACTGTGGCCGGTCAGCCGAACACTGACATGGCTCTCAGTGCTTACTGTGCCATCGCCCCAAACTGTGCAAGGCCTTGAAAACATCTGAAATGCACGATGGTGTGCAACTTAGAGGGACTGGCTGATACCTGATGTCACAGTGTTTTCCCAAAACTCTGCAGAGTCCGGGGTCTTTTATCCTTAAAGGGAAAATAAATATATTTACACTTTATTCCGTAGATCTGGGACACTTCCGTCTAGTCATCACAGAGCACCTACAGTGTTAAAAAATAAAGCTGGCAAGATGCGACGCTCTGAAGTTATCTTGAAACTGAGCCTAGATGAGCAGAACATGGTTGTGTGCCACTTGCCAAAGGAGCATTTCCAACATTTTGGACTGAGACTGTCCAGAAAGTGACACATAACTCATTAATTAGCGGAGTGGCTGCACTTTACAGCAAACCCTCTTTACAGAGTTGTGAATGGGAAGTCGTTTTTAAATCATTATTCATGAATGGCCATTTGGCTGGTGCATTCATAACAGCAGCCATGAAATATTGAATGAAGTCAAGCAGCCGAGCACTGCACCAAAAATCAAGAAGCTCAGAATCCAAGCATGGCTGGTGCACGCTGATGAGAAACCGTCTTCAGTCTTCTCGCTGTCTCTCACTGATCTTGTCTTTCTTTCCCGTCCTCACTGTGTGTTTCTGGTTCTTTCAGGATGGGAACGGCTACATTGACGAGCAGGAGTTAGATGCTCTGCTACGAGACCTTTACCAGAAACACAAGAAGGTGAGATGAGGGCTTTGGAAAGAGGTCACATGCCTTTGTTCACTTTTTACACACTGTGAAATTTGAGAGCAAAAACTCAGATCACACATCTTATTCACCCCAGTGAATGATTCAGGGTTATAAGGTTTTTTATTGTGTGTCTTTGTTTTGGTGCAACATCACTGGAAGAGGATGAAAAAGTTAGCTGGCAGTTAAAAATCTCAAATACTTACATATCTGATCAGCAGATAATAAATCCCAATTAACTAAATCTAGAATTTAGAAAAATATCCTGTTTAGTTTCATTTAGTTTCACATTGTATGGAACAAGACATTAAATCTTACAGACACTATAAGTTTAACATATATTAAGTGTTCCTGTGAAATTAAGATTTGACTCCTGCTCTGGAAAGTAAAGCCAATACAGAAGTGTGTGAAACCTGTGTTCTCTTGAATGACCAGCAGAGGGCGCCTCCCCTTATTGCAGCAAGAAGTCTATTTTTCTCGTCTATGAGAAAATTCTTTTACTTTTCTCTTGATTTATAACGTCAGTAACTATTTTCCAAAGGAAGTTATGCCTGAATCTCTAGTTTCAAGTCTTCTTCAATACAGCTAATGTTCATTTCATAAATTATGCTCCGTTTGGAGTCAAATTGACCATAAAGCACCATGTGTATTGGGGCATGACATCTAGTAACAACCAATGGGTGCAGGTTAATGTGTAGGTGGGCGTGGAGTCAGGCTCCAACCCCTACTACTCCAAATATGGTTACTTCTGGTCATAAAAACAAGATGAACTTGTCAGCTCAACACAACCCAGATTTACTTCTTCTAAGAGAGTTGTAGTTTGTCTGTATAGGCTCAAGTTATTTTTTATTCAGATAAATAATTAGAATTTCTTCCTGAGTAATCTGCTTTCCTGACTCCATGTTACTTGTTCAGGAGGTGGACCTGAAGAACCTGACGGGCTACAAGCAGAGCATCATGAACCTCTCTGATGGAGGGAAGCTGTACCGTGGCGAGCTGGAGATCGTCCTCTGCAGGGAGCCCATCCCGTGACTTTCTCCTTTCTTGTTGCATAACATCATTTTCTCTGCCTGCCTCGCCCTGCTCTCCTGAGACCACCCCTCCTCCACCTCCAGCTGCCTGGCAGTGTAAACCAGGTGCATGTGCCGGACACTCCCCCCCTCCATCATGTCCCTGCCAACCCGCCCCTAAAGTTGCATCTTCAGTAAGAATGATAAGTGCACTGGCAGAACGCAACAGCTCTTCTCTCTTAAAACCCTCATTTTTCGGCAGCCTGACTCCCCGACAATGACCTCTCTGACAACCTCTAGCTTTCTGCCTTCTCGACTCTCCCGACCGTGTCCTCTACCGTTTCTGACCTCTTCCCCGTCTCTGCCGCCCATGCTGTGCCTGACTTGCAACTCCTTACCAAAAGCCAAAACCCCTTATACAACAGAAATGACCGGTTGATAATCCCTGAACCTTGACCCAAGCTTCATTGACCCCTCCATCCCCTCGCTCTGTCAACTTTGCATTAGGTCCAAAATACATATATATATATATATATATATAGTCTTACAAAACTGCAGACACCTCTATTTGAATTTATAGTCTGTGATGGAACAGATATTGAATTTTCCACTTCTTATTGTCCCGATGTCCTCTTATTCCCTTCAAACTCCTCTGTCCCATTGCCATGATATGATTTTTCATTTTCAATGATTGTTTTTGGCTGATACTGTCAATTGAAAATATTAATAAAATCTCTTAAGATAAAATAAGTTTTGTTAATGTGATTCTGCAGACTTGATTCAAACTCGCGCAGTCAGCAACAATTCAGTGCTGTGTCATTCTCTCCCGTGTCACATCTCCTGATTACTTTCTGTTACACTGACCTTCTGCACACAGGCTTGACTATTTAATCAAGGTCCCCCGGCTTTAAACTGCTCCCCTGCCTTCGAGGGAGCAGTTGGGAGGCAGCACCAGCGTAAAACTATAGCATAAAAAGGATTAACGAGGGATGCAGTGGAGAAAAGAGCCACTTCATGTAGTAAATCTACAGTGAAGTAGAGAGACACAACCAGCAACTTCAATTGTTAAGTGTTTATTGAAATCAAGAAGAGGACAGGAAAAATGTCCAATGAGCTTCATGACTTTATCTGCATTGAGACGTCTTTGTCCCACGTGTGTAATGAAACCTCTGTGAGGCCGTGTTTTTCCTTCAGAGTGAGTGAGATGAAATATAAGAAGCCGCATTGAAAGCACTTTCTGACATAGATGTAAAAAAAATTATAGTTGGTTTTCCTGTCATTCATGAATCATTTCAAGCTTAAAAAGTCTAAAAAGGTTCAAATCTGTTAAAAACTGTATTTGAAAAGAGCTGATTTAATTTGCTCCAACTGTTATTGAGGCATCACAGGAGCTTTAAATGTCAAACATGAGGACAAAGTCTATTACACAATGCCCGCAGTAAACTTAACTTTAACAATGTTCCAAACTGACAACCCAAAGAACTTTTTCCAGCAGGAAACCGGAAGTCTTTGTCTTTCCCAGCTGAATCCTGACTGGGAGGCTTTTCCCAGCTCCTGAGCTGAGATGTTTCCTCTAAGACAGTAGGACAGGACATGATATTTCTAGTAAAACCCCAGTAATTGAGTTGACATGCTTTTAAAGCAATCTGAATTATACAGCAAGCGCACATGCTCCCATCTCACTGTGGAGCGGGTGCAAACCCACATCAATTAATCAGAAGCATTAAAATCTTTATGTGTAATGCAGCTGCACGAGTAGAGTAGATATTACCGAGGAAGTAATATGTATTTAACAATATGAGTTGTATTTAACAAGGTTGGTCAAAGTGAGACTGTTTGGTGAACGCAGTGAAACAAGTGAAAAATACAGATAAAGTTAGGCTCAAATCTTATGTGAAGATGTGCACATGCAGCACACGTAGAGAAGAGTCAGAGTTAATAAGCTGCACATAAATACAAGATGGGTCCAGATTCGGGGGCTGCATCCTTCACAGGCCGCGGGCGATGTGGGCTGAGGAGAACACGAACGCCAAACTGGTCCACAGAGGATGTTCCGCACGGTTAGAACGTTTCAATGCCTCCTCTTTTGGTTGTAACATGTACCGTCCGATGCTCTCTTTGAAAAACAGTTCATCACCGAAGTGCAATGACTCCTGGGACAGGTTTCTCCCCCGAGAAGGATCCCCCCCGTGGGAGCTTGTTTCTCGGGGAAATAAGGTTGCGTTGGTCGTCAGCATTAGGAGGCGTGGTCTAGTCTCTCTGCTATAATGTCAGCTGTCACTCGGGCAGGAGGCCGTATCCTTGAAGGACCTGGTCTATGCAGCCGATGTTTAACTGTTGAAAAAAGAAGCTCAGCCATCTCTCTCTCTCTCTCTCTCTCTCTCTCTCTCTCTCTCTCTCTCTCTCTCTCTCTCTTCAACAACATGAGATCTTTAATCACTGTTCGTTTAGGAAGTGGACCGATGACTCAGCCGCTTGCTTCATAGTTTCAAACAGGGGAGAGCACTTTGAAATCACGCATAACGAAGTGGGTGAATAATTCCTTACGACTCCACATCATTAAAAAAAAAGGAGCCTCTGATAGGTTTTGGAAAGGGGGCAAATCTAATTAAACGTTTTGCTGAGGATGCAGTCGTGAACCAGATCGGACAAGTGTAGATACCTTAACGCTCCTCGCTCTTTAACAACGTTACGTCAGAAATAAGTCTCCACGTGTTCTGTACGAGCAAAGAAAGTTAAACATACTTCCAAAGATCCTTCAGAGAATTCTCACTAGCTGCAGTTTCCTCAACGAACCATCAGCAGTGGGTTTGAACCCGCGTGGCCCTGCAGGAAGAGTCTGAATTAAAGGCAACGCAGACGGCAGGAATCATCGACTGTCCCTGAAAGCAGCTTTGCTCAGCACTGCCTGCTGCAACCATCTGGGAGAAGAATTTACATTTAAAATCAGACTTCTCAAACAGATGCAGGCTGAACTTTGTCTTTCCGCTATATTTAGACCTGCACAAAAGGGAGCGACAAACTAAAACTACACACTCTACTGAGGTTTAACGCACTTTAGATAAATGTGGTCCAGAATATTTGAATATTTTGAGATTATTATTTCCTATGCTGCAAAAGGTTTATGTCCCATAGCGTGTGTTATAGTTTTACTATATTATATAGCATATATAGGGACAAAATAAAACATATAATTGGTAGAAGAATAAGATGCACAAGGTTATTATGCTGCATTCCACAATAAGACTCATTTGACATGTGTTTCATACAATGAAATGGTTCATGTCAAGTCAATTCAGGTAAATATTATTTATAATCAGGAGAGACTTAATTTGTACAATGATATAAATGTATGACCATGGACAGTAAAAAATGAAAGTGATAAGAAATGAATGAGAGTCTGTTCAGCCCCCTATGATGTCATCAAGGTTGAAAAGTGGCGTGAGAGAGAGAAGCAACCTTGTGATTGGCTGATTGAGATCATGGAAACCTCTGATTGGATACTTAGAATAAAAGAGAACTGTGAATGAATGAGACGTAGAAAGTCTTCCTGATTGAACTAAACTTAATTTAACAAAACTTTACATGATATAATAAAAAACGTGAAGAGAAGTACATGATTGCCGCTCAGTCGGTGGAGCCACCAGACTGAAATACTTCATATTGTATTTAATCTAAGGATTCAGTACACAGAGGATGCATCATAGTGACTCTGACCATTTCTCTAGCGCCACCATCAGGTTGATATTTGTGATCTTATTTAATTGAAATGTTGTCATAACTATTGATGGGCCGGCTTTTAATTTGGCTTCACCCATAGGATGAATTGGAACTAGGAGGCTACAGCATGTTAGCATTTGTCATTGTGAAGCAATTAGCATGCTGACGCTGACATTCTGCTCAGCACATTATACTGTGAGTTACGAAAGTGCTGAGTCATTCACTTGCAGGGGATTTGTTAGTGTTGATGAATGTCCTCCATCAAAATTAACTATAACAATAGATATGCACTTGAACATGAACTTGAAAAATGATCAACAAGGACATTTCAGTTTATTTTTATGGAACCAACCCGAAAACAAATGTCATATTCAAGAAAAAGAAAAGGTGAATGACACTTATTACTGAGTCTGATGTTTTATTCTTGATCTTAGTAATATTTAAATTGATAAACCTTTGTTGAATCAAACATATCACACAAATTCAAGAGCTCCTTTCCCCCTCCTCCTTCTCTCAGTTGCGCAGTTTGCACAACATGATGCTTACTGCTTCAGAGTTGGAGGGGGAGTTCCTTGGTGATACGTTTAGTTTTTTTTGTCCAGATATCGTGTTTCTGTTCTGCATGCAAACAAAATCAACCTGATAAAAACTGGAAGCGGTTTTGGAACCAGACACCCAACGGCTGCACAGGGGCGAGAGAGGGAGGAGAATATAACGCCCATGAGTTATTTATCCATGAAAGGAACCCTGGTGTTTTATTTATGATTTTTTTTTAAACACATGTGAATTAAATAAGTGATTGAAAATGGATGTTCCAACCTAGATTCATGTGAGTGGCACACACCTGGGCACATGCACACATACAGGCGTGTGCAAAAACACAGCTCTTTGTACATGCACATCTTCACAGACAGATACACATTAATACAGACACTTTCAAGGGTTTTTCCTACTTCCATTGTATTTCGTGTATGTGTGCAAATTAATTATGATGGTTGTGATGTTATCGTTCAGTTCTGAATGTTGTCTTAATGCTTGTAAAGTTAACCTGGGGTCCATGCATGAAGTTCATCTGCAGTTCATATTGAAAAATGCCTAATTTCATTGTTTTTCATGCACAAATGTAAATTTGTCCAACTTGTAAAGAAAGGAAACATGATGCCAAATATAAACATGAGGCTCAAAATTATCCAAATAGCTAATTATTCCTTAAAAATAAAAAAATCTTAATTAAAATCCTTCCTCATCTCAGGGCTGCAAAATCAATTAAAACAAACAAGACCTGTATTCAATATTGACTGATACTTATCTTTTCATAAAGCACAGTGGCCCATAGTGATAATATTAAGCCTGCATGGCCCTCATGTCTTCAGCATTGAAATAGATGGAGAAATAAATACAGTTTTTCCGCAGCAGCGTAGTTGCCAGAGATCTTTATCAGGCTTGACTCTTTCCCAGTGTCCCAGAGGCACGCTAGTGTTTATTTCTTACCACTACACCAATATAGGATTATTCAGGAAGAAGATATGAAAGAGAATCCTTGAGGGATAGGGCTAAAGGAAGTACTATAAAATGATCAATACTTCCATTTTTAGGTGCAGAAAATCCTCCCGCAGTGACTCAAGCTGTCTGTCGTCTTTGTTGTGTGTGTGTAATATTTAATAAGTCATAGCTTTATTCTGCGGATTTTACTTGACCTCGGTTATCGCTCAAGCAGAAAGAAAAACACTCAAGAGGAAGGGACGGACAGCTGCCTGGAAAATATATAGTAGATTAAATTACTCAGTTAATTATGAAATTTCACAGGGATTCCCGATATTCTTTAATCTAGAGGAGCACTCCTTAAGAGAACACAAATGTTCGGCTGTACCGATTGTCCCAGGCTCTACACCACTACGTTCACTACACTCGGCCATCTTTCCTCTCACGTTTCACTCTGAGATGAAGTTCAGGAGCGTTTCAAGGGATTTTAGGGTCTCAGGCAAAGGGGATTTTGGGGACCCTATATTGAACCAAACCCCGAATCTGTTAAACTAATATTTTATTATCAAAATTATAAGGAAAGTGCACATAATAAATGATATAGTAAGTTTAAATGAAAAAATAATGCAGCTTTAGGCTCAAAGTTATTATCAATCTTCGGTTAAGACAAATCCAATGAAAGAAGAACTATAGTCTTTAATATTTATGACTGATTTTGTTAAATAGGTAAATGATAGACTAAAAACAGTCAGACCACTTAGATCCTCCTGGTGCGAAGCAGAGGGACAAGCAGATCAGAAGTTGTAAAAGAGCACCTGCACACTTTGGAATTTGCAATTAGAAATTTCCATCACATAATACATTTCTGATTGACAGCGTGCAGGAGCTCTTTCGCAAATAGGTAAATGTTAAAAGTAGCAGCAGAAATGTAAAAATAGAAACATCATCTCCTGCGCTGTGATTACTGGGCAGACCAACTGCAATCTACAGTATGCAATTAACTGATTGTTGAATTCTGTGCAGAGACAATACCTCGTCTCTGCCTCTGCTCGGGGACGCCAGTGAACACCCCCCCCAGCTCCAGCAGCACAGCTCTGCACCACATATTGTACCACCACCAACTCATCATTGGCACCGTGAGCTGTGTGCCAAAGTCATGTGTCTGTAAATGGAGGAATAGAAGCCAAATTCCAAATGAAGTGACCCCAGAGGAGACCGTGATATCTGCTGCTCCCAAGCACCAGGAAGGAGCTTTAAGCGAGTCTGGACTCAGGAGGCTGCCAGAGAAACCATCTGTGTGCTGTGACTGCATAAGCTCCGTCGGCTGTGCTGTCAGCTTTATCTCGGCACCTACATCTTAGCCTCGGTATTTACAAACTAACTCAATGCGAAAAAACAAACAATGGAGCCGAGTGTATTCACGAAAGCCAGATTGTTTAATCATGAATATTGAATGGACGAGGAAAACCAATCTCTTTTATAATGTCAACATTTGCCTCTTGGATCGTGGCGCCTTTATTTTGTCAAGTCTCCTAATAAAGGGGAAATTAAACACTTTATGTAAATCAGGAGGAAATATCTGCTTCTGATTTTTTGCTTTTATAAGAAGCAGTGTCACGTGTTAAAGCAAACGCTCAAAATTCAATAACTATTATCTAAACACAAGCAAGGGAAGGTATCCTGATGCTATATATATACAGCAGTATATATATATATATATATACTGCTATATATTTCTCGTCTTATCAACAACTCGAAGTGCTTTACAATACAAGCCACATTCACACAGAACCATAAGATTGTTTCTCCTATCACACACATTCATCACAGCCTCATGGCTCAGGAGCAGGTTCACATTGGGATACAGACTGCAGGAGCCAGGCATTAAACCACCAACCCTCAGTGGACAACCCTCTCTCCCCCCTGAGCCATATGTTAACTATGTCACTTGTACTCCAATTAATGTGCTAAAGTTTCTAAACCGAAGGTATAACAAAAAAAAACTTACAAATAAGAAATAGTTTTGGTGGTAATTTACCATCTCGCATATTTTTTTGTGTAGTGTATTAATATTTTATATAAATCCGTTTTTGTAAAGATTCTTTTCATTATTTTGTGTCATTCTTTTTACATTATATAGTGTGAGATCAGTTCATAATCATAGGAAACGGACTGTATGACATAGAAAATAACAAAGAAAATTATGGGAATTATCAAAGAATTAAAATAAAAATTGAAATCAATGTATGGGGAGCAATTTTGCTGGGTTTTCAGTGATATTTTCGGAAAGAAGAAGAAGAAGTAGAAGTAGTAGAACTAGTAATAGAAAGAGTAATAGTAATAGTAATTGTTATAGTAATAGTATCCCTCTGTTCTTTCTGTTAAACCGTCTCCCTTGTGTAGTGGCCCTGAGCCGGTTCAATCCTGCCCTCTGCCGGATGAGTCGCGCCAAACACGCGGGTCTAAACCAGGGCCAGGTCACGGTTAATACCTGGGAGAAGAGAGGATCCGTCGCATCGGCTCCAGCACTTAGTCAGAGCCCGAGTCAGAGATGAGCGGGGCCACGAGGTTCAGGCAGTGCGGCTCGGTGCTGGTGACCGGAGCCAGCCGCGGCATCGGGCTGCAGATGGTCGAAAGCCTGGCAGGAGGAGGCTTCTCCCCGGGGAAGATTATAGCCACGACCCGAAACCCCGGTGGAGCCCAGGTAAACAACCTCCAAGCTACCTGATTATCCCCGGAGCTACACACCGTGTGTGGGGCTGTGACACATGGTCAAACACGGGTCTGCACCGGGCCGAGGGTGCATCATGTACCGGGATGAAGTCCCAGCGACCACCGGTGTGAATCTGTTATTACTCCCTGTAACTGAATGAAACAGGATTTGTTCTTGATCCACAGAAACTTCAGGATCTGGCTCTGAAACATCCCAACATCCACATCACCACTCTGGGTGAGAGAGAGAGCTGTGGCTGGCCTGAGTGAGGTGGCCATGAGTTCAGTGAAAAGACCCAAACACATCAAATCTGATATAATGACAAGTAATACACACACACACACACAGACACACACACACGTCCTTATTAGACGTTGCATTGGCTCTAATCCCCAAATCTTGAAGGAGAAAGAAGACTAGACCAAATTGGGTGAGTGGGGAAATACTTACTTTGTGTGTGTATCACAACATATAAAACTACAATAAGTGTGTGTTTGTATGTAGAAATATAACAACAGGACCTGAAACAAACCAACACAACACAACATAGATGTGAATGAATGTCTTTTCTTTAACAATAAATAAGTTGTGGGATTATTCAGATAAAATCAGCGAAATATGAAGAAAAATGAGCATTATTCATATTTTCATTATTACAACCAGTCAGACAGAGCTAAAATATGATGTCCCTTGTCTCTTACTCTCTCCTCTTTTCCACCCACTACTCCTGTGGGAAACGTCTTGAACTTATACGTTTATGATTTGGTGCTTAAAATTGAACTGAATTGACCTTTTATTTTAGGTGATATATTTGTTTGTGTTATACAAATAAAGTTATCATATAGAAATAGTACATGTGTTTCAAGCGACATAAACCATTACTTTTTTGAAGTATTAATTCATTTTCCACATGATATTTTCCACTTCTCTTAATATTTTGTCCTTGTTTTTGCTAATGTGCAGTTTTGGTATCCTCTTTCCAGATGTGCTGAGCCAGGAGAGCATAGATAAATGTGCAGAGGAGGTGAGCCGGCTGGTTCAAGACCAGGGTCTGAACTGCCTGATCAACAATGCAGGGATTAATGTGGTGGCCGACTTTCACTCTGTTACTGCCGACAAGATGATAGAAAACTTCCACACCAACGCCGTGGCTCCTCTTATGATCACCAAGGTAATGTTTATTAATAGGCTATGTCTTTTTTTCATTTAAACGGATGGAGCTGTGGTTCAGCTGTATAGTGACACACAAAGGTTTTGTTTGGAAGGTTCCAGATAAAAACAAATAAAAGAAGGATGACTTTTTTTCTGCGCAGTCACCGGCAGGAGGCAAACTCAAATTACAAGATGACCTTGATGTACAGAAGACACAAAAAACCCTCGGCTCAGGACAGACCGCATTTCATAAATACTAATTTAAAGTCTAGTGTCCGTCGGCCTCAGAGCACAGGGGCAAACATCAGAGCAACACCCTGAGCTGGTAGAAACTCTGGCTATGATCAAAACGCCTGCTGACACTCAGTTTGTTCCAATGGAAGGACAGTGTCTGTAAATACACGGCCGCACTGCAGCACAGAGCTCTGACTCAAACAACCGAGCACAAGTGGAGGTCAGTGAACAATCACATGGAACAGAAACCTGCCAATACAAACATATAATACATTCACGTTGGGTGATTGAACTGTTTTGACAAATCAGTTTGGAGACGTAAACTTGAGTCATGTAAAATTGTAACTGAAATTTGTCAGTCAGGACGATATGGTTGATTGTGGGTTTAAGCAGCTATCAGTTTTAGGGAGTAAAGCATTTCAAATACTAACTTATGCTAGAAATATACTTTTAAAAACCAAAAAGACAAATTGTCAAGGATTCCTAAGATGATGTTATGAAATCATTATTGCCAATATCGGCCAATTATTCAATTATTATTATATTTGATTGGTCGGGTACAACTTTTTTTGTATTCAATTTAATACTAGGATCATTGATATTGAGATAACATCTCTTCATGACAATGACATTGTATATTTTCAGCTCGGTGATGTAATATAGTGTTAGAGCATGATGAAGTTTGGATTAAATTGTATTTGTGTCAAGGTTATTGATCATATCATTGATAAGATGCTACATCTGCTGAAAAACGATCAGTAATAATCAATAACAGTTAAATCTGCAAGTCATTGCAACCTTTAGGCTTCATTGTAAAACGTGGCCTGAAATAGTTTGTGTGGAGAGTTCAGACCTTCTCTCTGAAAGTATATAATTCTGCCTCCAGAGGGCGACACTGACCGTCTGTTTTCCCACAGGGAAGTTCATGTGACTCAGGCAGTGAACGCTCCAGTCGTTGTCTACTAATAACTTTATATTTACGCGTGTGTTGTGTTTAATTTTTAAATAAATATGTCATATATCTATGTTGTCCTCCCTCTGATCCCAGGCCTTCCTCCCTCTGCTAAAAGCAGCTGCGTCCAGAGGAGGAGCAGGCGGCTCAGGGAGCATGAGCATCCAGAGGGCAGCAGTTATCAATATGTCCTCTCTGCTGGGATCTGTGGAGAGCAACTGGGGGGAGTGTGCAAACATCAAATGGTTCCCCTACAGGACCTCCAAGGTGTTGTGTCCCAATTTAATGAAAACATGTGTTTTATTGGTTAATAATAGGGTTTTGCATGTAAAGTAGGTTAACCCTGGTTTGATGTGGAGAGAAAGGCATCTCTGACCGTTACAGACGACTGGTTGTCATAAAAGAAAGTTACAAACTCTTTCAAAGATGAGTTCAGCGTTATGCTTCATGATAGTTTGATGTGTTTGCCTCCTCAGAGTGCCCTGAACATGGTGAGTCGCTGTATGGCTGCAGACCTGGAGCCGGATGGGATTCTCTGTATGGCCATACACCCAGGCTGGGTCCGCACTGACATGGGGGGGTCCCAGGTAAGAGCCAGTCAGACAGTCACAGTCTTTCTGAACACAAACTGATTGATGTTTTTCCGACTGTGGTGTCATTTTTTGGAGATCTTTAAAATCCGTAACACTTTCTGTTGTAAACATACATAATACAATAGTTATTCAATCAACTTTTGCTTAAATGAACACAAATGGCATATTGATCCAAACGATTTCTAAATATAGTAACATGAACAAAACATTTCTCAACACTCAATAAGCTGCTACAGCACAATTTAAGGTAAAACTTGTCTTTAACATTCCAAATATTCCAGAGCTTTCTCACAGTCAGTGTCCTGGGTGATGTACGTGTTAACAATACATTGTTTTCGTATGTATTTGTGTGTTTCCAGGCTCCATTGAGCCCAGAGGAGAGCACTTCCTCCATGTTGTCTGTGATTGGAGACCTAAGTGAAAAGCATCATGGGTCGTTTCTGAACTTTACTGGAGAGGTGCTACCCTGGTAAACCCGCACATCACCAGTAATGCGTATGGTGATTATGAGCACTATTAACTTTTGGCTGTTAAGTTAGTTAAGATCATCTTCAGCTAAGCAAAGATAAATCTGTTATAGACTCACAGTTTTTCTTTCATCCAGCTCCAACCTCTCGAACCAATACAGTGTCCAGTAAATAAAATGTTTTATCTCCTTGATGTGAAAACTGGATAAAGGCGTCAGCTAAAGGAAATGTAATGTAAAAACTGCCACATAATTAACATGCTGAATAAAAGTTTCTAGCTCTAAATAAACTCCTGTTGTCATGTGCTCTTATTTGATGGTAAGTATTTCTATTAACTAGAAATAATTGTCTCTCAGTAGAGCACAAACCTGCACCAAGGCCCAACAGTCTTTGCCTTAACCTTAACATATAATCAAGCTGCATCAAATTTCACACACTAAGTAATATCAGTCCTCTAAATATGCTTTTCTTTTTAAAATCCGGATTCATAACTTATTTCCTTGTAAATCAGGGAAAATGTCAAAAAACGATCTTGGTCCTTCCATGTTTCATAGAGTTTGTATAGTTTTCCACAATCCTGAGAAGTAACAAAACCATCAGTAAACAAACGAGGAGACGGGAGCAAAAATACTGTCGGAGGTATTGAAAAACAAAGCTGAACATTAGAAATTTCATAACTTAATTCAAAGTGATTGTTTAAGTCTTTCAATTTTTCCTTGGCCAAAATCTAAAAAGCAACATTTACTTGCATTTAGAAGAATCTTAAAACACATTCACTTAATCTGGACATTTACTGTTTTATATTCTGTATATTCTTTTGTGGATCTTTATTATAATTTTTTTATTCTTACAGTTGTCGTGTATTCATTAGACTAAAACATGTTGGTATGTGTGCTTAAAACATAATGACAGGCTTAAATTGATGATGCCTGCCTTTCGGACTCTTAGTCATTCTCAGATAGTCCTCCAGACAGTTATCTTATTTATTCCCTAACTTTTGGGTATGAGCTTTGACCTGGGGAGTTGTTTCTGACCATGTATGGATTCAGAGGGAATGTTTTTGAGTAACTTATCTTCGTCCTCAGACACAAAAATGTGCTATGTCTAGTCAGAAATCCCATGTGGGATGTGTTTAACCTGAAGTCATGGGTGGAACCAAACTCCCTATATATGTGTGCTTTCGACCACTGCAAGTCAGATTTCACTATTGGCTTGTGTGTCTCCGGGTATCTAGCTGCCCGTCCCGACCTGTAATTTCTTGTTATAAACTTTGTTACACTGAAAGTACTGGGTCCTCGGAATCCTTCCTTCATCATCAACAACTTCTACAACATCATCAACCTCTCGGCTGCATCAAATATACGACACAGTCTTAATAAGTTATTTTTTACATTTGTAATCACGTTAAGCACTTAAAGAAAGAAAATTACATAAAAAATCTGATTATTCTTCTTTGTCTAAAAAACTAAGGGGAAACTGAGGCAGCTTCTTTTCAAAATGTTTCACTTCCTTATACTCAGAGTGGAAAGTTGAGTTCACGTAATAACTTCGTCTTTCAGCAAGGTGCTTTGTCATGATGTGATCCGGCAAAGGCAGCTCCTCAGGTATATTTCCTCCTTCTCATTGTGACACAAGTAAGTAAAACAATATGTGACGAGTCTGAAAGATAAAGATGACAATGACAAGCTTTTTGCACAAATGACCTTTAGAGTCATGATCCCGTGTTAGTGCTGCAGAGGGAAGAGAACTGAGTGTGTGTTAATATCGCTTTACAACACCTGCTGCTTTGGTTATAGTGAGATGAGAGAGCAGAGCTGCCATTCAACAGGCAACTTGTAAAATACTGAATTTATCAAACCTCAATGCAAATAACCTAGTTTCAAACTAACTGGATGTGGTTTTGCTCATAAATGTTTTTGAAAATGTTTGTAGCAGAGAAACAACACAATTATAGCAATACTGTAACTTTTACTAAGCAGCAGCGCCCCCTGCAGCTGCACATGGTGGGATTCAGTTGGCCGAGTGATTAACTGGTTTTCATGTGGAGAAAAACCTAAGTCTATCAATGTTTTGAGTGGAGCTCGGACTGAAACCCAACTGAACGCTGGATATTACCCATGATCCTCTCCTTCCTGAACCAATAGAACTGCTGCTGAAACCAATCCACCAAATCCTATTTAGAATTATTCATATTTTATTGGTTTCCTGATGAATATTGATCTACAGTTCAGCTTCACGCTTCACTCTTGCTTTAGACCCATCAAAGTTACATAGAACAGACATTCAGGGAATGTTCTCCATATTCCAAATCTATTAACCTTCAAATTAATTTGGAAGCTGCTGCTTTAAGCTAAAACTGTTTCATGTTGCTGCTTTCAGACCGGATTCAGTGCAGGAAGCAGCAGGGCCTGTGGTTATGGTAAATTCATGGCTTATCTTACACACCCATTAATCCAATAATGTGAAATGACTGAGTTTAGGATAAATGGAGAAAAGCCTTATAGAGGAGGAGGAGAGCCGGGGACCAGGTCATGTGAAGCGCCCTCAAATATTCAAATCTAATCAAACCAGTTTGTCCAGAATGGTGTGCTGGAAGTCTTGTGCTGGGGGAGTGTGTGTAGAGAGGAGAGAGGGAGAGTGTGTGAGTAGAGTTTAAAAACAGCGGAACAGTTAGACGTGATTCTCTTGCAGAATAGTTCCATAGTGCTTGTGAGAGAGTACACAGTCAGAGGAAATTATGTGCGTGCCTGAAAAGGAAGATTGCTGAAGTTCTTTTATGCTCCTCAGGTAAATGTTCATCTGTTTTCTTAATGTCATCATGTGTTCGTTCCTGATCGAAGCAGAAACAGAGGACCTGCACCCTAATGAAAAATGTCTCAGTTTACCAGCTTTATCTTTAAATGAGTTTTGAGCTCCTTCACGTTGCTTTATTTTTAGCTACTTCTCTGTAGATTTCCCTTCGAGGTGTCGATCATATCTTGTGTGAAGTGTGTGCACAATTTGACTCAACAGGTTCTGATAGGAGATATAAATGACTTTACCACCATTAGCCCTTCAGGGAGTGAAGGTGGAAAAATTCTCCATATTCACTCTCACTGAACCTTCAAACTCACTTTAATGAAGCTGCTGTTTTAGGGTAATGTTGCATGGTGTTGCTGTAAGTGTCTTTAACAGTTGATATTAGTCCTGATGGGACGGTCTTTACAGATTGTATGATGGTCCTTGCCCAGGGTTAGAATTCCAAAGTAATATAGAACAGGAAAATGTAAACTGCTCACTAATTCAAATACTGTCACTCCTACTCACTCCTACTTCTCGTAGTGAACAATTATTGGTTACCCCTAATCATCATCCATTGGTTTTACTTTAGCCAACAAGAAGAAATCATGGAATGCTGCTATTGCTGTTGTCTGATCTTTGACGCCCCACTGTTGCCATCAGAAGGTCCATACTCCCTCACCTCTGTTCCTGAATTGCAGATGTCTGTATTGACCACATGGAGGCATAGAGTAACACTCACTCTGATGGACCATCCAGCTCCTGTCGAGCAGCTCTCGGCTGCTGCAGAGCTGCAGATGCCGTTCTCAGACACGGTCAAGTACCTCATCCTGGGCGTCTCTGTGACTCTGCTCCTGCTGGCCCTGGGCATCCTGGCCTGGCAGACCTTCAGATGCTGCACCAGCACACACACCACATACACCCAGCAAGACACGGGTGAGTGGGGATAGGGCCACAGAACCAGACTGAAAAGCACAGGTTGATGAAGCCTATAGTGTCTGACCAGTTAATAATGAACGTGTCTGATTTTCTCTCTAGTGAACAGTGATGTGCTGGACTCAGATGAAAAGTTTACAACAGCAGGGAAGTACTCAGGAGCTCCAAGTATGAAGGTGAGCAAAGGAGAATGTCATTTCTAAACCCATATGACTAAGAAATGTAATTAAGCCTTGACATTTTACAGGTAAACCATAAACTTTATTATAAATAACTATAAATCAAAAGGAAACAAATAAATAGAACTTAAATTAAGAGAATCAGTATATTTCTTATGTTGAAAGTTTCTGCATTGTTCATTCTGTAAAATCAAACATTTTATGCCGCTCTGTGTAGATGCCTCAAGTAGGAAACCATGTTTATGTGCATAGAGATTAAAGAGCAGACTTGTTCAAACACAGGAGAGATGTGACTTGTGAAGTCAGATTACAGCTGGAGCTGCTGCAGTGGATAATAACACCACTGATGATGTGCATGTGTGCGCCCTCTCCAGGTGGAGGACGTGAGCACTGAGGTTCATTGGCAGAGTAGTTGTTTGCCTCAGGCCTACGGATCCAGTGAGGCAGAGGGAGACGAGGGCCAGCAGCTCAACGTTAAACAGGTAACAGACATTTCTGTATAATCCTGAAGTGATGTGTCGATTCACGTCTTAATCTGAAGCCTCATACACTTATCTTAAATTAACCATTGAGGATGAAGCCGGTCGTTAAATGGTTTGTGTGCATCCTAAATAGTATTTCCTCCTCACTTTGTTTTAAGGGACTATTTTGCAGTTTTTTAGAGTCAAGCTGTTTAAGTTGGGCTCTATAATTCAAATAACAAGTATAAATATATATTTTATTATCCTGTGCAGCCAGCAGTGACCACATATGGTCAAATCCCTTTTGTATCAATAAAAACATTAACAATACATCATAGTGAGACATTTAAAACAGCAGGGAAAAATATTTACATCTCCATCTTGGCTAATTAAAGATACGGCCAGACGGAAGCAACAAACATTCATAACAAATTATGGCTAGATTCGTCAAGAGCTAACAATAATAATACAAATATTTCACTCTTAAACATTAATGTCAACCTCATGGTGGCGCTAGAATATTCAGGGGAATCTTTTCTACACATTCCTTGAAGAAACATACAGATATTCAGCAAAATAATGATAAAGAGGACACTGCATGCCCTAATCTGCATCCTAGCTCATGCCTACAATATATCAATCACTATTAGGATTCATCCTCTGGAAACTAGAAATGTCAGGACAAAGTTTCATGTAAATCAATACAATATTTGTTTGAGAACTATTCAGAATTTGTGTTTGAGGACCTCCCTTTAATCTATTTCTGTTAAGATTAATAAAGAAGAATCCCTGAGGAAACAGTAGATGTTAAACAGTATCAACACAAGGTGCTGGATGTTTATTACCTAACACAAGTTCTTGCACCAGGTGGATGGATCTCTACGGTTCTCCCTGTACTATGACCAGCCGCAGTCCCGTTTGGTGGTCACCGTCCTGCAGGTGGAGGGGCTTCAGGAGCTCAGCCAGACCTGCTGCCTCCAGCCATTTGTTAAACTACGACTCATGTTGGCAAGATCAGAGGGAGTGGACATGGAGGTGGTTATCACACACAGCAGTTACATAATTATCAACTAGCTGGCATATATAGCTTATTTGTTGTCTTTTCGTGCTTCCTTAAACCAATAAAATTACTGGATTTTTGCATTGAATCTCAGAAACATAGATCGAATGCCACAGTATTTGATATTGGGCTTAAAATCTCCTTTTTTTTTAACCATGTTAATTGTTCAAAAATGTGTCTAATTGTCTTTCACTCCTTGGCGGCTCTGTACCAAATAAAGCTTATGGTTACTGTTCTGCTCCTCTTAGGGTGGAGGGACGTCTCCTGCTCTGTGGACAGTGCTGCATGAGTGGCAGACTCGCATTGTGAAAGACAGCTGTAACCCTTTATATGGAGATCAGTTCAGCTGCATTCTGCAACAGGATAAAGACGCACTTCATCACCTCAGCCTTAGGATGGAGGTCCTGCAGTAAACCCCTCTCACACTCAGTAACTCTAAAATCCTGTTCTATCATAGACGTAAAGAGGTACTTTTTACTTTATACCCGCACTGAAAATACATTTTTCAATTAAAAATGAATAAAACCACTCGCAGATGACATCTTTGCTGTCATACTGCAACGTCAGAGGGATTTTAAGCTCTAAGCACTACAGTCATAATGCAGAATTGACAGTGCATTCATGTGAGGAAAGGAAATGTGTCTTCTTACTGTGTCCGTCACGTATCCGTGTGTTTCTCAGGTGTGGGACTTTGATAAATTCTCGAGACACACGTTGTTGGGAGGGTTGAGGGTTCCTCTCGGGAAGCTCAACGTCTCTTACCCTCTGGAGCTGCACGAGGATCTGCAGCGACCCCAGAAGGTACAGCAGCCATGTTCTGTGACACTGCACAAACACACTCATTTATAAGGTCATGGGTAAGTTGTTCTCACCTTTCAGTCAAGAAGAAAGGTTTTTCTTACATGTCCCACTTTCGTGAGTAACGTAGCATAAAGTAATTTCCAAAACTTAGAATGAGGATGTGTTGTATATACAAGCTCCCTCATTATTGTTTAACTCAACGAACTAACTTCATTTAACCGCAACTTTAAAAGTCAAAATTTGTATAAGGGGGGAAAGGAAAGATGTGTTGATCCTCTCACTCTGGACAGGATCGTGTCGGAGAGGTGCTGCTGTCACTGAAGTTTCTTCCCACTTCTCAGAGGCTTGAGGTTGGTCTGCTAAAGGTCAGAACAGTCCCCACTGAGATATGCTCAGATGACGGTAAATAAACAAACCTCTTGACAAAAATAGAAAACCATCAGAAATCATACACACACACACACAGTGTAACGTATAGTGTTACTGATTTGCTGTTCTTGTGTTGTACAGCCGTTTACGTCAGGATCAGTGTCCAGTGTAATCATTGCAAGCTCAGGTCGCAGAAGACGTCGATGGAGGCCCGGTGCCGGGTGAATGTCTTCAACGAGGTGCTCATGTTCTCGCTGCCCGAGTTTCCTGTGGAGCGGTGTAAAATCATAATCTCTGTGTATGAGACTCACACAACCTGGAAATCACCCAAACGTCTGATAGGACAGTTGACTGTGGGGAAGGAAAGAAGAACGGAAGATGAGCACTGGAACTGGATGATGCGCTCAGTCCGCCAGCCTGTAGCAAAGTGGCACGGCCTGCTGATCTGAGCTGCAGTTCATAAGCCCACTTCTTAAATCTCCCCGCCTGCTGTGTTTAAAGCTGTTGTTCTTCTGCGTTCAGCTGTTGAGAGAAGGGCAGCTGATGAACTGAAGGACAAATACGGACTCCTTTAGTCTAGACTCCAAAGTGATTAAACAAAGTATTCTTCCTGCTTCAATCAGGAAAGAGGAGTCACTACTAAGCTGAAACTTCAGGTTTCACAATCTACTCATTCGCTTACACACGTCTTTCTTTCTTTTATTTTCAAATCACACTTTATTGAAAAGGCTCTAATTATCTGACTTTTTAACTCCTTTCATCAAGATTACTTGAGTGTTGTATTGATTGTATTCGATCAATGAATACCTGGGAATTGTGTATTTATCTTTAAGCTGTGTTGTACTATTGTAATTGCTCTACTGAAGTTTATTAAATCTTTATATTCCAGCTCAACACAATATAACATAAATCTTTAGGCCTATAGTCAACAATTTATATTATATTATTTGTTGACTGATTTTACATGATGTTGTATTATTCTGTTTGTCTTTGGTTTTCCTCATTTGTCCCAAGTGAAGTATTTTGCAATGGCTAAAGTTGAAATGACCGACATAAATAAAGTTATTATTAATACGTTTTTTGAAATATATTATTTAATCAGTATAACTACATGCACCCATTATGGACTGCTATTTACGTCAGGTGCACTTTTCAACTGTGCAATATTAATTTTGTCTGTATTATGCGATGGTTCATGTGCATCCATTCACCGTACATATTCTCCCACTTGTTGGGACATGGTTCTTGTGAAAACACAGGCCTCCTCTTCGGCCTTCATGGGTAGTCAAAAGCCTGAAACCACATGTTGCCTTTGTTCCAGAGAACTACTAGAAAGTCAAGGAACTCATTCTCCCAGGAGGCCACAAGTCTTTTTGTTCCGGACAACTTCAACCAGAGGTGTGAAAATGCCACCAGGGTCAACCCCAATTGGTCACTCTGGCCCCATGACCTGTGAGGTCACCGGGCCAATAAAAGGCCACTTCCCCCCGCTTCTCTCTTTCCACCAACCTTCAAAGGAGGAAGGCTGCCAGCCTCTCTTCCTCATCCCACTAAGGAAACCTCCTTGCATCTTAAGCTCTACTAGCCTCCGAGCAGCGACTCGATGTCCTGCAGGAAAACTCCAACCAGCATCTGAGTGCACAGCTCTACAGAACCGCTAAGGAAGAAACAACACAAAGCCAGAAAACTTCACAAAACCGGCAGGACGAAATGCCCACTGCACAGCAACCTCTTTTCCCTTTCCAAGGACGGGTAACATAACTTGGCTTAATAATTATACTAGGCTAAGCAAAACTGTTTATTTGATTCTGTGTGATGTTTATGAGTTTGATTTGGGTTGTGATATTTTTGGTTATTCGAAATTAAGGTTAGTTTGTAATGCTCTTCAAGGTCATTCTTTGCATTTCAGTCTACACTCTTTGTCTAACTTAGATTCCATACACATACACGCATATCTCTTCACCTCAATAAATCTTCCCGTGCTACCGGTCGTCAAACCACTTCAGAAGAATTGGGGGCTATTAACTTTTGGTTGGCCAGCGACCATCTTGAAAATATGCTAACGAAGGTGAGAACTTTTAATTAAGCCACCATCTTTGGAAGCACACTAACTTCGTAGACACACACATTCACATAAACCATCTTGGTTTACTTTGTACATTGTTAGTAATTTGTCTTTTTTATACTTACATTCATAATAAATGTTTTTCTTTTTTTTTCACCCTAATGCTGCTTTTGGTTGCTGGTTGACTAAGTCTCAAAATTTTTTTAAAACATCATCGTATCAGGTCGTCATGAAGTACTAGGGGCTGGCGAGGTGTGTGTGTGTCTGTGTTTGTGTGTGTGTGCTCCCAGATAGCGCACCGGTCCCGAGGCTCTCCCCCCCGCCCCCGCTCACTCGCTCAGAGAGACAAAGTGAAGCAGTCCCTCAGTGGCTGACTGCTTCCTAACTATGGAAACAGTGAAAACACAGAGTTTCTCTGGTCTCAGCTGATCAGAGATCAGCGCCTCAGCTTCTTGATCAGAGCAGAAGCTGCAGTTGGTTTCTACCGAGCTTTAGTATCTGTGTTCGCCTCCAGTCTGACCTGCTCTCGCTTTTTGTTTTAATATTTCGCCAACTAAAATATATATTTTTAAGCTATTAGGCTGCAGCTATATGTTTTTATTTATTTCAAAATAGGGTACTTCTTATTTCATACATTTTCCACAAATATGGGGAGGACTCAAATATCCGTACAAAGTTCTGTGTTTAAATTGTTTAATAGTAGTAGTAGGCCGACACTTGCCTGTGTATTTTGTTTGTTTGTTATTTTGTTGCTTGTATGTTTGAGTAGCTGCTGAAAGCAAAGAAGTAGTAGGCTTACCTTTCATTGGTAACCTAACTGTTACGGTTCATTGTTTCTGAAATAAGAGGCTTGACTGTTATGTTCACAGCAAACTAGAAAAAAAGAAAATATTAAGTCATGGTTTAACTGCACTATAGGCTGAGTCCTTGTTTACCTGAAATGTGCACTTTATAATTTGATTTTGTACCGCCCTGTTTGGCAATGTTGTTTTTCAATTAAATAAAACATTTGTATAAAGCAAGCCAATCCACTTTTCCATGTTGATAGAGCATTAAAATGAAAAAAAAATTATGCAGGAAAAAATAAATGAAGGGACATTTAGAATAGATACATTTTTGCGTTTAATTTTTAGTTATCTATGATATAAATTTGATTAATCGCGATAAAATATTTTAATCGTTTGACAGCACTAGTTTAAATATATAATAGATCATGCTATATAATATAAAGTGTTGACAGGCGTTAGTTGGGATTTTGCTAATCTTGGGGGTGGAATAGGACGAGACACTGCTGATTTTACATTGGACACTATGGTGTGGCTGTTTTCAACGTGTGTCCGATGCTGCTTGTGTTGTTATGTTGTTTTTACCTTGTCCAGAAAAGGTGTGACTGACATGGTGAGACAGGCAGATGAAAATTAAATTAGAGACATCAATTTCAGAGCAAAAAGTACAATTTATTTTAACAGCATATTTCACCTCATATTATATGATTTGAAACAGCCATCAGCCGATGAAATTTATTCAGCTGCCTCTTTACCCTAAAAAACATCAACAAACAAAAATATTGATCAGGTTCCTTTCAAACACTTTTAACTTTTTCTGCGATAATAATTTTCAATTTGTATTTTTTTACTACACAGAATTGAAG
>CM076720.1:2252205-2664172 GCA_038501795.1 Pseudopleuronectes americanus
GTCATTGTGACCAGAGTTGCAAGCTTTTCATCTCTCATCTCCTCAAGGGTACCCAGCAGACCAGCCTTGAAGAACACCTGAATAAATACAAAATATAAATGAACTTTCAAGTATCTTCAATTTTTAAAGACTCGCAAGGCAAAGATGCTTAATAAATGTACACATAATATAAATGCTTTAAAACTATACCATTGATGAGTAATTGCTCAAGGTACATGGTCTATTTTTGTTCCAAATCATTTCCAACGTTTAATAAACGTTGGGGTAAAATGCTGATTATCAGTCAAACAAACAAAATGAATAAGGAAAATCAACCTCCTTTGTAATTTTACCATCAAAAAAAGGGAGCATGGTGCTTACCTTTGTGTGTCCAAATCTGTACTCGTCATGATTAACATCAATCGATCCGAGCAGCTTTTCTGAAGCCTTCTTGTTGTCAATGAACTGTCCCTCAGGAATGACACTGGCATTCAATACCTTGTACCTTTAAGACAAAGGTTGTTGGTCTCTGTCAGTATTTTTGGGAGTTTATGACAACATTTTTAAACCTCATAAATATATTCATTGGTACCTCTGCTTGAAGTCACCATATTGGATTCTGCTGGGGAAACCTTTCCTGCAGATTCTGATACCCTCCAGCACACCGTTACACCTCAGCTGGTGGATGACCAGGAAGTTCTCCATCAGTCCTATTTCATAAGAGATTTCATTATTACTTTTGTGAATAGTTATACTCCTAATTGAACCAGCACTGAACTGAAACCATACTAACAAAAACACATGCCATTCCCCAAAGAGTTCAAATCTTACCTGGAGTCTTGGACTCATTGGGAATCAGACAGCGCACAAAGTGAGGATGGGTGCTCCTCAAGTTAGTCATCAGCTTGCCCAAGTTCTCCTGTAGATGCAAAACAGTTAGTTAGTTAGTTTGTGTATAACGTAATGTGTGATGTTATTTCTTGGTTTACAATGCCAAAGCTTACCCTAAACTGTGAAGACACAGTCTGCATAGAGCCTCCCTTCTTCTTGCCTCCCTTCTTTCCAGCCTCTGTTGATCATTTCAAGTAGCATTATTTTTTTGGGAAACAGAATACATACAGAGAGAAATTGCTAAATTTAATAAAGAGTAATACAATATTAAAATATGTTTTAATTGAACAGTTAATTGTGTATCATACCCTCAACAACAGGGGGATACAGGCCAACCAGCAGTTTCACTGATGACTTCTGGTACAGCTGAATAACAGAGTCATTCAGTGGGTCCTTGTTCTTGTCCAGCCATCCACAGATATTGTAGTCCACTGTACCAGCATAGTGCACCAGGGAGAAGTGGGCCTCAGCCTTGCCCTTTGCAGGTTTTGGCTTCTCAAATGCTTTGTTTTTGCCAAGATGCTGATCATAGAGCTTATTCTTGAAGGATGTGTCATCAGCCTTAGGGAACATGCACTCCTCTTCAAGGATGGAGAAGATGCCCATGGGCTAGATGAAAGTACAGAGAGATAAATTATATCATGAAGTGACTGGTCTTTTTTAGGAGAATTACATACAAAAGAATCATACAATTTGGTGCTTACCCTTTCAATCAGCTCAATGCAGGCGGCCAAGTCCATACCGAAGTCAATGAACTCCCAGATAATACCCTCCTTCTTGTACTCCTCTTGCTCCAGGACGAACATGGTGTGGTTGAAGAACTGTTGCAGTTTCTCATTGGTGAAGTTGATGCACAGCTGCTCCAAGGTGTTGAACTGTGAGGTGACAAATAATCAGCCTGATTGCTCATAGACAACTGAAAAGGCTTTGTCATATTTTAATAATGAGTTGCAGTGTATGACGCTTACATCAAAGATTTCAAAGCCGGCGATATCCAGGACACCAATATAGTAATTCCTCTGCTGCTTAGTGTCCAGCATCTGGTTGATACGGATGACCATCCACAAGAACATCCTCTCATAGATGGACTTGGCCAGGGCAGTCACTGAGTTGTTCACCTGAAGAAGAATGTAAAAATATTTGTTTCTGTACGCTTCTGTATAGTTGTTCTGTCAATTGCTGTGCTACTGTATACCCTATAAACGTTTAAAACATCTCAATCTTTTTACATCTCTGGACAGCTTAGAAAAAACTACTAAAACCCCCCTGTTCGCTAAGGCCTTTGGCCTCAGTTAATGCTCCACCTTGCCATTCGTGCTGTTTATTTATATCATTTTGGGTACAAATAACGTTTTCTTTAAATATACATATATGTGTGTGTCATTATAAAAATAAATATTCACCATGATATTAGAAATTAATGTTCTAGGTTTACCTGAGGTACAGTCTGTCCCTTGGTGACATACTCATTTCCGACCTTCACTCTGGGATAGCACAGACCCTTCAGCATGTCAGCGGAGTTCAGACCCAACAGGTAAGCAACCTTGTCAGCATCTGAAAATGGTTTCCTTATTTATTATGTAGTATTGTGTATATATGTGTGTCCATGACAGAACAAAACCAGTATGATTGAGAACTTCTGTTGTTCGCTTTGATATGATATAAAATAGTCACCTTCTGTGCCATCGGGTTCAGCCTGCTCCTCACGCTGCTTTTGCTTGAACTTCATGTTACCGTGGTGGATCACAGCACCAGTAAACTTGTAGATGCCCATCTTCTCCTCAGCAGTGAAGCCCAGGATATCAATAGCATTCTGTGTTCAGAAGATTTATTTTTTACAAAACATCTCCACTTTGGAAATGTACATTCATAAGATCACTTAAGATATCATACACATCAGATGTATGCAATATGTTGAATATTAAAACCTCGATCACTCACATCAGTGGCTTCCAGCTCAACTTTGTCATCAATGCTGGCCACAGTGATCTGACCCATGCTGATCAAGGGGTAGTCGTAGGGGTTGGTTGTGATGAGTGCCGCCTCTGAAGATTAAAAATATAATGAAAATTAAATACAGTTTTTCCCTAAAAACAATCAGTATATGTTTAAAATCATGCTATAGCTGAATCTGTTTACCAACTAGCTCTGGCTTGTGGTTTGTCATCATCTGGTAGAAGATGTGGTAGCCTCTCTCTTGAGAAAGCTGGTATGTCACTCTTGACTTCTCCAGCAGATCTACAAATGTTGATTATCAGTCACAACCTTGTCAGTCCTGAATTTCAGTCATCTGCTCTTGCTATGAGGATTATTACTTACATGTCTCAATGTCAGCACTGGCCAGTTTGCCAGTTGTGCCGAAATGGATTCTGATGAATTTACCCTGTTTAGAAGATAGAAATTGTTGTAATCTCCCCACATAACCAGTGTCTAACAAGAATTTAGTCTTGTACAAAATAACCCCATACTTACAAAGCGAGAAGAGTTGTCATTCCTCACAGTTTTGGCATTACCGTAGGCCTCCAGCAGGGGATTGGCTGCAATAATCTGATCCTCCAGTGACCCCTATAATTCAAGTTTCGAAATTAAATCAGAAAATAACCTTCTTTCATGACATATACTCTACTTTACTTGGACTCAATGGGGTCATGACAACATACCTGATACTTTTTTTCGCCTTGACTTTTTTTGTCTCCTCCTGCCACTGCGATGGTGGCGAAGTACTGGATGACACGTTTCGTGTTCACAGTCTTTCCAGCACCAGATTCTCCACTGGGCATGAACACAGACTTATAAGAATTTGCTCAACATATTTGATTCTAAAGAAAAGTCTACAGATATGAACTTACGTGATCAAGACAGACTGGTTCTCCCTATCTGTGAACATAGAAAACAAATGAATTAAATCACATTTCTTTCAGTGAAACATCATTCTGTATACTGTATACAAATTCTACAATATGGACATACCAGTGAGCATGTTCTGATAAGCGTTGTCAGAGACGGAGAAGATGTGGGGTGGAGCCTCCATACGCTTCTTGCCTCTGTAGGCAGTTACAACTTCAGAATCGTACACTGGGAGCCATTTGTAAGGGTTAACAGTGGCACAGAACAACCCAGAGTAGGTCTGAAAGTGAACATAGAGATAAACAGTTAACTCCATGTTTAGTTTGTGATTTCATTATAACTTATGTGCTTTACAGATAGTCTTACGTAGATCATCCATGCTGCATAACGCTCTTTGAGGTTATACAGGACAGAGGCTTCATTGAGATGGGTCATCATGGCCATGTCCTCAATTTTGTCGTACTTGGGAGGGTTCATTGGATGGACGTCATCTTCTTTATATACCTTCTCCTGCAACAGGTCATTGGTTACATTTACAACTGAGAACACATACTTTGCTTTCAGTTGAGTCTTATTTTATGATACAAACCTCCTGAGTGTCCAGAACTTTGACGGTGACTTTGCCACCATCTTTCTTGAGGATCATTCCCTTCAAGTACAGCTCTTTGACATCGGCCACATAGCAGGCGGCCTTGGCATCAAAAGGTGCGCTTTGAGCCTCAATTCTCTCCCTCTCTGGCTTACGCAGGTATATGGCTGCTTTGCCATAAATGGCCATCTCCGCGTCCGTACTCATGGTGGCGGCTTATATCTGTGTAGAAAGTCCCACAAAAAAATGTTAAACTGACGACTGACTCTTAATGTGATTTAACACTGACTAGGTACATGCATACTCATTGAAGATTATACTTTCATCATTACAAACAGCCTTGGAAGCCTCTGTCTTAGAGCTGCTACCTTAAGTTCATATAACTGAACAAAAAACTGAGTTAAACTATTTAATTTACTTCAGGAGCTGCAAGTGAACATAGTCAACTTGACTTGCTTGAGGTTCTTGGAGGTTTAGTTTTACCTCTCACCAACATTCTCAACAAGTTTAGAAATTAAGAAGCCTCTTGAATGAGAGGTGAAACTTCTTCAAAAAACTAACAGACTCTTAATAACATATCTCTATTTGATTTTGTCTATTACAATTGACATGACTTGATGTAGTTGTGATTAGAGTCATACTAATCCTAGTTTTGACAAAACTATGCAGTTAAATTCAATGTTTCACACAAACTGGACAACAATAAAAAAGTAGTTCATACCTTCCCCTTTCTATGTCAAACTTTCTTTATATTTCACAATCCTGTGGAAATCATAAAACAGATATTTACTCTTTTATAAAAGTTCATGAATGTTTATCTAATATCTATTTGTTGATATTGCTGTTTAACTAGTATCAGAGAAAGCTCTCATATCTTTATAATAAACAATAAATGCTCTAAAGCAGATTGACGATACACCTACCAGTAGCAGGAGTCTTCAGGGGTCCTCTACTAACACTCTTAGGTTTGATTCCACTCCTTATATTGGTTTCAGATTGTGAATGATGCCAACGTTATAAGGGGGAGATTTCCAAATGTGGTGTTGATATCAGTACAGCTGTAGTCTTAATTAATATATCTAATATTTCGGATGTCAGGAAGGCCAATTCATCTTTTATGAGGCATCTACAGATAGCCCATATCAGTGTTGGTGCCTTGGCCATGATTAACAATGTAACATTCAAATAACCTATCGATACCATTTTTCAATGTTAATACATATTTGCTTTGGTTTTATTATACACATGGGCTTCATAGTGGCTTGTTTTTCAGTCATGCTTGACGCTATACTACAAATAATTAAACTTTCAGTAAATCTCCATTGAACATTTTGATGTATTTGTGCTGTTTTCATCACTCCTCTTATACACCCTGATTTACAACAGCTTTTGTTATCCTCTGCAAATCAATACACACAATTTTTTGCACAGGATCATCTACTTCACTCAAGCTTTTTATATTTGATTTTTTAAAGTGAAAAAAGGTTTGATTCAGAAGTCCAACATAGTTAATGGCATCACCAACTGTTCAAACATGTTGCACCACGTGCCAAACTATTTGTGTGTGACTTTAATTAAATTTGATACCCTTTAATCGACAAAATAATATATATTTTTGTATTATTGTTGGATTTAGCCGATTGTTTTTTTCAGACTGAACAAGTAATCACACAAAAAACACATACACCTTATAGTCACAACTTTTAACTTTCATCTTTTATTCATTGATTATTTGAGAAATTTGTTGAAGTTTAAATGAATACAACATTTTTACTCTATGTTTGGAATTGTGTGGTTTGATGCATTAGACTAGATCCTTTCATTTCACAAAACATGAGGTCAATAGGTCGTCTACCACTCTCACAGACCTGGATTGGAATGCTTGCATCGAATGTGTTATGCTTACAAAGCAGAAGTTAAAAAGGGACACTTGCCAAATATGGTTAGGGTGGCAGCTGATGGTCACATGAGATTCACATTTGTTGCTGGTACAGCCTTTCTCTATCTCAGGTTCCCATCCTTAAAGGAAGATCTTGAGTTTGCAAGCGTACTCAAAATAGTTTGTTAAAATCTTTGGTATTCTGGCGACATTGAACAGTTTGGCTCTTTTGTTTATTTTTACATTAAATAGTTATTTCAATAATGAATTTATGAAGTTGAATAGAATATGTCTCAAAAAAATTATATGAAATAAATTTGGTTTACAAATTAAATTAATAAAAATGTAAGATATTATTAATATCAACAATAAATTTGAAACATCTTCACAATGAATAAATAATACAAATTATATTTTCTAGTACTTTTGATTAAGTGTAACAGATATGTTTGTGATATTCACACTCATATGTCAAGCTATTAACACCTTAACTGACTCTGCAGACATAGCAGAGTTCATTTTTGGCTCATGCATATAAGTGGACTGTGAAGGTCACTTCACTGCACTGCTCTGCAGTTGCAGAACACTCGTCTATCATCCAATAAAGTCACATGAAGCTTTAATTTGGAATGTGAAGTCCTTTGTGACAAATGTTTTATGTTATTGTTTTAAAGGCTGGTCAAGGCCCTTTATAACAGCTTTTAAGAGCGGTTGAGGCAGTGTCATATATCATTAGCTCGTTTATCAATAGAGACTGTTCAGATTATAGATCATGTTTGGCTTTATATGAAGGTTGTTATATTATATGAATGTATTTCATATTAATACAACTTGATTGGATATATTGTTGTTAGTCTTGCAGCTGATTGCTTTTTGATCCAATTCAAATATGTTTGCAACCTGTGATTCTGAGATAATAGAGTTTGTTATATTGTTTTAAGTCCTGTTTGTGAACTCCCAAGAAAACCTCTTGGTGAAAATGTATTTTTGGATTAGGGACTAGGTTTTAGGTAATGCCTATTTTCCTGGTTAGAAATAAAGTGACTGCACACTGTGTTAGGCACATTTGCTTTTCTATCCGTAAACCTCTTCTGGCCAATCGGTGCTATGACAAACATTTTGGCTACCCATAACACCTTCACCTCAAATTTTAAACATTGTTTTCTAGTTTTTTAGCTCCCGTTTAAAAATGGAATTTAAAATTTCATAACACTATTATCGACATTTAAAAATATTCAAATCTCAAATTAGCTATTTTATTTTTAGGCAAAGACATGGAAGAGAGCAAGTTTAGGAGTATCAGCTTAATCTTTATTGTGTCAGCATTTTATCATATTATATGATTCAACAAAGCAAAATCTTCAGTGTGCTTTACTCAGCGGCTTCTTTTCCCTGTAAAACAGATACATGGTTGGTGTTAGGTAGTGTTTTAAAAAGCCTGAAGGACAATTCATTTTGATCTGATTTTCAAATTTTGAACCTAATACAAATTAAACATTATTTGTAATCTAATCAATCGGCTTATACATTAACATATAATAAGTAAAGGAATGATAACAGAATTTTGTTCTTTTGTTACACCAGACCGAAAGATATTTACCTTTCCAGAGTCACGGGTCTTGGCTCTCAGTTTGTTGACCTGGGACTCTGCAATGTCAGCACGCTCCTCAGCCTCCTCCAGCTCATGCTGGACCTTCCTGCACTTGGACAGGTGGACATTGGCCTGCTCCTCCTGGAAGACAATACAGGGCAAATGGTTAAATGACCAGCAGATATACTGCACATGAGGTATGATTTCGTATTGAGTTGTCATTGTTTAAAAATGAATGTTTTGCCCTTACCGCTTCCTCAGACTGCCTCTTGTAGGCCTTCACCTTGAGCTGCAACTTGTCAACCAGATCCTGCAGCCTGGAAACGTTTTTCTTGTCCTCCTCAGTCTGTAGTTGAAAATACATATATTTGCATGTTTTAAAGGGAATTATATTATTACATTTGCTTGTTTTGTACTATACACATTAAATGTCAAAGTGACTCTACCTGGTAGGTGAGCTCCTTCACTCTCCTCTCGTACTTGCGGACACCCTTAACAGCATCTGCTCCACGTCTCTGCTCAGCGTCAATCTCTGACTCAAGCTCGCGCACCTTTTTAAAAAAAAAGACAAATGCATTCACAGTTTACGTTTGGGTGTTTTGATGTTTTTTAAACTTTTTTGTTTACATGTGCATAATTCTAACATGATTCTCTTACCCTAGACTCCAGCTTCTGGAGCTGCTTCTTGCCACCCTTCATGGCCAGGTTCTCAGCCTCATCCAGACGGTGCTGCAGGTCCTTAACAGCAACCTCCAGGTTCTTCTTCATCCTCTCCAAATGAGAGCTAGTATCCTGCTCCTTCTTCAGCTCCTCAGCCATCATCGCAGCCTGGAAAACACAATATTTGATTTAGAGATGTCCAAAAACGATAAGTAGAAAGTATTGATGATAAGTAAAAACTTAAGCGTACGTCAGTGATGGCTTTCTTAGCCTTATCCTCTGCATTCCTTGCTTCCTGAACAGTGTCGTCAACTTCACTCTGGACCTGAACCAGGTCAGACTCAAGCTTCTTCTTGGTGTTCAGAAGGCTTGTGTTCTAAAGGATGAAAAATGTAATTGAGTAATCAACATTTCATGTAGTTTAACGTTTCATTGGTTTTATATATTGAAGTACTGTATATTTGTTCACCTGAGAGTGCAGCAGTCCAACACGCTCACTGGCATCCACCAGCTCCTGTTCAGCGACTTTGCGACCTCTCTCTGTCTGTTCCAGAGCCACTCTAAGTTCCTCGATTTCAGACACCATCAGACCGTTCCTGCGATCCACCATAGCAGCTTGTTCCTTAAGGTCCTCCGCGGCTCTAACAGCATCATCAAGGTGCAGTTGAGCATCCTAGTGAAATGATAGCAGGAAAAAATACGAATGAAACTCAGAATGTGCTGTAGGTACACTCACTATACTGTAGTTTGTACAACAGCAGTATGTGTGACAATACCTTCAGCTGTGCCTGCACATTCCTCAGCTGCTTCTGGGACTCAGCCGACTGGCGATTGGCATGGCTCAGCTGAATCTCCATCTCATTCAGGTCTCCCTCCATCTTCTTCTTGATTCTCAGGGCATCGTTCCTGCTCCTGACCTCAGAATCCAGAGTGCTCTGCATAGAGTCAGTCACCCGCTGGCTGTTTCTCTTGATCTGCTCCATCTCCTCATCTTTTTCTGCCAGCTTCCTGTCCACCTCACCCTTGATCTGGTTGAGCTCCAGCTGAACACGCAGGATCTTAGACTCTTCGTGTTCCAGAGTTCCCTGATGACATCATAGAGTAAGATTTTTTCCTCACCGTCTGGGCTTTTAGCCCAATATACTGCATTGTCCTGGATCTGTAATATTGTTCTCCTCAGAAAATCTCCCTTGATAAAACCAACATACCTCAGCCTCCTCAAGAGCTGTCTGGATCTCAGATTTCTCTGTCTCCACCTGCTTCTTGGACTTCTCCAGCTCATGGATGCTCTTGCCAGTCTCACCAATCTGTTCAGTCAGATCAGAGATCTCCTCTGCAAAAAGAAACATATTACATATCATCAAGCCTTGAAATATAAAATAGGAGAACTAATACAAAATGTGTTGATTATAATCAAAGACAATCAGGTTGGAACTAAAAGACAACAATTTTAATACATTATTCCTGTTTCAGGTGGGAACTCACGTTGCAGGTTCTTGTTTTCACGCTTCATGGTCTCCAGCTGATCCAGAGCTTCCTCATAAGAGTTCTTCATCTTGAACAGCTCAGTGCCGAGAGAACGAGCCTCCTTCAGAGCTCCCTCAAGCTCTGACTGACCCTCCTCATACTTCTGCTTCCAGTCTGCCAACACCTAAATTACACAATTTATTGTGTTCAGATAGATATTCAGCAATACAAATACAGTAAAATATACGTTGTGTGAATTGGCCACCTTGTCGAAGTTCCTCTGCTTCTTGTCCAGGTTAGCAGCCAGCCCATTAGCCCTCTCCACATCAATCATGAGGTCCTCCACCTCACTCTGCAGCCTCTGTTTGGTTTTCTCCAGAGAAGCACACTTGGAGTTCACAGCCTCAATCTGCTCCTCAGCCTCCTGAAGACGCTGAGCCAGCTTTTTCCTTTGAAACATTTGCAAATTTTCTCTCAATAAAATGTTTCAATATCTTGTAAACTTTTACAGATATTCTTACATATATCGAATTAAATAATGACACTAAAGTGATGTATAGTCAAAGAAAAAATCGGGTAATTTATGAGTTTGAATGTTACTCACTTGGACTCCTCAAGCTCCTCAGTGCGCTGAATAGCATCAGTTTCATACTTTGTTCTCCACTGAGCCACCTCACTGTTGGCCTTGGACATTCCACGCTGCAGCTCAGCCTTGGCCTCCTGCTCCTCCTCAAACTGTTCCCTCAGCAGGTCACAGTCATGGCGGGCTGATTGCAGTCCATGGGCAAGAGCATTCTTGGCCTAAGATAAGAAATATTATTGAACGTGTAGAGCTTTTAAATCTTATTCAAAGAGGCAAGGACACACTGAGCGTTTTCGTACCTTAACCTCCTCTTCAATCTGTCTCTTCAGCTCTTCAATCTGTTGAGTGTAGGCCTGTTTGCCTCTGGTCAGCTGGGAGACAAGAGCCTCTTTCTCTTCAATTTGACGGCCAAACTCACCTTGTGTGAAAATGAAGATCAAACATTAGTTTATTTTCAGTTTCTCTTTGATCTGTCTCAAACTGAAGGTCCCTCTCATTTGCATACCATTTTCTGTCAGGAGACGGGCTTTCTGTGCACCCAAGTCATTCACTTGACGAACATTTTCATCGTTCTTGGTCTTCAGTTCACTAAATTGGTCCTCAAGAGTACGGCACATCTTTTCCAGATTTCCCTTGAGAAAAGAAGGAACAGAAAAGAAAGATTAAATTTTTGACACAATTATGCCATTTATTGTTTTTTATGATGTATATAAAATGCATTTAATACTCAAATATTTAATTTATTTTGTACCTTTGCTTTGGCAACAGCCTCCATGTTGCTGGAGAGGTCATCAATCTCCATTTTGTATTCACTCTTTTCCTTTTCAAGCTTCTGCTTGACACGCTGGAGGTTATCGATCTGCTCTCCCAGCTCAGCAACGCTGTCAGCCTGCTTCTTGCGAAGAGCGGAAGCAGTGGCTTCATGCTGCAGAGTGGACTCCTCAAGGTCACGACGGAGCTTCTGGAACTCAGCTTCCCGCTTCTTGTTCATCTCAATCTGGGCAGCAGTGGCACCTCCAGCCTCCTCTAGCCTCTCACTGATCTCCTCAAGTTCCCTGGAGAGGTCAGCCCTCTGCTTCTCAACCTTGGCACGAGCAGCACGCTCAGCCTCAATCTCCTCCTCCAGTTCCTCAGTACGGGCCTGTTTCAAGTAAATGTTTTATTGTTTAGTGAACATTAAATGTGAAACACAGAAACCTGAAAGCATTTTGTGTTGTGTTAAAAGCAATATGTTGATTACCTGAAGCTCCTTGATCTTCTTCTGAAGCTGAGATCCCATAGACTGCTCGTCCTCAATCTTGCTCAGGAGTTGGCTGATTTCAAAGTCTTTCCTGTGAGAGTGAAAAAGTTCATAGTAAGAGTTCATTCATTCTATAGAACATGACTAGAAACATTATGGTAATTTGTAATAAGGAGGGAACAAAATTTCAATACTTTTTCAGTTTCTCATCAGACTGCTGCTTGTCATTCTCAAGATCCATGATGGATTCCTGGGCCAGTTTCAGATCTCCCTCGAGCTTCCTCTTGGCTCTCTCAAGGTCCATACGCAGTTTCTTCTCTTGTTCCAGAGAACCCTCAAGCTGAACATTGAGACATTGAGATTGTGAATATTATGCTAAAGATTCTTGTTTTGTCAACCTAAGTGAATTGTAAACTTACATCATCGACTTGCTGCTCAAGCTTTGTCTTGGCCTTGGTCAGAGTGTTGACTTTGTCTTCCTCAGCCTGCAGGTCATCAAGAGTCTGTTGATGAGCCTCTTGAAGGGCTTTCTTCTCCTTGGTCAGCTTAGCAATGCTCTCATCTTGAGAGGCCATTTCCTCTGTCAGATTCTTAACCTATATTTGCAAGTAAAATGTCATTAAACACATAGTAAACATGAATTTACTTGATATGCTTCCCATTTTCATATTTACAAACCTTGTTCTCAGTGGCATGTTTCTCCTTCTCCACCTTGGCCAATGTAAGCTCCAGATCGTCAATATCCTTCTTGAGCTCAGAACATTCATCTTCCAGCTTTCTCTTTTTAGCAGTAAGCTCAGAATTCATTTCCTCTTCATCCTCAAGTCTCTCAGTTGTTTCTTTGAGTTTGGCCTCCAGCTGAATCTTGCTCTTGATAAGTCCCTCACATCTTTCCTCAGCATCTGACAGATTATCTCCTTCCTGTGTCATTGTATGAACACATCAAGTGTGAGCCCATCATTATTTGAGCTACAAAACATGAACAATTGAAGGTACCGTCTGAGATTTACTTACGGATGCAACTTGGAGCTGCAGATCATTCTTCTCTTGCAGAAGAGACACCATCTTCTCCTCTAGTTCCTTCTTCTTGGCCAGGGCAGTAGCCAAGTCAGTTGTCATCTTTTCATAGTTTTCCTTCATCTGAGACAGCTCCTTCTCAGTTTCAGCAGTCTTCAGCAGAGGCTTGATCTTGTAGTAAACCTTCATCCATGGCCAATGTTTGACGTTCATGAATGAGCGCACATTGTACTGGACGGTGTAGACGGCTTCCCTGTGAAGGAGAAATTGTTGTCATGAGAATTTTTGCAGATTTTTCACCCCATGTCTTTGTGTCCAGAATTTATTGTTTTAAACTTGCCTCGTCAGCGTCATCTTCACAAACTCCTTTCTCATGAGGTAAGCACGGCAGAGAGCCTGAGTCATTGTGACCAGACTTGCAAGCTTTTCATCTCTCATCTCCTCAAGGGTACCCAGCAGACCAGCCTTGAAGAACACCTGAATGAACAGAAAATATAAATTAACTTTCAGGTATCCTAAATCGTAAAGACTCGCAAGGCAAAGATGCTTTATAAATGTACTCATGAGATACATGCTATAAAACTATACCATTGATGAGTAATTGCTCCAGGTACATGGTCTAATTTTACACTGAATTACTTCAAACAATTAATAAACCTATAGGTACAATGCTGATTATCAGACAAACAAAGTTAATAGGAAAAATCCACCTACTTTGTAATCATACCAACAATAAAAAAACGGAGCATGGTGCTTACCTTTGTGTGTCCAAATCTGTACTCGTCATGATTAACATCAATCGATCCGAGCAGCTTTTCTGAAGCCTTCTTGTTGTCAATGAACTGGCCATCAGGAATGACACCGGCATTCAATACCTTGTACCTTTAATACAAAAATTGTTGGTCTCTGTAAGTATTTTTTGGAGTTTGTGACAACATTTTTAAACCTCATAAATATATTCATTGGTACCTCTGCTTGAAGTCACCATATTGGATTCTGCTGGGGAAACCTTTCCTGCAGATTCTGATACCCTCCAGCACACCGTTACACCTCAGCTGGTGGATGACCAGGAAGTTCTCCATCAAACCTATTTCATAAGAGATTTCATTATTACTTTTGCAAATAGTTATACTCCTAATTGAACCAGCACTGAACTGAAACCATGCTAACAAAAACGCATGCCATTCCCCAAAGAGTTCAAATCTTACCTGGAACCTTTGTCTCATTGGGAATCAGACAACGCACAAAGTGAGGATGGGTGCTCCTCAAGTTAGTCATCAGCTTGCCCAAGTTCTCCTGTAGATGCAAAACAGTAAGTTAGTTAGTTTGTGTATAATGTAATGTGTGATGTTATTTCTTGGTTTACAATGCCAAAGCTTACCCTAAACTGTGAAGACACAGTCTGCATAGAGCCTCCCTTCTTCTTGCCTCCCTTCTTTGTAGCCTCTGTCGATAATTACAAGTAGAATAATTTTCGTGAGAAACTGAATACATACATAGACAAATTGCTACATTTAATGAACTGTAATACAATGTTAAAATATATTTTAATTGACCAGTTAATTGTGTATCATACCCTCAACAACAGGGGGATACAGGAGAGCCAGCAGTTTCACTGATGACTTCTGGTACAGCTGCAGAACAGACTCATTCAGTGGGTCCTTGTTCTTGTCCAGCCAGCCACTGATATTGTAGTCCACTGTACCAGCATAGTGCACCAGGGAGAAGTGGGCCTCAGCCTTGCCCTTTGCAGGTTTTGGCTTCTCAAATGCTTTGTTTTTGCCAAGATGCTGATCATAGAGCTTATTCTTGAAGGATGTGTCATCAGCCTTAGGGAACATGCACTCCTCTTCAAGGATGGAGAAGATGCCCATGGGCTAGATGAAAGTACAGAGAGATAAAGTATATCATGAAGTGACTGTTTTTTTAGGAGAATTATAAACAATAGAATCATAAATTAGTTTTTACCCTTTCAATCAGCTCAATGCAGGCGGCCAAGTCCATACCGAAGTCAATGAACTCCCAGATAATACCCTCCTTCTTGTACTCCTCTTGCTCCAGGACGAACATGGTGTGGTTGAAGAACTGTTGCAGTTTCTCATTGGTGAAGTTGATGCACAGCTGCTCCAAGGTGTTGAACTGTGAGGTGACAAATAATCAGCCTGATTGCTCATAGACAACAGAAAAGGCTTTTTCTTATATTAATAATGAGTTGCAGTGTATGAAGCTTACATCAAAGATTTCAAAGCCGGCAATATCCAGGACACCAATATAGTAATTCCTCTGCTGCTTAGTGTCCAACATCTGGTTGATACGGATGACCATCCACAAGAACATCCTCTCATAGATGGACTTGGCCAGGGCAGTCACTGAGTTGTTCGCCTAACAGAAAAGAAGATGATATTTGTTTTGACTTAAGCTGCATTGATTATAAATTTTTTGGACACTTCCCAGAACAATCTTTCAATCACTGAAGATTACCTCACTATTTATCAGTCTTGGCAAACTAATTCGCAAACGTATGCCTGTTACATAAATTTTGGATAATTCCCTTCTCTTATCAACCTTTCACATTATTTATACTTATTGAACCATAATTAATGCATCTAGAAATTCAGAACACCATGCAAATTAAAATAACGTCATCTGTATCATGTTTAATGATATAAATGAGATTAACAAATATTTTGAGTATGAATAAATTTTCGTGAAAAATGTATGCGATATATATATAATACACAGCATATATGTGCATAATTGTTAAATGAATAATTACTTATTAATTGAATAAATCAAATATAACACATTTTGGAACACAATTATAAAAGTTACTTTCAAAATACAAACCAATGAAACCAGTGTGACTCCTTTACCTGAGGTACAGTCTGTCCCTTGGTGACAAACTCATTTCCGACCTTCACTCTGGGATAGCACAGACCCTTCAGCATGTCAGCGGAGTTCAGACCCAACAGGTAAGCAACCTTGTCAGCATCTGAAAATGGTTTCATTATTTATTATTCAGTATTGTGTATATATGTTTGTCCATGACAGAACAAAACCAGTGTGATTCAGAACTTCTGTTGTTCACTTTGATATGATATCAAATAGTCACCTTCTGTGCCATCGGGTTCAGCCTGCTCCTCACGCTGCTTTTGCTTGAACTTCATGTTACCGTGGTGGAGCACAGCACCAGTCATCTTGTAGATCGCCATCTTCTCCTCAGCAGTGAAGCCCAGGATATCAATAGCATTCTGTGTTCAGAAGATTTATTTTTTATAAAACATCTCCACTTTGGAAAATACTTTCTAAAGATCACTTTGGATATCATACACATCAGTAGTATGCAATATGTTAAATATTAAAACCTTGATCACTCACATCAGTGGCTTCCAGCTCAACTGTGTCATCAATGCTGGCCACAGTGATCTGACCCATGCTGATCAATGGGAAGTCGTAGGGGTTGGTTGAGATGAGTGCCATCTCTGAAAATCAAAAAAAGTTTAGTTGGAGGTTTCACAGAATAACTCTTATTTACATTTACAATTGTGCAAGTCTCAATCTGCTAACCAATAATGCCGGGTATGTGGTTTGTCATCATCTGGTAGAAGATGTGGTAGCCTCTTTCTTGAGCAAGCTGGTATGTCACTCTTGACTTCTCCAGCAGATCTACAAATGTTGATCATCAGTAAAAGTCTGGTCAGTCCTGAATTTCAGTCATCTACACTTGCTATGAGGATTATTACTTACATGTCTCAATGTCAGCACTGGCCAGTTTGCCGGTTGACCCGAAATGGATTCTGATGAATTTACCCTGTTTAGAAGTTAGAAATTGTTGTAATCTCCCCACATAACCAAATGTCTAACAAGAATTTAGTCTTGTACAAAATAACCCCATACTTACAAAGCGAGAAGAGTTGTCATTCCTCACAGTTTTGGCATTACCGTAGGCCTCCAGCAGGGGATTGGCTGCAATAATCTGATCCTCCAGTGAACCCCTATAATCCAAGTTTCGAAATTAAATCAGAAAATAACCTTCTTTCACGATATATACTCTACTTTACTTGGAATCAATGGTGTCATGACAACATACCTGATACTTGCTTTTTCTCCCTGACTTCTTTTTGTCTCCTCCTGCCACTGCGATTGTGGCGAAGTACTGGATGACACGTTTCGTGTTCACAGTCTTTCCAGCACCAGATTCTCCGCTGGGTATGAACACAGACTTATAAGAATTTTCATCCAACATATTTGACTCTCAAAAGAAAAGTCTACAGATATGAACTTACGTGATCAAGACAGACTGGTTCTCCCTATCTGTGAACATAGAAACCAAATGAATTAAACACATTTCTTTCAGTGAAACATCATTCTGTATACTGTATACAAATTCTACAATATGGACATACCACAGAGCATGAACTGATAAGCGTTGTCAGAGACGGAGAAGATGTGGGGTGGAGCCTCCATACGCTTCTTGCCTCTGTAGGCACTTACAACTTCAGGATCGTACACTGGGAGCCATTTGTAAGGGTTAACAGTGGCACAGAACAACCCAGAGTAGGTCTGAAAGTGAACATAGAGATAAACAGTTCATAAACTCCATGTTTAGTTTGTGATTTCAATATAACTTATGCGCTTTAAAGATAGTCTTACGTAGATCATCCATGCTGCATAACGCTCTTTGAGGTTATACAGGACAGAGGCTTCATTGAGATGGGTCATCATGGCCATGTCCTCAATTTTGTCGTACTTGGGAGGGTTCATTGGATGGACGTCGTCTTCTTTATATACCTTCTCCTGCAACAGGTCATTTGTTACATTTACAACTGAGAACACATACTTTACTTTCAGTTGAGTCTTATTTAATGATACAAACCTCCTGAGTGTCCAGGACTTTGACGGTGACTTTGCCACCATCTTTCTTCACGATTGTTCCCTTCAAGTACAGCTCTTTGACATCGGCCACATAGCAGGCAGTCTTGGCATCAAAAGGTGCATTTTGAGCCTCAATTCTCTCCCTCTCTGGCTTACGCAGGTATATGGCTGCTTTGCCGTATAAGGCCATTTCTGCGTCCGTACTCATGGTGGCGGCTTATGTCTGTGTAGAATGTCAAAAAACAAAAGTCTTAAATTACACCATTGGCAAAGTGCATTTTTTTTACTGAACTGTTTGTTTCAGCCAATCAATCAATTGTAATTCATACATACCTTCCCCTTTCCCTATGAGAAAATAATGCTATATTCCAGAATCCTGTAAAAAAATAGGTAGAATTTTATAGCAGGACATGAACAAATACAAACTGTACAAAATACAAAATAATCAAATATTAACTAAGTTAAAAGGAAGAAACAGCCAAAAGCATGGTGTGCACTGAATAATAACTTCCTACATCTTTGCACTTTAACATGACATATATTGAAAACTAATTTATAATATGAGGATTACATGTTAATGTTACAACACTTAATAGTAGATGTCCTCACCAGAGATGGGAGCCTCACCAGTCCACAAACTCTGTAGGTGTCTGCAGGGCCCCTTATATACAGTACCGTTTGCATGCAAAGCAGAGGTCTAAGCTTGGCCCCCCTCCAAATACGGTTAGACTGACAGATGAGTCTGAAGGCATTTGAAATATTTTGGTGTCACTAAACATGGGAGAATCTCTTTCTACTGTAACTTATGAATTATTTTAAAACACCCAAACAGATATACTTTATTCATACATTTATAGTAATGGATTAATGGTTTCATATAAATACCTTGACCTTAAGGTGTGAACAGCTGTAACATGTGTGTTTAATGTAGCCCAATAAAACGTTCTGGGTTCACTAGGGATATTTTTTAAGTTATAGAGTTCACTTTGAAGTTTCAAAACATGACACATAAATATTTTTTCATTATTTTGCACTGTGATGAAACCTTGGAAACCAATTAAGCTTTTAAATTCTTAATTATTATGTCCTTGCTTTAAAGTTTGAGTTTTGTGGTGAGATTATACGACTTTAGGAGAAATGCAAACTTGTGTGTAATAGCTGCTGTTCATAAAGAAAAACGAGGGGGCAACAGCTTTGTTGGTGTCACTGTCTGATTAACAGATGCAACTGATGTTTTTCTCTTGTCCTTTTTTTGATCATTTCTTATTCTGTTGAGATCAGGAACAGATAGTTTCCTTTTTATAGATTAGAGGTAAAGTTTGGTTGGTACTTTTTTTGACATAATGCTGCATTTCATCGATAAATTGAATGTCCAGTAAAAGCAGGGATTCTTAGAAAGCAATCAATGATCCATTAAAGTTTAATCCAGTATTTTTCTCAAAGAAAAATCATAATCATTTTCTCTGAATAGAATGAATACTTAGAATTGAATTTTTTAATCAAATTGTTATTTAGATCTTTACTGTGCACATTAACCCAGTATGTATTATGTGACATTTGTCAGCTAACTTGGGGTCCAGCACATGCTACTTTCACTGAGGGGCCCCATGTCATAATCCATCATGAAACTTGAGCAGTTGCAAAGTATTGGGTTTAACAAAGTTGCCTTGTCATCAAAGAGTAAGAGGGTGCTGGGCTTACTCTGAATTGGTTGAATGCAGTTATAAGCAATATCTAAAGTTTAGTGAGAACAATGATTGTTTTCACTTGGGGGCCAAAATGTTAAAACAGTTAATATATCTCTATTAATATTTAATTTGAATAAATTATTTGAAAACATGTAGGTAATAATCCCGAGGCAAATAGATGAATACTTAGAAAATAAATGTCAGTTGCGAGATTAATACTACAAGCTGTAGAGAATCTGTCACAATTAGTACAGAGATGCTAGGTCGAAAAGCATGTGTACTAAGATGTTTACTAGCTGCTCTTCAGTCAGGCCAGAAAACCCAGTTGTCACTGAAAAAATCTGTGTAATCAGTCGATGACAGTTTTAAAATTGGGTAAATTAGTTTTAGTGTAACTAGACATTTCTGTGATGTTCCTCAAGGAAGACAAATCATAAGGATGGGTAAAAGTGTGTCTGGAATGAGTCTAAATCCATTTGAAACAATTATTATTGTAATAAACATGTTTTAAACTTCTTTTTTTAGAGCTTTTCATTTACAATCACCTACAATTGAACATGCTGCATCTATCCAATTACGCCTGTTCAATGTAATGAGATAGGTGTCAGGACACTAAGAATAAAGGTGGGAACTGGGAGGTCAGAGTTCAAGTGGTGTTATGTCACGGTTTGAGCCACAGGGCAGTTGCTAAGGGTTTTGTGAAAGCCAGTCAGCAGAATAGTTACCATAGTGAAATAGTGTAAATGCTGTGACCAATAATGGTGTGAGTTATTTGCGTCCAAAAAAATGAGGATAAAAGAGACTGCAATCCACAGTGAGCAGACAGAGAGTCAACAGACAGATGAGGCGTCTCATTCATTCTGTCTAACTCAGTTACAACTCAGCTTGGAGCTTTTAGACGTCAGTTGTGTTGATCCATTTTGGTTGTGAATCCTGAGTGCGTTTCTCAGGGATCATATGAAAAGAATGCCATCAACTATTAACTATTTTAATTTAACTGTTCAGTACAGCAGGCACCAGCTCTTTTCTGGGTTATGGTCCCTTACTGGCACATGACAGACAACCAGACTCCTTGCTCTCTCCCTCCTTCTCTGATAGATATTCCTGTGTTACAGTAAGAGCTGTTTATTTAAACCAAACTAATTCAGTTATTTAATACTAACAGCTCAATCATATTAATCCATGCCCAGAATGTACACTTGTACTTCAGTAAGAATCATTGTCTGAGCCATGCAGGTTCATTTGTTTCCATGTACACAATGAAGAGGTCATCATTAGCGAAAGGGCCTTACCAAACGTTAATCTGCGGCACAATCCCACAATTTAATTAAACATTAGATTATTTAATTTTTTAAGTGTTGCATTAACAAGATACTTCAAGCAGCACCCACCTGATCGGTTTCCTACAGAGCCCCTCGAAATCCCAAAAGATGTATTTTTTATCTTGTTTGCACAAATTATTATCAAGTTACTATCGCACAAGATATTTATTGAAGAAGATGTTGGTGTTTTAATCACCCAGATGCACACAGCCACCAGATGTGTACAATAGTTGGAGAAGTTTCAGCTAATCTAAAAGCTAAAAGTTGTATTGCACCTGCATGTCACATGATGCAATTGTTGTTGCTCAGCTGGAAGGACTGTGTGCACAATGTATTTATTTTGTGCACACAAGATAATGAAGTCGTACACAAGAGTAAAATATTAAAATATCTTGTTTTACTAGATCCTTGTTTGCGCACAATATTAATAAATTGTGCACTTATTGTTTGTTATTAAAGACATGACGGCTCCGGAAGAACTAATGGCAGTTTTGTTTGTGTAAAAGCGAAACCAAAAGTCCTCTGTCTTGGTTTCGTTTTACAATAATAGACCGGGGCTGCAGAGAGATGCGGTGAACGACACCAGCCGTTGGTAAGTGTTGATTATACGATACTTAACTACTGTGAATTTAACCCAATAAACACAACTGCGTCGTTGTGTTCACCATGAAACGTGTTTGTGCGGATTTACGGTGTGAAGACTCCGCAGACTCCGTGTCCTTAAATGACCTCGCTGACGCTTTGGGGACACGATGGAGGAAATGAGCCGAAAGCATAGACTCATTGAGTTTTTTCATTTAGGCGGATATAACGTATTATTATCTCTTATTTATATGTATGGATAATATAATGCGTGAAACTGTCATTAGTGTAATATGAGTCTATTTCTTTATAATTACTCTTTCACTTTCGCATTTTAATTCAATATTGTGCCTGAAAAAACACAATGTGATATCTAAGCCAATGGAAACATTTGGTGATTTGAGGTCTTTGAAAAAGGAGAAAGGTTGTAACTGTTATTAATGAAAGCAACTATGTTCTGCAAGTCATTGAATGAGGAAAGTTATGTGCGACTGAACACGAGGGCCTTCAAGAAGTAAATAACTCAGATTTAATAATTGTCTATGTCTACAGACGAATGATTAATACCCATGAATCCATCGTGCAAACTGTGAAGTGTTTGTGTGTGTGGGGGCGGGGGGGGGGATTTACTTTTAGGGATTATATGAGGTCCAGGTAGATGTCCTGTCAGTTGAGACAGGTGTTTATTTTTGTTGGAGATTCCTCCACCCACTCAAAAAAAAAGGTTGACTGTATATATTTGTATTACATGCTAAAGTGCAACGTAATGGGTCCCTTTTAAGGAAGTTGTTTCTATCAAGTTGAGTTACTATGAATGAATCAAGAAACGTCACAGTGGTTTGATTCAATATTATGTGTGTTTAATGTATGAGTTTAACTTTATTTGAACTTTAAACTTATTCAATAAAGTAACGTGGAACTTAAATAGATTAAGATAAATATTTAAGATTAAGATACGTTTATTTATACCAAACACATGCAGAGCCATGCAGAGCAGTGAGCAGCCATGTACAGCGCCCGGGGAGCAGATGTTGGGGGAGTAAGGTGCCTTGCTCTGGGGCACTAGACAGGATAGGGTGAATTCTCTTTTTGGACAGACCAATCCAGGTTCGTCTTTTGTTGTTTCTCCGTGGAGTCGAACCAGAGACAAACCAGAGACCTTTTCTGCCCATAGTCCAAGTTTTCCACCACTAGACCACCGCCTCTCCGTAAATATGTACTTGAAATACATAAGGTCAATATTTTAGGCAGAAAAACATTTGAGGCGAATTGTGTGTCAATTTGTTTTGTGCTTGTGTCCCTGTGTCCTTGTTTTGTGCTTCAGCTGATGGAGTCTGACCATGGATGAGGACCTTGACCCTGGCGATGAAAATGTAAACGTCGTCTTGGATCAGGAATCCTCCGAACTGTTCCACATCCTCAGCAGTCAGTCGCCCGACGTCATAAAGGAGTTGTGCCGAATGATGCCCGGTGGTGATACATGGAGTGTTGATGCTCAGCTCGAAGCCCCCCCTCGCGCCGCTGCAGCAGGTATCAAAGATGTGTTGGACTATTTCATCGTGGCCGAGGCCGCGGATTGCCGCAATTTCCTCCAAAGCATGTGCATCCTGTGTGAGAATATCCCCATGCGCCTGGAATCTAGGCTAATGTCAGCGGCTGGAAATGCAAATAGTGAGTATGAAGTGAATATTCAAATGTTGAAAGGTTACTGTTGTGAGAGCATCAGTCTTTTAGTTAAGGGGACTTTTGCATGCAGGACTGTATCACACAGCAACCAATTCAGCTTTCAAAATAACCTGGTAGATGACACAAATTCAATACACTAATTTTTTGTTCTTTCACTTTGGGAATCCCCAATATTTCCTTTTTTTTTAAATGTAAAGACAATTTAGAAACTGAAGGTGAGAGTGTAAGAGTACAAAACATGTCAAACTCTTGCAGTGCAGTAGTTTTGTATTCATTTTCTAGTAATGCTCTGTATTTTATGTACTGTGTGTCTTGCATGTGTTTTTCTGCTCTTTAGACGTTTGTGAAAATTCCAGCCCCGCTGTAACGAATGAGGAGTCGTCATCATCGCATACAGAGCCGCAGCTTATCAAGCGCCCACGGATCGGTAGAACATTCACACCGCAACTCAACCTTGTTTCATTACAGCCACATTCACAAGCTAACCTGGCAAAATGTCACTGACTGATTTAAATCCATGTAATTTGAAAGAGGATTGAATATGGTGTAGAAGAACCCGCTGCGTTATCACTTTGTGAGAGTGGAAATTATAGTAATGTAAATAAAAATGTCAGCATAGCACTATGAACACAACACTTACTAACATTTGTTTGTGAGTTCTCAAACTTTTGAAAAGATGTTTTCTTAAAATAAAGTCTGAGTGATGAGTTAGCAGAGTGAGAGATGGAGACACAGAGTGTGTCATAAGCTGCCACCAACATCAGGACATAACCGTGAAACTGAGTTTGTTCAAATAGTAAAAACCGAAAGAGAAAGTTACCAGTAAAAAAAGGCATGTTAACTATGTTTCTTTTAATGGGTATTAAATAACTAGGGTTAACCAGATCTCTTGTTAAAATGTGTTTATAAGCGTAACCAGCGACTGATGAAGTGTTTTGTTGGATAATTGTTTAGAAGTAACTTCATTCCTCAAGTACACACACAGACATTTCCTAATTAAACAATAACAATAAAGAATTCTTCTCAAAGAAATTGCCCTCTGCAAATAATGTGTATTTTTGTAATGTGCTACAGACTACTGGGAGCAGTACATTGCTGCAGTGATGAGTTTACTGCTGAGGAGGTGGGAGCGACTCAGTGAGGCCCTTGTGAAGGAGGTCCAGCTGGAAAACGTGTGGGTCAACCTCAGGACGGCAACTAGAGGCAGGGACAGACCTGATCAAACCCCGGGACCGACAGACAGAGGGAGCAGAACACCAGGTCCGCACGACTTCCGCTAAAAGTGTCTGATTCATTGATTTGATTATTAACTAGTTTGAATTTCATTTTCATTTTAAAATATAGCATCTCGTTGAACTGAATACAAAAATTAACAGAGTGAAAGAGAAAAAAGCATTTTTCTATGTTCACTTTCCTAATCATTCACAACACAATTTTGTTGTCCACTAACTAAACACATTTCCTTGACTGAACTCAGAGCCTGATGGAGATTTTGGGTCTTTGGAGTCCAGAGTGACACTGGAGACCTTCCTCCAGGGATGTGCAGGAAAAGTGACGGTCCTCGTTGGCCCGGCTGGATCAGGAAAGACTCTGCTGACATCTTGGTTAGGTCGGGAGTGGGCACGCGGTCTTGTAAGTTAAAATAATTCCCCACTATTTAATAGAGTTATTTTTGGTAGATATTTGCATTGTGGCTTGGGCAGATAAAATTATTATTAACAAGAGAGAGACCAATTGATCGAATGATACTTAATTGTCAGATACGTGTGAAACATCTCATCAGGAGCAGCTCCTTTCCCCAGAGGAGAGCATATAGGCGAGAGCTTGTGCGCTGTGGAGAGTGGTGGGGTGTATTGACCAGTCGCCCCTTTGACAGTTTTTTATTCAATCTCTGACATCCTGCCTTACCTGTGTGTCTCTCCTCTCTTTCATCGTCCAGGGCCCAATCCCTTCATCCCACCTGTTTGTCCTGTTAGAGTTTCGTCTGCTCAATCTCTTGTCAGGCCCTCTCTCCCTGTCTGAGCTGCTGTTTCAACACTACCTCCCTCCAAAAGGGGGCGACGAGGAAAAGGTATGGGTTCAGCCATACCAGATCAATACCTTCATAAATCAGGTCTTTTATGGCATTACATGCTAAAGTGGCTTTTATTTAAATGATTCTTTCATTTGATATTATTTTCCATTAATTGACAATTAGTGTAGAAATACCGTAAAATGGGTAGCTAAGGGGGTATGACATTGGACTAAGCACCTTCTCTCTGGAGGACGTCTGTGAAGAGCTGCACCAGCAGATATAACTCAAGCTTTGCTTCGTGAGGATTTTTTCAGCTTTACTAGTAAACCAAACTGATTAAAAAACTCTTACTCATGAATAACAGACACTAACACTTGGCATTAAGGAAACTAATGCTTCTTTTCTAACCGTCTGCATATATTCTCTGTTTGGGCAGAGAGCCGTTGTGGATTACCTCTGTTCCAATCCAGAGCAAAGCTGTTGGGTGCTCGATGGCTACGATGAGTTTAACAGCAAACTCACCAGACATGAGGGGCTGGGAGAACGGTTGGACCCAGAAAAACCTTTGCCTGTCGCCAACCTCATCTCAGCACTATTATACCGTCAGCTTCTCCCAGGATGCACTGTGCTGGTCACCTGTCGCGTACGTGATGTCATGGATTTGGACGACGTATCGGATAAATCGGGGCAGCTGATGGGATGGGACTGCCATCAGATCAAGGAGTATGTGGACAACTTCTTTGGAGTAAAAGGTAAAAGAATGTTCACGCTTTTCTTTTTATTAACTCAACTGTGACTTCTCCACATCTCTTTATAATGAGAGTCTGTTGCAGCCGCTGTGAGTGGCATTAAGTTTTCGGTTTGTCCGTCTGTCCCTTTCTTGTTAACACAATATCTCAAAAGCAAGTTGTTCCCTCAGACTCGAGGATGAACTGATAAGAATTTGATGGTTAAAAGTAAATTTACAGGGAACCTAATAAAACACATTTTTGGCCATTACTCAACAAAATTTCACACAAATGTCTACTCAGATAAAATTGTGAAGGGATGACATTTAATGAGGTTTATTCAATACCTTAAAAATCTTAATTACGTTAATAGACTATTAATTAAAATCTGCAAACAAACACTTTATTGCAAACAATCAGAATACAGATATTTATGTGAGTATAGTTCATTATAATCATGTATAATGACTAACAATTGTGAAAATAGTAGGGTTAGGGTTAAAGTTAGTGTGGCTGACCTCAGCTTGAAATGAGACATGAGATACCCGAACTTCAGGAAATAACAAGAATCATTCCAGATGCAACAAAAAGAAGAACAGGCTAAGGCAGATGTGGATCAATCTCAGCTTGAACAGAACTACACTGTTTTTTGAAGATGTTGAATCAGTTACATCTCTGTTTAAAATCTATCTTGAGTTTCTCTGAGTTGAAACTAATTTCTCGCTCATCTCCAAAGGTGACTCCACAGACAGAGCCCTTGGATTGCAGGCTGCAGACCTCCTCCTTTCCAGCCAACACCTCCTATCCCTGTCGTACCTCCCAGCCCTCTGCAACATCTGCTGCATCTGTCTGAAGCATCTGCTGCTGGAAGGTAAGGAGTCGGGAACAACAACAATACCAATACAATCTTCCAGAGAAGAAGAGGCAGGAAACGAGACAAGAAGAAAAGGTACAGGACCGGAACCAAGTGGAGGAAGAGAAGACTTCGCCACCGATGGGACGAATGAGAGAGACCAGCCACCTCCCACACAAGTCCTGATTCCCGCCACTCTCACCCAGGTCTACCTCAATGTTCTGTGTGCATTTCTGAGCCGTGGCCCTGATGAAAGAAGAAAAACTTTCAAAGCAAAGACAACGAAATCCTCAAAGTCTCCACAGAGGTGCAGACCAAGTAGAGTATTTATACTGTTTCACACCAACATCATGTAATATATAATATTCATTTTCCCTTAGTCTTAAAACAAAAAGGGAAAGAGGTGCATCTTACTGCAAACACTGAGTAAAGAAAAATATAAGAAAAGTTGTAAAGAAGTATAACATGCTATTTTTTACATTATCATTGAGGTTGAGTTTAAATCCAGTTCTCACTTCCTTATAATTACATTATTTATTAAAGTGCTGTAATAGCTACGTTGAATATATTTGTTTTCTGTGTCTTTGTGCAGAACTGTCTGTCGGCTATCCGCTCTGGGTCAGTATCGATCAGAGTTATGTGAGCTAAGTCGATTGGCCTGGAAAGGTTTAGAGGAGAGCAAGATCCTCTTCTTGAAAGAAGATGTTCCTCACAATGTTTTGGATTTTGCCATCAGGACCGGGCTCCTCTCACAGGTCAGACTCACAATCTTCATTCACTCTGTGCCTGTGCTGCAAAGTGAGAGGCTGATCGTTCTTGTTGAAGGTCGAACTGAAGTGTGTTTGGCTTATAGTTTACCGTCCTTGTTTTATGATTTGGTTTGTTTGAAAACAAGGAATTAAGAACACTTTGTTTTGTTTCGCATTCAAAGAGTTAAAATACTCTACCACGGCCAAATAGTTTAGTAGCAGTGTGGAATATCTGCATGATGCTGTAGCATTAATATCGAAGCCTGTGGACACATCTTATAACACTTAAATACTCAAAAGATCTGTAGTAACCCAAATAACTTTACTTTCAGCCAGTGGCCAGTTCTACATTTACTTTAACGTGACTGATGAACACTTAAGAGAAAGATTTGATCGTAACTTTCTTCAAGTCCATCTTGACAGAGCACACGGCACAATAAATAACTGGGTGGTCCCTGTGTTCCTGGAAGGTGGAGCTCAGACTGGACAACGGGACGCCCGCCTACTGTTTCATTCATCTGACAATACAGGAGTTTTTGGCTGCACTCAGGATCATGACCAGTAAAGAAGTCAGTGACCAGCAGCTCACGAAAAGGTGAGGAAATGAATTAAAGGAAGACAAATGGAGAAATGGACATTAAGACCATGTGAGTTTTCCTCCAAGGAACTTTCAAGCCGTCCCTCTGGTAGTGAAATGTATGGGCTCTATTTTAGTGACCAATGACCTGCACTGTGCCTGGTGTGTTCAGTCAGTTAAAGTTACAACTCGAACTCCGTCTCCCACCATTTTTTACGAAAAGGGAAAAGGGAAAAGGGAAAAGGGAAAAGACGTGTTCTCATCTTCCTCCATAAAACAGATCAACAAACAAACAAACAAACAAACCATCATAAAAACTCCTTTGGGAATTATTGGGAATACATGTTAATTAACACAGTCAGTAAAACATTATTATATAATTTATGTCCATTTCCTTTCAAACAGACCAGGTTCAGACTGCTTTTTAATTACATGTATGACTCAATTTTGCAAATGCACAATTTTCTTTCCCTCCCATGAATGAGGTTTGCACCTGTATTACATCTTTGTGCTGTTTGATCTTTGCTGGGAACAAAACTTCAAACGGACAAGGAATTCAAATCAGGTCAGGTAATCAACACCCTGTCGCTTCGCGGCTTACAGGAGCCTTTTCTCCGGTAATAAAAATAGACCCTCGTACCTTATAGTTGAAATATGACCCTAGCAAAAACAAGTGAATAGTAAAAAAAAATTGTATCTATTCAAATACCATGAAACTATTTCAAGAGTGTCTAAACCAAATTTCGAAATGGCAACTAAATCTGCGTCTGTGCTGAGACATTTTTGGACGATCATGGTATTAACACCAGCAGAGGGGGTGTAATAGATTTTGACCATATAAAGTCACCCTGTATTCCAATAATACATTTCACATGGAAGCAATGTAATCTGTGTAAGTTGAGTACAGTGAGACGTGAATTACCCTTCTCCCTTAAAGGAGATCAGCGGGGTGGGGGGTGGGGCTTTGGAAGCATGGGAGGTTGTCGTGCAAGTGAGATGTGAGTGTGACGCAGCAGGAGGTATCCAGTGTCAACCAGCAAAGGCTGTCCTGTCTCCATTAAAAATACCAGTCTCCCTTCTTCACTCTGTCTAATTGCTTAGAATACTGTGGGGCACCTTCGAAATAATTAACCGTTTGTTGTGTGTTCCAGAGGATGTTAGAAACCTTCCCAAGTCACATGTTGAATTAAAAGAATTAAAAATCTTAACCCTAAACACAAAGTTCCCTCAATCTAAACCAACTTAGACTCATTCACAAAGCCAACAAAGCCAAAAACAACTTAAAATGTCAGTGTAAAACGTGTCATCTGGTTTGATTCTTTAGGCAAACTCGTCAAAGCATCATGTGGATTATTTTCATATGGCTGGAGAAGCTAGAAACTGTCTTTTCCACAGAAAGATCATGTGGATGTAAACCTTAATCATAAACCGATGAAAACATTGACTTTATGCCTCATTGGTTTCTCAGATTCAGTCTGAAAACTCGTTGGACGACCCGGTCAGAGCAGAGGACAGTCTTCACTGACTCTCTGCACCTGTATGTGTGTGGTCTGGCTTCCCATAACTGCACTGAGGCCTTAGTTCAGTTAGCCAGGGCCTCTGGTGGAGCAGGAGCACAAAGTTGGGTCCAAACACGACAAGCCCTTGTTCTGAAACTCCTGAAGAACCTGTGCCTCAGCAACACCCTGACTGGACCCAAGGTAGCATCATCATATGAGTGTTCTGGCAACTTCAGGCTACCCTTTCCTCTTTCTGCCCCTTTTTAACAGCAACCATTTCATTTTAAATATTCCCAGATACTGGAGCTATCCCAGTGCGTCCAGGAGAGCCAAGAACACAAACTGGCCAAAGACGTTGTGGGTACAAGAACCACTCTGGAGCTGCGCAACATCCAGCTGTTACCAAAGGATATTGATGCACTGGCATTTGTAGTTAATTCAGTAGGTGATAGAGGAATTGGTTTGGACTTTGGATCGTGCTCAATGGAGCCGGAGTGTTTAGATGTCCTGCCAAGGTGTCAGTTCATTCACCACCTCAGGTAGGCGGGCACTAACACCCACACAAAGAAAAAAGACACATTGCACTGCACACAGAATCAAAATCAAATAGCATTTCTTTATCACTGTGTCTGTTATTTGAAATGAACTCAGGATCACTTTCTATGATATTCACCATTTGCTCATCATTGGTGCAGATATACTTGCGTCAGTCAGTCAGTCATTTAAAGTGCAAGGGCAGAATACCAAGATGAGTGTACAGTTAAAATAGTCAGAGGATGGGAGGGAGGAGAACTATTCTATTTTTATGTTCAAAGGTTTAGTGCATTAAAGAAGCATTTGAAATGGATGGTGTTAGGTTGTCAAGAATCTGAAAACCTGCGTTTAGACTTTGCTGAGGGAACACTTAAACAGAGGCTCCGGAAAGATTTGGTTCTTTGCCCCCCGACATTCCACAGCTGATTTGCCATCTGTCCTTCAAACTGTCAAAGTATCCGGTGCAACATGTGTGACACTGAGGTCGGCCGAGCCTCCACACGAAAAATAGGCCGACAGCGAGACCAGAAAGACAGCAGCTGGGTCCTTCATGTTAATTTTTGTTCGGACCAACTCAAGAGAGAATCAACACATAAAACAATAAATGCAGGAGGCAGCTGAGCACAGACTAAACTGCCAAAATACATGAACAGATTCTCAGTGTAAAATACACAAATGAAGGTCACATTGTACAGCAACATGCAAATCTATGTGCTGGACGTAGGAATCTGTCCACAGGAAGGGGATCGGGCACAGGACACTATGAGGTCAGCAGCTGCCAACTGCTACTCCTGTGCAGCTCTCAGGGTCTTTTTGCAATCGGTCTCAGTGTCGGTGTCACGTGGATCAGAGGAGAGAAGTTAGCCTCCAGCTGGCAAGAGCTCTGCGCAGGGCCCCGTCTTAACCAACAAGCACACAACAAATGTATCTGGTGTTATAATCACACCAATTATCCTATGAGCTTTATAGAAGGTGACCTTCAACAGACAGTGTTGGTTACAAGTCAACATATCATGCTTGCACCTCAGCTTCCAGTCCCATGTGAAGACTTGTGTCATTCTGTGTCATGCAAGCTATTTTTAACTTCTTGTGCAACTTCAGTTTTCGCAGGCGCAAATATGGCGACAGGTTTGCAGAGAAGTTGTCCTCCGTTCTGCCTGAATTCACAACCCTGAGGAAACTAGAGTAAGATCTGTTCCTGTTCTTAGCTCCACTGTAAGGATTATTTACAAACACACTAATGTTTAGCTTTTAGATATCAATAGTTTTCCATGATATAGAATATTTCTTTCGATTATTTCATTGTAATATTTACAGGCTGTCGTTTAAGAACTTTAAATTCAGTGTGAATTGTGGTGTTTCAGAAGGACAAGTTACAGTGGAAGTGGACAATTTGCAGAGTATTAATTATTATTAATGCTCATTTCCCATATAGTATACAGAGTTAGGAGGATTTCAACCAAGTAGATGAATAAAGTAGGCAGCAGCCGAACTCCTCCCACTTACTACACTGCTTTATTCCAAGCATGTCGTTTGACTATTAATTGCTTCTTATGTTATTATTGGGTGATTTTAATATGTTACCTTTGTAATTAATGGTAGTCGTGAAACAATTTTAGATCTGGTTCAACCATGTGAAGTACTATGAAACTTTTTAGTTAAAGGTTTGGTGTGAATAAAACATTTTTATCAGTTTATTAGTTTTATTATAATAGTAATTGACCTATATCTCGTCAAGGTTTTGTGGTTCCAGTCTGACGTCCACAGGAGCAGCTTGTTTGGCTTCTGCTCTGCAGGAGTGTCCAGACATCACTGAAATCAAGTATATTTTTTATCTTTCATCTAAAATACAAATTTCACTACCAAAGTAAATAACAGATTTAAACACAGACCATTGATACAAAGCTTTTTTTTTCTTTTGGCTAAAGTTTCAGTGACAACAACCTGAAAGACGAAGGGATCAAACACGTGGCTGACATCTTTACCAAACTACCAAAACTGGTGTCTGTCACGTAAGTCCATACTTCTGATGAGCTACTTTTAACCACTATAATGCAGTATCTCAAAGATCGTTGTCTTTCAGGGCAGCTGTATTGTGTGGAGGTTAACGTGTGGATTTGTGCAACTTACAGGCTGAGTCGTAACAAAAGCTCCCTGAAAACTGTGGACTATCTCGTTGGGAAAATGTCTTCGTGTTTGAACATCCAGCAGGTTCACGCAGAGTATGACTAAACAACACACACATACACACTCACACACACACACACACACAGCTACCGGTATCTTTATAAGTTTGCATGTTGTATCACCGAGGCTGTAACTTACATCCTTTACCTATACAACGTTTCTTTTGCCTTTTTTCAGTGCGAAGAAAGAAGTGAAAGTAACTTTCTCCCAAACCTCAGATATGGAGGGGTGAGTTTTTATGGTCTGATAAAACTAATAAATCTATAAAACAAATGCTGAACTCACAGAAATTCTGTCTTATGCCTTTCCTTCATTCACTTACAGCCATAAAAAGACTGAAGCAACAGTCCGGTAAGATACAATAAACCTTGTATCACATTTTGACTACTTTCCAAATCTTTGGTGTGGATCCAGTTTCCTTGTAGAACTTTACTCCCTCTTTGAACTTTGATTATTTTTGTTGGCTAAGTGCATGTACCCTTGAAACCTCAGTACTACTGCTGGATTACTACTATTTGATCAAGTTAAATGATTAAGTTTCTATGCAGACAGTTGATGAAATAATAATTATTATTCATTATTTTTTTTTCCAGCTTGTTGAACCAGAAATGGAACAAGCCTGAGATGCAGAAAGTTGCCAATTCATTGGCTTGTTGTCCTGCTCTGTCTGTCCTGGAGTAAGTAACTTTAAATACATCTTTACAGATTCATGAAACCTTCGCTGTTAATGATTCAACAGAAAGAGAATAAATAATGCATAAATAAATACAATAAAAGTAGCCAGTTAGCAATTTACAGTTTTATTTTTGATCTTCACAAATTAGTACAACACAGTTTCTTATATGTATTTAGTATTTTACGAAAGTCAAATGCCATTTAAAGTCTGTGTTTGTGTCCTAGTTTGTCTGGAGGCCAGTGGAATGTGGGAACTCTAAAGACACTGGCTCAGTGTTTGCCGAAGTTTAATGTCATCAACGAGATCATGTAAGACATGATATGATACTGACATAAAGCTGCATATGGATTTTGTTATGGTGTTTCTTATGTAATATAATATTTTGCTAAATTTGATTATACATCCAAATTGATCCTGAATGCTTTAAGTACACTAACATTCTTTGTGGTTGAGGAAAGGTAAATAAACAAAAGGTTGTTGATGATGGTTTGTTGTTTCTCAGTCTCAACGGCAGCTGCTCTTCGGTGGAGGACTTGGTGGTTCTGACTGCTCTGCTGTCTCACTGCCCTGCCGTGATCGAGCTTCACATCAGGTACAAACACTCACGTTAAAGCAAGAAGGTTGTCTGTTTCAATTGCTGTAGGTGGAAAAACAGAAACACAAATTAACCCTGATCTTTCTGCATATTTAAGACTTCAGTCTGATCCAGATCCTGTTCCGGTGTCTTTACTTTTCTCTGGAGGAAGCAAAAAGCCTGCAAGCACTAAAACCCTCTGGTATGTATGAAGTTATTTTAATTTATTCTTTGAAATGCTAAAACATTATTACAGTATTTCCTGTCTTTCTGTGGCCTCTGTCAGTCTCAGCTTCTGTGGTCTGCTTCATACGGATCTGACCAGAGTGTGGAGGAGTTTGGGGACCTCCTGTGATCTCACTGAGATAGAGTAAGACACAAAGTTCTCACACGAACACATGTGTGGCAACATCAACACTGAAGGAACAGAACCACTAGAATATACGTAGTAGACTTGTTGTTAATCATAAATGATAACAATGAAAACTGAAAACGTTGTGTACACATCTGTATATGCTTTATTCTGCCTTCAGGTTTATTCAGGGCTTGTATGAATTTTAATATATATCATAATGTGTATGACAGATTGTTCTTGACAAACCTGCACCCTTTCCCATTGATTTTAAACCAGCATATATATAATACAGCATTTATACGTTACTGTACATTATAATGACAGAGTGTCTTTATATATTGAGTTTATACTTTCTGCATCACCAGGTTATGTTCATGTTTCCCTTGTTTTTTTGTTCAGTTTGTCCAATAACTGTTTGGGAAACAAAGGTCTGAGGAAGCTTCTGGATGTCCTGCCTCGTTTTAGCGACATCCAGGAAATCAAGTAAGGCTCGTGCACAAACATATAATAAGATTTCGGAATAAAAATACTTTAAACTATTATTGAAAAAGGCAAAAGGGGAATGAGTTGATCTAATCTCCGTATGCTGGAGGAGGCTGGACTCACTTATTTTCTCCTCAAATAGATTTCAAGAAAACGTGCTGATCCTGTGCGATGGATTTAACCTGGGGGCATTATTCAGTATAAATATCTCATGTTGACATTAAACTGTCCTTTCACCTGGCTCATCCAGTTTGTGTGTGTTTTTCAGTGCCAGTAACAACAGCGTCAGCATGGAGGGTGTGGTGATGTTGGCTGATGCTTTGTGCTCCAGGAACAACTTAGCAGAAATCCACATCAGGTACTCGTTGCTTTACACTTTAGGTATTTCAAGTTTCTATTAGAGCAGCAGCAGAGTGAGCACCTGTCAACACCATTTTAACATATAAGTCTGTTTATGAATAATAATAAATACACATGTGCATATAAATTTGTGCAGAGGTCGATGGTGTTATATGGTGAAGAGTGATGTTGTCCTGTTGGTTTTACAGCGATGGGGGGAGGGAGCAGGTGATCCTGAAGTTCTGCTCTGACCAAAGGTAGAAAAGCTTCATTCATGAAAACCCACACAAATCTGAATATAGTTGTATTTGTGTGTTTATCGGATCCTGTGCTTGTGTTATCTTTCAGTGATGACGAACAGCAGCTCAAAATGTTCAGGTAAAGTCAGCGGATAAAGAATTGGTGTAAAAAACTTAAGCTAAGGTCATTATTTATCAAGGTTTTCGTGGATTAGTCCATCGACATTAAATTAATTGGCAGTTGTGTTAATAATCCATATGATTTGGTATTTTTTTTAAAAGAAATCCACAAACTTTGCTGGTATAGGCTCCCAGATGTATTTTTTATTAATAATACTGAACTTATGTTCAATAGGTTGAACAAAAAAAATACTTTGAAGACACCTGTGGATTCCTTGCAGTGTTATCTGTGTTTCCCATCATGTCATATTTTAATGATCGATTCATTTATCATGGAAATAATCAGCAGATTAAACGATAATTAAATGATTGGTTGATTGCAGCCCTATATTCTTCAGTAGTCATTACTTTTGGAGTTAAAATTCAGAGAAGTGATCCCCTTTTATTGTGAAGGATAAGGAACAGCAGCCTCCGGCCCTCCGATGTAACCACACTGTGCAGGAGCCTGGTCCAGTGTGGCTCCTCCCTAGAGCTAGAGTAAGTGTAATACTTGTTTATCCACATGTTATTATGTCTTTGTCTTTAAGTGACATGTCGACATTAACATCTCTGTCCTGTCAGCTTGTGTCACTGTTCACTGAGCGACGGGGCGATCGAGAATCTGCTCAAGGTTCTACCAAAGATGGCGTCGCTGCAGAGACTCAAGTGAGACACACACACACGAAGAATGTAAATATCAATTAGTTGTATCCACTTTATTTTGTTGTCATGATAAACCTAAAATCCTCAACAGATATTGAATAAAGATATTAAATCCTTTCATCAGTTATGTGATCACCTTCATTTGTATCAACCCCATCCTCTCTTCCTCCAGTGTCAGCTACAGCATCACCTCAGCAGCCGGGGCGGTGGTCATGGTCCGTTGTCTGATGGACATTCCACGCGTCACAACTCTAGAGCTCAGGTGGGACCCTGATGTGAACATTACACATTTGAAAGTCAAAGTCTTTGTTCCCTTTAGTTGTGGGTAACACACATGAGGATTCATTTTAAACCTGCTGTGACTCTTTCCTCAGGTCTCAGAGTGAAAGCTTCGTCCAGTTTGACAGAGTGAAGGCAGAACAAGTCAGATGCAGGTCTGTGATCACCAACATGTTTTTAACCAACTGATAATTTAAAAAAGCTTAGTGAGTGTTTGTTTTTCAGACCTCGCAGTTATATCATAATTAGATTCTCACATTCTCCCCCTGTGTATTTATTTAGAAAGGTAAATGCAGCTAACTTTTTTTGGGTTAAACTGGAAGAATATACAGTGTCAGAGCTGTCAACCACTTTATATAAATATATAAAATATTTTATTCCAAAAGATTTTGTGAACACACCACATCTGGCTGTGACTTCCTGAGACATCAATGTCCTAATGGGATTTGTCTGTCGGTCTGATTCACTGTTTTCCACAGGTTAACTAATTTTAACCTGTCCAGCGACAACATGGAGCAGCTGATTAAGATCCTGCAGCGGGTTCCTCAGCTGTCTGACCTGGAGTATGACCCTCACACACTCCTATACACATCAAACCAGTCTTCACTGAACTGTCGGTTTGAACAATAAGAACCTTTTTCTTCTCACTGCAGTTTATCCAGTAACCAACTGAGGGATGAAGGCGTGAAGCATTTTGTAGATTCTCTTCCGAAGCTTAAAATCAACAGCTTTGTCAAGTAATATACAAAATATTTAAGTTTTTAACATTTCACAGTCAGAAGTACTGCATTAGTGAACGGTTTGTGTGAAGTATTGAAGTTCAAATAATCCCTGTTTTAAAAATAATACCACATAATGGACTATTTAATCGAGCATGCATCATTTAAACAGATGTGAGATGTTGGAAGACAAGGTGTTTACATTTTTAAGTATTTACATCTGTGCCTTTATACTATGATGTGAGAAAATGTCTTCTGCTTTTTCGTATTAATTACTTTTTAAATATATTGTTAATATTTATTCTTTACTCTTTAACCACAGTATTGGAATTAACAGCAAACTTCAGCTTCAGTATCTGGTTTATATTGGTAAGTCTTTGGCAGTAATGTAACTGGTTCATCCACAGTCTGAGCAACAACAGCCTGACCCAGCAGGGACTGCTCGATGTGGCCGGGTCACTTTGTACCTGTGGTGACGTCGCTGCTGTAGAAGTCAGGTGAGCATGTGCAGCGTAGAAATAAATGAATCAAGAAGGAAAAATCAACTGTTGCACGTGTGAAGGAGAGAGTAAAATGATGCTAATTCTCATCCCTGTGATGTCCACTGGAAGTCTGGGGACAGAGGAGAGGTGTCTTATCTGGTTCAGACAATACGGAGGTTGTGAAAAGACTCTGAGGTAAGTCCAGAATACACAGTGAGTTCTAATTCAGATCAGATACTGTGTTAATGCTCACTTAGGAGACCAACAGCAATAGTTCTCCTTCCTATGTCGTCTTAGAAGTGCTTTTAAATTCACTGGACAGTTTATACTGTATCTGTCTGTTCCCTCCATCTTCTGTGCTTCTCCACCAGTGTCAGGGACAGCGGTTTGGAACGTGAACATCTGGACAGATTGGCAGAGATTGTGTCTCACTGTCCTCGTCTCACCAAACTGGAGTACGTAACATTGCCATGTTAAGATTATTTCTGTAGCTCTCCTCCTACGAAAGATTTGATCTGTAACTAGAGCTTTTCATGAAGTTCGGAAAACAGCTATAGATCAAATTTTTTTAATAAAATAGCTTTTTATACTACAAATGGCATAATCTTCCAGAATTGCTCCCTTCATGTTGAAGCATTACTTGATACACAGAATATTATCAGAAAGTTCTGTGAAAAATACAGACACTACATGATCTTATGAAACCCGCTCAATACCCAGTGGGTGAAAAAAAGTGATATTACTTTTGAGGATTTAGCATTTTAAACAAGCTTTTAATCTGAAAGTCAAGATTGTCTTTATTTTTTCTCCAAAATAAAAAAAAGGCTGTTTTAAAAAAAAATAGATTTGTATCATTCTTATGTGAGTACTGAGCTCATAGAAGATTAATCAGCAGACTGGTCAGAGAAGGTCCTCTTACAGATAGTAATGAATTCTCTGTGGCTGATCTGCAGATTCAAGAACAATTCACTGCAGCCTGAGGGGATTGAAGACTTTGTGAGAGAGTTGAACGTCGGTCAGAGTGGATGCAGCATCAGGTGAGAGAGAGAACTCTAACAACTAAGTATTATACCTTAAATTTATACTGAATAAGTATAGTACACACTGACAACTAGTGTTTGACAGTGTATTCTCAAACATAAGTAGAAACAGTCAGAGTGCTGCAGGTCACTTGTGTCGGCTATAGCTTAGAATTCTGTCCTGTTTTAGAAGTTTTCAAAATTTGTCCCAAATTGTTCCTGATCAAACAGATGAATTAATTGTTGTTAAACTGCTGAGTTATATTTATTTGTAAATACATTTTCTCTTTTCTTGTCAGTTTTGACGAGTGTTGGATCAGAGGTGATAAAGCTGTTAGTTTGGTTTGTCGCTGTCTGGAGCTCAAACACAACATTCAGACAATCAGGTGGGAAACACACGTCCAGAGATTAAACATTCGACTAATATTCAAAGTCACTGTGGAATTTTCCAAATCAGTGTGTAGAAAATATCTTTGTTTGTGATTAATAGCTAAATAACTAAATTGTTCTTCAGGGTGCACCAGACCACACTGCACCTGTTTCTGATGAAATCCACAGGACCGACTTCAGTCAGGTAATACGTTATAAATAACACATTATAAAGCTATAACTTAACTACACATTTACTATAAACTTATAAATAAAGTGTGAAATATGCATCTGTATTCACTTTGTAGTCCAGCTGCAATTTTCCGCAACTTCACTGTTTTAACTCCATCAATGGCTGAAGAGAAATTATGATCCTTTTATAAAACGTTATAAAAGTTAAAATGATTCAAGTTATCTATAGTAAAGTTAACCTGCCTCGTTGAAATAAACATTAAGTTGCTGCTCTTCAGATTGTGTAATGCTGGAATCCTGACTCTTTTCAACAAACATTACATGGAGGCTCATGTCTTCACTTTAAAACCCTTGAATAGAGACAAACATTATTATTCTACAGTGCTGATGACAGCAGGAAAAAGACCAACAGCTCATATTTTGTTGTCACATCAGTTGTGAGGATGTTAAGATCCGGTGTTTCTCTCGCTTCTCCCCCTCAGCCTTGCAGACTGTGCAGTTGAGGGACGTCAGCTGTCTCCTCTGAAGAGCATCATCCAGAGGTGCCCTTTACTCACAGAGCTGGAGTTAGTTCACTGTCTTGTGTGTTTGAATTATGCACACGGCCGAATGCAAAATGGAGACCTACTCATGGAAGAAACGGTGGTTGTTGTGTTCTTGTTATTTTCAGTTTTTCCCACAACAGCCTGGATGCAGAGGGAGTGAAGTCTCTCTGCTCTGTTCTGCCCTCGCTGCCCAAACTCACCTCCCTCAGGTTCGAAGCTTCTGTCGCAGTTGACAATATTTTACCACTTCCTAGTTTTAAAGTCCTGACGTGTGAAGCATCTGCTCTCGTCTGTAACAGTGTTGTTTCCAAGGAGACGTGTAAGACTGTGGTTGAGAAGCTCTCGGAGGCTTTGCTGCACGCTACAACTGTTCAGTGCCTCAAGTGAGCAACACAACCACAAACATATATTATTACATGTCTGGTGTATTGGACAGAGTCTAATTAGCAGCGCTGCTCTGTTCATATTACACATTATTATTATTTTCCACAGAGTGCATCATAGGTAGTATAGAGGAGCTCAGAGTATTCACTACAAAAACAGATTCAAGAAAACTCAGTTCTTTTTAAGGTACCAAAGAAATAAATGTTATAAACTTTTTTAGACATACGTTATTTTGAAGGTAGTCAGGGAAATATTTGTTGATAGTAGTTTCTCAAACCATCTAACAGGTACAAAGACATGTATCCAAATCTATTTCTAAATGCACAGAGAAATGTGATCCTGGGAAATCTTTATTTGTCTTTACCCCTGCCTTCTTTTTAATAATTATCAACAGAAAGAATGATTATTATAAAACACTAAGTTTCTCTTCTGTTAAAGTGTGAAGCTTGTATTTTGTATTTCACAGACTTATTGTCAAATATTGTTCATATTCACATAATTGCAATATTTCATATTTCTTTATATTGACACAAATTAACATTTGTATTTATTATTTATTTATTTCCATTTTTACTATTTACAGTTTTTATTTTTCCTGTGCAGTACTTCCTGTGCAACATGGTCATTGTCTTCCTGTCTGTCTCTCTCAGTCTATCAGGTCATGTGATTAGTGACACAGCAACTCAGACATTGATCAGAATACTCCCCCGTTTACGATCTCTCAAGTAAGCATTGAAATCCAGAAACTGTTGTAAACTGTAACTTTGGTTCATGGTCAACATGTAAAAAGATCAACTTCTGTTTACTGTATAAACTGTGTTTTAGTTATCTTACACATTGCTCGCGCTCTTGATAACGTCACCGTTCGACTTGTCGTCTCTAGTTTGTCTCATTGTTCGTGGTCCGCGGCTGCAGGGCTGCAGCTCGTCAAAGCACTGGGGCAGTGTGTCAGTCTGGAAGGTCTTTGGTAAGACACTCGTACATATCAAGGATCATGTAGAAACACGTCTGACAGTACTTTCTATAATGTTCTGTCTTTGTTTTAACTGAAGTCTGGACTCGGTGCACCTGGATGGAAACAGCAGGGCGTGTCTGGCACAAGTTCTGAAGAAGATCCCCTCTATTCGCAGTCTCAAGTAAGAACAACTTGATATATACAACTTTAAAAATGGACGTTTACGCTGGATCCAGAAAGTGAAGCCAATGTGAAAGTGCCTTAAACCTTTATTCTCTCGACCGACCAGCAGAGGGCGACACCACTGATCGCAAAATTAAGTCAGTTCCCACAAAAGTCAAGAGAAAATGAATCTACTTCTCACCTATAACGTCAATAAACATTTTCCTTTGGAGTTTATGTCTCGATCACTAGTTTCAAGTCTTCTTCTTTGCAGACTAATACTCACTTAATTAATTAAAGTCCCATTTACCATAAAGCCCTGTAAGTATTGGGGCATGGATACATGTGATTGACAGCTAGTACCAACAATGGGTGCAGGTGGGTGTACAGTGTCCTTGAGCTCTCAGTTAGGCTCCACCCCCTGCTCCTCCAAAAAACTTCTGGTTTTAAAAAATCAAGATGGCCGCTGGACAAACCTCAGAAAAGCTGTCAGCATTACTACAGTTGTATCTAAAGATTTAACTGTGGACAATTCATTTGTAATCTCAAAGTCATTTTGAAGGCCCAGTAGGATGTTGCCACTTACTTACTTAGTGGTTGGTATTTATTTAATCCAGTGATGTGAGCCTGTTATCTCAGGCTTTTCATTTTCAGCCAACTCTTAACTGCTGTCGCATTCAAACTCCTTGGATGATCTGGTCTATTTATGACATGAGTATCGTCACAGGGTCCCTGCCAGAGCTGTGGCTTCACGGTCCACATTGTCATACCAGCGTATCGAGAGCGCCACATGCTCCTCTTAGTAAATTTATAGGATCTGTCATTGCCATTGTGACATTGTTAACATCCCCTGTGCGCTCGTAGTGTTTGGCTGCAAAGACACGTTGACTGACGCCCTGTGAGATCACAAGACAAAATGTCCGGGTGGTTTGGACGGGGCTTTATTACAGATCATGTTTGCCTGGATGTAAGTTTAAATCCTCCTCACATGCTGGCTTGGCAGAAACAAACAGTTTGACTGAGCCCCTCCCTCTCTCTCCCCTCTGTTCCTCCCATCTCTCCACTCTTCCCCGTTAATCACCAGCCGGTCGAGGCAGATGTTCGCCCACTAGAGGTTTTCTCCAGTAGATGAGGGAGTTTTTTCTCCCCACAGTCGCTCATAGTTGGAACTGTTTATTTTTTTTAATTTTTAAGTGTTGATCTTCTATGGAAAGAGCCTTGAGATCAGAATCAGAATTATTTTTGTTGCCATGTATATTTGCACATACAGGAAATTGCCTTGGTGTGGTTGGTGCACTTTACAAACAACAATATAAAAAACAACAACAATATAATATAATCAATATAATGTATATATTGATTTTGCGCAAAGCAAATATAATTGTTTGCAGACTTAAATAATCATTGACATTTTCTTTAGTTCTTGATTTTTCCTTTAAGTTCTGCAAGCAGATAAGTTATATTTTTTTATTTGAGGCATTTATTAGATTTAGTTCAGTTTTTCTTTCTTTATTTTGTTCAATGTAGGTTTTATTAACTTTTTGTTCTTATTTGTTTTATATTGTGTGTGTGTCTGTGTGTGTGACAGGCTCAATAAGGTTGCTGCAGTGGGGGAACCCTCAGAACAGGACAGTTTGCTGGATCTTCTACTTGCTCTGGAACAACTGACACTAATGAAGGAGATAGAGTGAGATTTTTCAATGTGATGAACAAGTTTGAAGTTTGTCAGAAAACTCTTCCTCAGTGACGTGTGATCTCTGGTGGTTTCAGGTTGGACGGCTGGAGAATGTGTGATAGAGTCGAACAGCTGATCAGACGCCTTCCTCTCTGGACACAGCTCAGGAAGATCAGGTGGGAAACAAGTCACAGTACTTATCTCCTCCCAGGACCCAGCTCTTCATTTAGTCATATATAATTTGTACGACATGTTTAAGCCTTCCTGTTCTGTTTAGACGACATCCTGGGCTCTAGTGATGCCTCAGTTGAGAGGGTGTGGCTAACAGAGAACAAAAACTGTATTTTCAAAATACATTAACACAAATACAAGGAGGTGAATGACCTGCTCCACCTCCTGTGTACACATTTACACATCACTATTTTAATCTGTAGATCGTCACTTTAAATTCCTCTATGGTCCTTGGTCCAGTTGTGTTTATTCGATCGTTAACAAACTTTCTTGCATGTGCTTTTTGTCCCCCACCCGATGAAACCAATCAACAACCATATCCTGTAGTGTGTAAAGCATTAGAGAAAAGTTGTGTTGTACCAATAAATCATAGCTCTGCCCCTCTGCTTGATTGTATTAGTGGTGAATACTCACTGTTTTATTGTGGACTCGCCTCCCTCCTGGTCGGGGACCAGCTGTTCCCATTCGTCAGCAGGCTCTTCCTGTTAGACTGGAGAGTTCCAGAAGGGCTCGTGGCTCAGGCATGTGTTTTGAAAACAATTATTTACTTCAAATATCTGCAGACATTTTACATGGTGAGGTCAGGACCTTAGAGCAGTTTCCCCCCCGGGCAACAGTACAGAGGAGAAACTCCCCTTTAACAGTTAGAAACCACCAGCAGAGCCAGGCTGTGGCTGAGGGAGGGGCCTCGACCGGCCGGGCAGATGGGAGAGAAATGTGGGGGAGAGGGTGAAGGAAATCCTAGACCGTATTTAAAAATAGACTCCGGGTGTGGAAAGTGAAGCCAACGTGGGAGTGCCTGACAACTGTAGTCTCTTGAATGACCAGCAGAGGGAGACTCTGCTTTGAATTGATCCACGACTCTGGCACCACCCAGTGGTGTCAAAGAATAAAGCAGCATGCTTTACTCTTAGTGGGAACTACCAAGGCGTTCAGAGAAAAACTTCAAACTATATGTTTAATTTTCAATTTATTTTATGCTTGTATCCATCCTCCAGTCTGTCAAAGAACCTCATCAGCGACCAATCAGGAGCCAAGCTGCTGGAGGCTCTGAGCAGCTGTCGGCATCTGGAGGAGCTCGAGTAAGAACATGAAAAGACACGTCTCACATATCAAACCACTTTTATTCTGATATCTTGTTTTATTATATTTGTATTAATTTAATCAAATGTATTTTTGTAGAATAGAAGAAAAGTCTTCAATCGTTAAAGAATTAAAACTTGTCTCTGTGCTGTCTTCCAGTCTGAGTAGCAACCATCTTGGTGACCTCACTGCTGCCAGAATGGCTCTTGTTCTACCATCGCTGACGCACATCACAGTGCTGGAGTAAGTCACAGACATTTAAATTCTTTCTAATTTATATTTATCATATTAGTAATAGTTGTCCTGACGTTCCTCTTCTCTCTGTACGTGTCTTTTCTAGTATTTCCGACAACTGTATTGGAAATGAAGGGTCGGTGAATCTGGCTGAAGCGATGAAGAGCATGAAGAACCTCACCAAGATTCAGTAAGACTCTTCAGCTCCTCACTACATTAATGATGGAATAGATTCACTGATTGTTTCCCTCTTGTCTTTCAGTTTGACCTCTGTTGGCACGTCTGAGCTTTGTGCTGTAGCTGCAGGTCTGGCTCACTGTCCACTCATACAGGATGTTGGGTGAGATTAAAGTCATACTATAAATTAAATCTTCAAAACTCACAGATAGCTCATGTCCTAAAACGTCTGGCAGCAGAAGTACACATTCTCAAATCCATATCTCTTGTTAATTCAAAACTTTAAGTGTCATGTTAAAGCAGAATTTTGCACCAATTTCAATCAACTTTGATGTGAATAAAAAAATGTTCCTCGTCTGTGGCTTCACGAGTGACAGAAAAGTGCTTTTGAAAGTGTTTATGCTCCTTGGTGCGGCTGAGCCTGAAAACATTTCACCTACACGTCAGCAGAGTTATTAACTATTTTCAACATTACACTTGTCAGACCTGATCCAAAGGTGAAGAGGAAGTCATTTTACTTTTTGTGACTATTTTATTGTTTTTTTTAAATTATTGAGCTGTTCATTCAAAACAAGAAACAGACAATTAAGAGAAGGTTTTATCCAAGATGCAAAGAAGAATATGAGCAAAAAGTATGTAAAAAAGATCAGATTAAAAAAGGTGGGTAGATGAAAATGGGGGAAATGAGGAAGGTTTTTTTTTAAGTATGAAACAACAGATGGATGTTAGATGAGTCCCATGTATTTCCATGATTCTCCTTCATATTTATTCTGTGTGAAAAGTGAGTCTCGAGTTATTAAAGTCGTTTACAAAGGGCGAATTAGAAAATTCTACTAATTTTCTCCCTCTCTGTTTAGACTGGGATGGAATAACTGTGGTGATGACGTGGTGCTGGAGCTCGCCAGAGTTTTACCCTCCTGTCACAATCTGACTAGAATAGAGTGAGTTTATAAAAACACACCATCAATGCTGTTTTTTTTGCCAAAATATCAAGTTTCAAGTCTTCATATGTCAATATCTCTCTATTTCTCTCACTGTGAGCAAGATTTCATGTTGTGTCTTTTCAGTTTGTATTTTCTGACACTCGCCCAAGTTCATGTGGGCATATTCAGCCTGTCTACAACATGTTTAGGTTTCTGTTACAATTAATTAAAATGTGTTAGGGTTAGTTCAGATATAGTCGAGGTCCTTGGCCCTCACACTAATACATGGAAGTAACACAATATGCATGTTCATGTTTGTGTCTCAGTCTGGAGTCCAACAGTGTGACTGTTGTTGGAGTGGAGTCTTTGGTTAAAGTCTTGCAGTCGTGTCCCGCTCTGCAGCTCATCAGGTAAACGTCCTCTCAGGACACGTGTTAGAAAAATGTGAATCTGGTTATTTACCTCCAATCAGTTATATAGAGAATTTAAAAATAAATATAAAATGTTCTGTTGTCTTGTTCAGGCTGTGGAGGAATGACGTGTCCTCCGTAGAAGCTCAGAGGCTGGTTGTGAAGGACAGGAGGCTGAATTTCTCTTCCACCTAACGGGAAGAAAGTGGTTCTCAGGAGGAGCTTTAAAAAGCAATGTTAGTGCCACAAATTGAGTTAAAATGTGTTTTCCCTGCAGAATATTCATAAGAAAACACAAACTATGCTCATACAGAAAATCTTTCAGGTTCTCCGTGTCCAATTTCAAAGGGTACTGAGCCCTGCTCAGTTGTGTATCCAATGACGGCAGCTGCTGGTGTTGTACCAGCATGAATGTTTAAAACACCACTATGTGGTTTATGCACTAGAGTAAATGAAATGATTCCCTTTAGTTTTTCTATATATATTTTTTCTTGATCTTGGGAATACCAAAGGTATTTCAAGTTAGGAATACGCTTCCAGAAAAAAGTATGTTTTTAGCTCAGATTTTAAAGAAGACTCCACATTTCCTCAGGGGGTTGATTCCAGAGCCTCGAGGTCTTGATGCCAAACACTCTGCCCCCTAGCGTCAGAATAGGGAGTTAAAACATACAAACTGGGGAGCATAGAGGCCATGAGATATTGATTCCTTGTTTTCTAACACTGCTGTGAGAAAATACAGATGAAATAATGAGAATATATAGTGTGTATTTATGGAGACAGACTCTGGGACTCTGAGTCACTTTGCACTGTGATGCTGTTTACTGTGACTGGAGGCCACAATGAAGACGAAGGAGGATCCCCTCTGTGATACTCCTTTTAGGTTGTGGTCTCTGGACAATGCACGTATTTAAATTGCATATTTCATGCATGGAAATGAATTGTTTCTTTTTATTTATGCAATTGTAGATTATGTTATTGAATCAGGAGAACTCTGTTTAAACAACAGTAAGATTCGGTCTCACTTCCGATCTCTTAAGTGGAAACTGCTGCCTCTTATTTACTCTCCTGTTCTTTTGTGTTGTTGTCCAGCTTTTCCACTTCATTCAGGTCAATTATCGTCTTTTAAACTAATACAGACGAGATGTCGTGAAGAAGCTGAACTGTTTAAAGTTATTTTGCTGTAAATGTTTGTGCTCAGGTTTAGTTTTTAATCTTTCGTGTGAAAAAATTGCTTCTATCCTTGACATTCATTCATTCATTCTGACTTGCACTGAGCCGTCATTTGAGAATAAACAAAAGTACGACCAAAGTCTTAATTTAAATAGTCTGTTTATTTCTCTTTTTCATTTCCGTATGGTTTCCTCTCTGTGTGTGTGGAGGTCAGCTCATGTGACAGCTGGTGATGAACACAGGCCAAACGGGACTCTCATTCATTTGTGGGGACCTGGCGCTCCCTCGTGGTGAAGACTGGTAGTACAGATATAGTGAAGTTGTTTCTGGTAAATGAAAAAGCCAAAACTCACAAACCCATAATAATCCTGACGTTTCAGAATTGAATCTTAGTTCCTTTAAATATTTTTGTAAATTAAATTAAGAGATGTTATATAATTATAAAGAATCTGGATTATATAAAACATTTTAAATGAACCACCCCTGTACCTGAGGCACTTTAGGACATGTAACAGTTACATGAACATTATTACAATGAGCTTATCGTTCCAATTAAATATTCTTGTTTGACATTGGTTATAACTGGCTGTTGAATAATTTGTAAAATAAAAATAATAAATATCTGAATGGTTACGTGGAGAATTCGAGTGGTGTAAAAGCTACACACACACACACAAACGCACACACACCAAGATATATATATATATATATATATAGTAGAAACAAATTAAATACCCACACAAAGTTTAAGAGAATTTTTAAAATTAAATAAATATCTAAGAAATATATAAAATATTACATAATGATGTGTTATCTATTATATTATGTTTAGAATACCAAAAGAAATTAATACCCAAACAAATTGCAAGTACAAAACTCATTAAATAACCAAAGATAGTACAATGTAATAAATGTACTCAAAGCTGTGTTAATGTTAAAGCAATGTGCTAAAAAACTGATAAAGACACTTAAGTACATGTACCACAAAAAAGCAGAAGAATACATCTAAACTTTTCATAATTAAAAATAAAAAATAAAAAACCCTGAATGGTAATAACACCCTGAATGGTAATAATGTAATAATAACGTAATTTACAGAGCTCATGAAAACAGATGGTCAGGAGTAATAACACAACAGACTGCGAATTAAACAAACAAACACTGTGAGATAGTTTCATAAACTCAGAAGGAATAAAACTGTTGGAATAAATGCAGCAAGGCGGAAGTGCTTTGACCCTGACGCTTTTATTTTGTAGGCCCGCTCATGGTACTTCCGGTGCGGAGCCAGCACATTTAGCTTGTCTGCATTCGGAGCTGCAGCGGCTCTGAGGTACAGTGTGAATCCGGGCTGACGAGGAATCACACCCCCGAAACTGAGTCTCCCTCCGGCGAACATGGCTGCAGCACTTTTCACTCCCTCATAGAAGAAGACAGAAGACAGAGATTTCCATTCCCTGTTGCTCATCCTTTGAAGCTGAAGAGAGAAGTTGCTTTGATATCAAAGGTGAGTTTTCACACCTTCAACGTGTTCAACGTGGATCTGTGCAGATGAAACTGATGAAACTGGGAAATACTGATTAATGGAGAATGTTTACCACTGATCTGTGTGTGAGTTTGATGTTTGTGACACAGAGAAGATGTTCAAACACCCGTCAACAGCTGTTTGCTCCGTTCAATATCAACTTTATTGCAGAAACAAATGATCCACGTCTGTATGAAATAAGATAAAATACAATCAAAAATGTAAATACAACCATTAGCAGCCCAGTGAAGGACCATGTATCTGTACAGATCCGTTCAAGCCTTGAATTAAAACAGTATAAGAGAGTCAAATGTATTTCAGAAACAGAGAAATGGTCAAAAAAGACAATAAATTGTTACTAATTAAAAGCTATAAATCTATTGAATTCAACTTTATTGCAGAAACAAAGATCCACATCTGTATAAAGTAAGATAAAATAAAAATAAACAATCATGTAAATACGATCATACAAGATGATTCAATAACCTAATCAAATTAAAATGACAGCAAAGCCTTGAATTGAAACAATACAGTAAAATGCATTATAGAGGCAGTAAAATCGTCATAAAAGACTATAAATAGATTTTGTTGCTAACTGTGGACTCAATTCAATTATACATTTTGCAAACACAAAGGTCCATGTCTTTGTAAATTAATTAAAAACACAAACAACATGTAAATACAATCAGTCCACTCAAGGCTCATTTATCTGTGGCACCGTTCATGCACAAGGTTATTCAACAGACAAATACAGCAGCCGAGCAGAGAAATTAAAACAGATGAAGACAGTAAAATGCATTAAAGAGGCAGGAAAATGGTAAAAAAACAACAATCAATAGTTAAGTTAGTGATTTTAATGCGACAGCTGCAGTAAACCCCCATGTTTTCAGTCCTGATTTGAATGATCCGACCGTTTCAGCAGACCTCAGGTAGTTCGTTCCACAGGTGGGAGTGGATCCTGGTCCTGGGGAGTGGATGCTTCCTGAAGGGAGGACGTGTCGAGGAGGGGGCCGAATCTTAGAATCTTGTTCTCAGGGTGAACATTGTGTTTGTGTGTCGGTCATTGAGTTTTTTATCATCTTTTTTTTTCACTGTCACGTTGAATTGAAGTCGTGTGATGGATTGTCTGGGCACCAGGGTGGCATCAGGACCTGTAATTACACTTAATGACTGTCTGCCCTAACCCTAGTTCACACACATCATTCAGACCTCTGCTGAAGCCTGTGTCTGTTGGTTGTCTAATCTGTCAACACAGTGAGTCAATGAGTCCAGTGAGCGGATGGATGAGTGAGCAATTAGGAATATTTCACTGAGTCAAAACAGGCTATCCAGTGAATGGCTGAAAATATTGCACTGGTAATTTCAGTGCACCACCGAACTACCAGCATGACATCACAGGAGCAGGGCGAGCTTGTTAGGACACATTAGTATCTTAGCAACAGACAGCATCATTTTAGCATGAGAACAAAACCTTTATTTGTCCTTAACACTAGTGGAATTTTTTTTTAAATGTGATATACAGAAAAGCAAATGTTACAATTTACAGATGCACAAAGAACCGATTTGTGTGTTTTCTCCTCACGTCTTGCAGGTGTCATGATTTTGGAGGTTCTGTCATTGCTTTGATATCTGTGTGTGTGTGTGTGTGTGTGTGTGTGTGTGTGTGTGTGTGTGTGTGTGTGTGTGTGTGTGTGTGTGTGTGTTTTCTACATGTGAGTATCATTGGTTATTTCCTTCATATGCTGAGAGCTTTAAAACCACATGAGCTGTATTGTTATTGGGACTTATTGATTATTATTTATTTGTTGATAATTAATAATTTTTAATCTTTCAAAAAATGTAGTTGAGGATTTATATTTTACAGTTTAACCAAAAACGTTATTACAAAGAATTAAGAAAAAACACAAATACAACAAAATATGTAACATTTTATTTTAGAATTTTTGTTCTTCCATGTAAAACGTATATGCAATTATTTTCTACTTTGTCTGGGAAGATAAGATAAGATAAGATAAGTTAAGTTAATCTTCCTGAGTTCCGCTCCAGTGAAATTTGTGCATCTTAATTGAATTAAGGGGACTGTAACTGGGCTTGGCGGAGGTTTGCACACCATCCTAGTTTTAACACTGTACTTTCAACCACCACCATTGATTTTTTGTTCAGCCAAGAAAGAGTCAGTGTGGGATGTGAGTGGGCGTGTTCAACACTTAGTTCAACTTATTTCTACTTAAGTTATTCTTCTGTTTGTATTTTTTCCTTCAGGGTGATTAGTTGTGAGTTCACATCATGGCCTACACTCTGGGCTCAGCCACCGAGGGCCAGACGCTCAGTGTCGGGCCCCAGCGCTGCGCCACCCGGGTGGAGCTGTCCGTCACCGCCGCCAGCCTGCTGGACCGAGATGTAGCGTCCAAGTCCGACCCCTTCTGTGTTCTCTTCCACGAGGTGGATGGAAACTGGGTGGAGGTAAGGATGGAGGGATGGTGGGTTCGAGGAAGAACTGAGGGGTGGAGGTGGAGAGGCAGGGGACCGGAAGTGAAGAAGATGCATGTTTGGTCTCCATCCAAAAATGGAGCTATGAAGGATGAAGAGCAAGATGAGAGATTAACGTTTGGATAATAAGGAGCAAAAAACTATTTCTGTTGCTTCTCCGTGCTGGGTGTCGACTCCAGGGAGGTGGAGGGACAATGTTAAAAGGGAGGAGGAGATAAAGAGGAGACAGAAGGGAAGATGGAAGATTTGAACGAGTGTTAGAAGTGCTTTCAAGGTCACATTCTCTCAATCTCTGTTTGCAAGCAGCGTATGTTCTAAACTCAAGATGTTTTCACCATCTGGCACGAGGCCGGTCGTACTGAGCCCAGTGGGAAGTTTGAGTCTGGTACTGTAGACCTGATTAAAGTTAAATGTTGTAAAGTAAAGAATATGGAGTTCTTACTTCTTCTTTTACTGATGATAGAATGTTAAACCAGATCTATGGTCATTTAGAACATGTGTAGATAGAAGTATTGATTGCTATTGAGTTTATAGTCAGGTAAGCATGTCACAATAATTTCTGACTCTGGCTGTAACCTAAGATCAAACCCACATTTGTTAAGAGCGAAACATGGAAAATAACATCATGGTCATAATTGTTTACACTTTTAAATCAAACTTGAGAATAGATTCTGTACGTGGAGCCTTTCCTTGTTCATGTCTTCTGTTTCTTCTCTTAAACTAGTCGCTGTCATTCCATAAACACCACATAATGTGAATGTGATTGACATTTTCTCATGGTGTCGGGGGAGAAAGACACAAGCTTCAATTTGAACGTGGGGATGAAGACTTGTTGTGTGTAGGCTGCTGCCTCAAGGCTTTTCTACAGCTACGGCTGGTCAACAGGGCTAAGCAGGCTTTTGTGCACGAGTGTGCATGCGTGTCTGTGTGTGTGTAGGCGAGAGCCTCGGGTTGTAGCTCGCTGTCGGTCAGCAGGGCATGTGGCTCTGATGTGAAATTGCCAACGGTTGCTGTGGCAACGGGTAGCAAAACAAAAGCTCAGGGCTCCTGAAGTGAGGGAACGATGGAGGAGGCGAAATGAGGCCTGAACCTTTTCTTGGATATCGTCCACAGCTCCACAGTTTCTTCTCACACACGCTCGCAGTGTTCTCGCTTCCTGCAATCGTCTCCTGTTTGCTTTGTTCACTCTCTCTGATTGTTCCTCTCGTTCCTGGCACCCATCGTCCCCTCTCTTCATCTCACTTCCTGTCTATCTTCGTCTGTCTTGTGAGATAGAGGTGTGAGAAGCAGCTGGGTCCATCGGGGGGGAAAGAGAGCGAGAGTGGATAAGAGTGTGAGAGCGAGGAGGTGTGAGTGAGGGAGATGAGAAATGAGTGAGGGGGGAAATTAGCAAGAGAGAGGGAAGGAGTAACTCAAGGAGGAAGGAAAGAAGAAAGAATGAGGAGAACCAGTAAGATGTGATAGTTAAATCTGGCTGTACATGAATCATTAATGATTATAACCGGCTGACAGAAGTATCGATCTCAGATTTGCTTGTTACTCAGCACTGGGTTATCACACCACAGGAGCTATTTGCTAAATCCTCTGTTTGTTTGTTTTCTCCGGACTCGAATGCAAATCTCAACGAGTGTTATGGACACAAATAAACACCTGGAACACGGTGAGGGAGAATGTGATGGTTTATCACAAACTATAGGGAGGCTAAAAGAATCACATCTTATATTGATATTATTGATATTGATATTGATCTCAAGAAATTGAAGCTATTAAATCAATATTTTTATATTAACAATGGGTCAAATCACTGTGTTAAATGAAACTGGGTCCAAACTGCAGTTCTCTTCGGGTGAACCGAGCGTTTTAGCATCTTTGAGTTCATTATTTTGTGGTTCATGGGGCTTTTATCAGCGTCATGTTCAAGTCAGGTTACCAGGCAGTGACACAGACACATGTTATTGAAGCTTCTGTGATATTTGGTCTTTCTGTTTGACTAAAGGCATTAAGCCAGATACCAGTCTTTTTTTTCCATTGTCTGTTTTGTTGGTTTCTTTTTTCGTTTCATTTATCTGAAAGTGAACGCGAGCAGATAAAAATAGAGGAAGGTCGAGAGGGGAGGAAGTGCCACAAGGGTCTGATTCATATCCACGGCCCGGTGAGCCAGGTTCAAATCCACAGTGACACAAATGTGAGATGAGCACTTCTGCCTGCCTGAGCTCTGTGATGCCCCAGTCATTTCTGTTGTTAGGGCACAAAGTGCAGCCATTCTCCTGCGCTCCGCTCTCATCCGTAAGATAAATGGATAAGTGCTGTGAGCCCCGTTAGCAGGTGGAAGTTAGAGCCTTTACTTCCCTGTTGTCAGTCCACAACATCTCCCTTGTCAGTCCTTTAATGACAACAAGATCTATAGTCAGAGAAATGTAAGATATTTGAATAAACACTTACATAATCACATGAAAAAACTACACTTCATAAATATAAATTACATTTATACAGTTACTAGATAGATCAGTGATACACCAAATATATTATTAAATATTGTAATTATTTGGGAGTTATAATTGTTTTGAACCATTAAACATCAATAAGATGTTCAATAAGACTTTACAACGCATCTACCTCTGTCAGAGCCACCATCACAGAACTGCACTAAATACCTGTCTCCTTGTGATATGTGTTAATATAAACCATATTGATACTATATATCATTTTATACAATAATACTGTCTTTTGCACACTCTGTTACACTCATAGTATATTATTTTATCTATTGTATAGTTAAATACTTATATTTATACCCCCTCTACTATATATCATACTATTTGTATATTCACTGTATGTATAAGTCTATATACACATATTTATACATGTGTACATATTATTATTATTATTATATTTACTATTATTATATATACTTGCTGCCATTATTAATATATACTGCTATTATATTGGTATAATTACTATCATATATAAATATATATTTTATTATGTTATATTATATACTATATATACTATACTGTACTATTTTGATATACTGTCTAACAATAACAATAACATTACCATCATATCATCAGTACTATTACCATCATCTTGCCACTGCACCTTATCTACCTATTTATCTTGTGATTCTGTTTTTATTCTTTCTACCTCAGTACTTTTTATTTTATTTTATTTTATTCTATTGTATTGTATTTTATTGTATTCAAATGTACCGGCTGCTATGACGACTTAATTTCCCTTCGGGGATGAATAAAGTAATCTATCTATCTATCTATCTATCTATCTATCTATCTATCTATCTATCTATCTATCTATCTATCTATCTATCTATCTATCTATCTATCTATCTATCTATCTATCTATCTATCTATCTATCTATCTATCTATCTATCTATCTATCTATCTATCTATCTATCTATCTATCTATCTATCTATCTATCTATCTATCTATCTATCTATCTATCTATCTATCTATCTATCTATCTATCTATCTATCTATCTATCTATCTATCTATCTATCTATCTATCTATCTATCTATCTATCTATCAATCATAGTTTCATAGAATAACCAACATTTACTAATTAGCATTAAGTACAAAATATATAAAAAAGCAGCTATTTTAAAATAATCTGAGGCTGATGGGAATATCATCACATTTGCCAAAATTATAATTTAATTTAAGGGTTTTTTTGAACATTTCAAACTTGGAACCTGATAAACCTGATTCACCAGATTTTAACGATTACAGACGAGAGGATGAACTCCGATTGACTATCACAAGTTAAAGTGATTTAAGTTTTTGTGTAACCTGTCGATCTCTCTCCCTGTGTCTTGTGGTTTAGCTCGGACGCACTGAAACCGCTGTGAACAACTTGAATCCAGTTTTCGGAGTGAAGTTCCGGGTGGACTATCACTTCGAGGAGATCCAGAAGCTTCGCTTTGCCTTGTTCGACGAAGACAAGTGCGCCACTCAGCTCTACGAACACGACTTCCTCGGAGAATTCATTTGTACACTCGGACTGGTATGACTTGATTTCTCCTTTCCCGTCCAAAGTTGGTTCCGTTTTAAAAAGGAGCTGTGGAAAACTGAGTAAACGTTTCTAAGAGATATTTGATTCAGGGAATTGGAATCAAGCTAATATTTTAAGAACAATTCTTTGAAACCAAGACTTTCCATCTAGTTCAAACCCTAATTTTTTTAATTCTTCATTCTCTTTGATTTACCTCTAGATTGTGTCCAATAAAAAACTCCACAGACCATTGATCTTAGCCAATGGGAAGCCAGCTGGCAAGGGATCCATTACCGTAAGCATCAGTACTGTTTCCTTTATATCCTGGGTTTCTTTCTGTTTCTCCTGTTGACAGACACATGATGCACCGTATCATCTCATGTGTTCACTGTCGTTTCTTATTATGGCGTCAAGGAGTAAGGATGTTATTGAGGCTGCTGCTGTGACTGTTGCTGTTGCCGATGTTGATGTGAGTCTAAATACTGAAGGACCAGTATTTTTGCTGGATCTAATATCGAGCTGTAACTCCTTCTTCAGATCACAGCTCAGGAGCTGTCTGACAACAGAATCATCACTCTGACCCTGAGTGGGCGTAAACTGGATAAGAAGGTAGGAAGCTAGCCTCGGTTGAACCCTTCCAGTCCTCACATTTGGTCAGATGGTGATCCCCCGCTGGAGCATTTTGGCTGAGAAGAGCATGAATAAGGATAAAACCATCCGTCTCTGTTTCATTCAGGACTTCTTCGGGAAGTCGGACCCTTACTTGGAGTTTCACAAACAAGGAGAAGATGGTAAATGGATGCTGGTGCACAGGACGGAGGTGAGTCACGGGTCCACCTGCAAGTGTCATGAGCTGTGATTGGCAGCTAAACCTGGTTTTACACAAAATCAGACACTGTAACAGTAAGTGTATGAGTGCTGATGCTAAGGTAATTCTACTGTGGCTGCAGCTGCATCATGAACTGTAAGTGCTGGAGAGAAATCTCATGATAACTTGAATCTTCCTCTGTCTGGGACTTCAGGTCATAAAGAACACTTTAGACCCGTCGTGGAAATCATTTACTGTGCCACTCATCTCTCTCTGCAATGGAGATGTGGACAGAAACATAAAGGTTGGTAATTATAACACTGCTCTGCAAATGGTGTTCTTCTATTATTAGATGTTAGACATCGGCAATAGGAGCGAAGGACAGACACTGTTAAGTTCTAATGCATTTTATCATGATAAATTATTCAAACTAAAATACTACAATACTAAAAGAAAAACTGAAAGATGTATACATTGGCCAAATCATGGAAAACAAACAAGATAAGATAAAATATAATATAATGTGTTCTACTCATCAACAGATTCTGTGTTATGACTATGACAACGATGGAGGCCATGACTTCATAGGAGAGTTTCAAGCTACGGTTTCCAAGATGACTGAAGCCCAGAACTCAGTGGAGGTAAAAAACGTGTTTAGCATAATTCATATTTCGGTCTAAGAAAACAAATCCCTGCTATGACTGTTGTTGCACGTGACCAGTGTACGTGAACGATGTAATATGCTTTTCAGGTGTGTTAGCATTTCTTATACGGAGAGAAAACGCTGGTGAGGGTAGCATCAGCATGTTAACCTGTTAGTATGCTGATGCTACCCAACCATTAGGCTGTCGAGTAGAGAAATGACTTTGAGAATTCTTAAAACCTTTCATGGTTTCCCCACCGGCCAAATCTCATTTTAACCCTTAAACATAAAACACCATCAGGCCAAATGTTGAAATTGTCCCCACTTGTGGTGATAATCTGTCACTATCCAAGCTGTGTTTTTCCTCTGGTGTATAATGAACATTACTCTCCCACTGCGCTGATAATTTACACCAAAGCTGCTGAATCCCTTTGCAGCAGAAGGTAACAGTGTGATTTTAAATGTCTCACATTTCTTTTAAAGATCAAAAACAATCTGAATCTGATGTTGCAGAAAGTAACTAAAATAAACAGAACTGTGCTCATCAGCTTCATTCTTTCTGACTTAGATTTTACTGAATTGGCTTCTGGCTAATTTGCAGTTTAAATAATACAATGAAGATGGAATAACAATGCACAGATTAGCAGTTTTTCCCACGTTGTGTCCTCTGCTGACCGACTGAGCCTGAAGTCTCTGTTTCCAGTGGCTAAACACTGATGAGATTCATTCTTTTCTGCTAAAAATATAAAGATGCACGCATCAGAACACAGTTTATTCATTAGCTGCTCTGTGTGTGTGCGCTGGCATGTGCATCTGAGCGTGTGTTCATTTATGAATCTGCACGTGTGCAGAGGCCGCCTCTACACTCGTTCCTCAGAGTCTCTTCATGTGTGGTAATGATGTTTGGGGTGACACAAAAATAACAAGTGAAAAATAAAAGGGCAGATGCAGGATGGAGAGATGGGGGAAGATGGAGAGCGAGAGGCAGCTTGAAAAGAGGGATGAGGGAAATGAGAGGTGCTTTTGAGATGTAAAACAGCCTTTAGCTGAGCCCTGGGAACACTGCAAGGCATTTAGAGATACCTGTCATCTGAATCAGCGACTGACTTAAGACATGTGAGTCTGTGCAGTGTGTGTGTGTGTGTGTGTGTGTGTGTGTGTGTGCGTGTCTCAAATATCTGTATTGATGAAACGCAATGTTATAAAAGTGTGCATTTGTTGGACAAACAGCATCACATAGAATGAATTCAGTGTTTTTCATAAACAATAGTGTTGCAACGCTGTGATTTACGCATCATCAAGTATCTAAGTTGCTGTGGGCGGCGTGAGGGAAACATGCAGATCAGAGTCAGGTCTGTTCATCTCCTCCCTGCTCCTCTTTCCCCCCTCCCTCCCTCCCTCCGTCTAACACTCCTCATCTGTCTCCTCCCTCCCCCTGTCGCTGTGTCTCTGCAGGTGGAGTTTGACTGCATCAACCCCAAGAAACAGAAGAAGAAGAAGAATTACAAAAACTCTGGAATTATCATTGTTAAGTCATGTAAGGTGAGGGAAGATTGATGGATGAAGACATTTATAGACATATAACACTGGAATATGCTGGATTGGCTCCTCTGTAATATAATTCTTACGCTGACAGGAGACAAACAACTGACCTAAAGAAATCACAGATTTTGGGGGGAAAATGCTTTGAAAACCAAATGATTTAAAGCCACCTTCTCTACTGGCCTCCATTCAGCCCATATCAAGAAACCTCACATCTCAATGTATTATATCTGAACATTAAAGGCCAGAGATCTTCTAAAACACAACAACATAAGTAAATATTTTCCTAAAGAGTTTATTGTCTCAATCTCGAGCTTCTATACAACAAAACATCGTAGGCATTTGGGGGCGGATACCGTGTGATTGACAGCTTGTACCGTCCAATGGTTGCGGGATGCAGGTGTAGGAGGGTGTGCAGTCAGGCTCCTCCCCCCTGCTCTTCCAAATAAGGTTCATTCTGGTTTCCAAAAAACAAGATGGCGCTGGAGAAAATGCCAAACTCTAGTCTTCAAAGCAACAGCTCACAAATCCATTAGAGGTAAAAAAAAACAAGCTAAACGAGACTTAAAGCTGCACAAACAACACTAGTCAAATAGTTTGTTCAGTTTCTCATAAAAATCCATCTCATACTCGACACAATGAAACATTTGATTATACCAGTTTGGATGTGATCAGCTGACACACTTCTAACTGGGCGTTCATAACTTCTTCTGAATAACTAATTAGCGTGGCAGCTTTGAGCCCCATAGACGACACATTGAGCTGGAATACTGAGTCTTTAGATGCCTGTTGGAAACACATTAAAGCTGTGTGTGTGTGTGTGATGACAACCTTTCATAATTGATTCTTTTCCTCTATCCTTATTTTTTCATGATGATACACACACACACACACACACACACACACACACACACACACACATACACACACACACACACACACACCCACATACACACACACACATACACACAGCACATGCACAAAACTGCTGATGCACTAATTATATTTGTTGGCTGCCGGCAGGAATTAGACTAATGACAGTAAAATCTGTGCTAAATATTCATTGTAATTTGAGTGGAGATTGTGTTCAAACAAGATAATAAGTGGTGTTACAGCCGCGTTACCTTCAAAAACATGGTCCGTCATTTTACAACAAATAAAAATCGTTTACTTTCACAATTTATTATGTGTTAAGTTATAGTCTGTGCTGCTGGAATCAGTTTGTAACAAAAAGCTTTGAAACGAAAAACTGGATTGAAATAATAATTTTAAAAAAGCATTGGTTGTCTATCTATATGATATAGTGAGGTCATTATTTTTATGTTTCCAGGACCTTTTAAAGCCTTTTTTTATTTGTCTTTATCCACCTTTTCTCAAAAGATCATTGACTATAGTTATTTTCCTTTTTTTCTTACTTTGACTCTTGTGTCTTCCAGGTAACCAGAGACTACACCTTCCTGGATTACATACTGGGAGGATGCCAGCTCATGTTTACCGTGAGTATCATATTAGCGTTCCTGTGCTTTTATCCTGCCTCTGAAACGACATGATAATGAGACACATGCTTCCACGTCCTGTGCCCCTGAAAATGAATGGAAAACATCCACAGTTTCTATTTTCATCTCCCGGGGGGGGGTTACAGCGGGATGATCATTTACATTCAGGAGAGAGAAAGTGCGGGAGACAAGGAGATGTTTCTCAGAGACGGAGAAATGGGGTGTAATACGGGTTTTGTGAACCTCGATTCACGGTGCTTCAATTGTGAAAAAAGGAGGGCAGAGAGAAAACTGGGGGAGAATAGAGGCGAATACAAGAAAATTACTTTTGAAATGATGAAAACAGTAAGTGAGTGCGATGGTGAGATATGTTAGGAGGATGTAGAGAAAGAGAACGAGAGAGAGCTTCTGGTGGAAAGAGCAGCGTCTCAGTCCATTTTGTAATCTTGTTGGGAGAAACTCATACGTCCCTGGTGATGTCACACCTATTGTGTGTGAGTAAACTTGTTTATAATAGCCACAAGCGCACACACGAGCACAAACACACACACACACAGACACACACACACGAACACAGTCATTGAGTAATCGTACTATTATCCAGGGGGTATTTGTGTCGGATACTGCTGCTCTGCTGATCATTTCCACAACCATTCAGACCAGCTCACTGTTACTGTAAAACTCACACTACACAAATTCTAATGCCACAGACACACTAACATAAGACTCACACACACAAGTTTACACAATATTACAATTCAAAAGAGCCTGTACACATAACATTCAGTCCCTTAAAAAGTCTCTTTTAGTTTCCCCATTGTTAGGAACACCTTTTTGGGAATCTCTTTAAATTTGGCACAAGCTTTCTCTCTCACTCAATGATGAACTGATGATAATTTGGTGATGAAAGGTCTTTTGAAAAACAAATGAAAAGGTTTATATATGTTATATTTGTTTGGAATTTTTCTGGCTCAAGGTCACGGTCAAGTACAAAGGAGCTGTTGTGTGGAGGGGACCTTATTTCTTTTGTTTTGCAGAGATGCTGTAGGTGTCAGGGGATGTGTTTTACTCGTCTACTGGGGACAGAAATCTGACAGTTTGTGTTCAAATCAGGACACACACACACAAATACACACACACACACACACACACACACACACACACACACACACACACAGGCACACCCACACACAGGCGGTGACAACCTTCAATGTCAGCCTGTTATTTTTTCCCTTGTCTTATCGTTTGAAATGACGCTTTAATGCAAAGTGCATGGTTATTGTTGCCATAGTGACGCTTTGAGCTGTTCAAGACAAAGTTGGCACCATGATGAACAAGTGAGGGAGAAAAATATGAACGAGAGAGAAAGGGAACATAAGAGCAGAACGGTGGGATGTGTGTAATTTAATTTGTCAGTTAAGACAATGCTGTTTATTCTCATAATAGAAATAGTTTTGCTTTCATTTAGAACAAATACTTCTCTTAATTTCCTAAATATTTTCAGGTTATTATAAAAGTAACAGCGTAGGATTGCCAGATTTTGGGGATATACAGGTTTTATTTTAGCCGACAACATCAACGAGCGCTGTTTTAAAATGAGACGCCTCTTTTTTCTTATCTATCCTAACTACTGAAAAATGTTCATGGTAGATCTGTCACCTTTTATAGCTAGAATCTGCATCGAGTGCTCGGTGGAAATCGAGCTTAAAACTTAATAGGATGATGCTTATGCATGAATTAATCGAGAGATAGACATGAAATCAAAAAACGTCAGCCTCTAGACGCTGTAATGTCGCTCTCACCTAATAGCAGTATATGCAAAGATCCTGATTATATGATAAAACCCTCACGTTAGCTTTAGTTCCCCTCGTGTGGGCTCTTGATGACCAGTTCAAACCAGATTGGTGAGTTGAGGACTCTCTACTTCCAGTCGGCTTTCCTCTCACTGACTGAGAAACACTCACATCTATGGAAGTATTTCACTGACTGAGTGTGTGAATGTAAAGACGTCGGTTACAATACAAACAACCAACTTAATGTGTTACAATAGAAATATCACCAGTAGTAGAATTGTAAGTGGCTGCTTGTAGTTTTTGATGAGAAACAGATGTGAACATTTGAATCACTTCCTCCTCCAGACCTGGATTATTCGTAATGAGCAGAATTTCAGTGTGATGGGAACATTTGTCTGTTCTCGTGGTTACGAGATGAGAAAATTTTAGTCCTCACTGCTCCCTCCTAATCTTTTGCCTTTTGTCGGAGACCTGCAGCTTTTTCACTGACACACATACACACACACACACATACACACACACACACACGTGTGTTTTTACATACACACATGTGAGCACAAACATAATATCCATCTACACACTCTCTTTCTCTCTCCTGCTTACACACTACGACTGATTTACGCACAATCTCCTGAAACATGACACAAACACAAATGCAGCATCTCCTCCATACAAACATTTTACCACACACACACTTTGGCTCTGTGACCAAGCTCTGTGTGCACACACGTGCAGAATCTTCAAACATGCACCTTCCCTGCTCGTGCAGGCGGACTGATTTAGACATGCTGAAGCACACATAATCTCACAAAGATGCTTGATCGTGGAGGACGTTCGTCTTCTCACATGCACATTGCCACTAATATGCATAGATTTTACACACACACACACACACACAGACACACACACGCATGCAGAAAGAGCTGCTCCGCTGTGTTCAATCAGACTTAGTTTGGCTCTAATCCTAATCTCCAGGAAGAGAAAGTCTCGAGGCTGTGGAAGCTGGAAGAGAGAGGCAGAGGAACATCTCTATGTTACACACCACAACACAAAGACACAGCCTCACACTGCTGCTTGTGAAAGACACAGTTCATTGGAATCTCTTGTGTTTGATATCATTCAGCAGCACTGGTTGTAAGGGAGCCTGGTGAGTGGAGAACAGGTTGTAAGAGATGTAAAGTGTGTACAGTAAACATGTCTCCTGTGGTAAAGGAGACTGTGTGAAGTGTGAGTTGACACACACAGTCAACCTCTCTGTGTTTCATGGATATCTTCAGAAGAGGGGATGATCTTACTCATATGTTTCCATGTAAAAGACACAAAAAGAGACAGGATGACCTAAGTCCCAAAACTAGAATGGCACTCAAACAGTCTGGTTCCATCCTTTCATCAAGTTTCATGAGAATCTGTTGTGTAAATGTTGTGTAATCCTGCTGACAAGCAAACGGACAAAAGGATAAAAGGTTAAATATATATTGATAAGTAAACATAAGGAAAAATGTATTAGCAATTAAGTATTGGGATGACACATGAAGAGAAATAGAAATTTGAAGCTTTAATTGACACCTGAGTCTTTCTTCACACGTATGTTCCAGGAAGTAACACACACACGCCGACACATTTACAAAGTACACAGCAGCACCCTAATTCTGTCACCCTACATCTGTGTGTCCGTCACTCCTGCTGCCCCTGGTGCTCTTCATTCCCCCCTTCTCTTCTTCCTCCCATTCTTCACCTCATGTAGCCAATTTTTCTCTCTTGTACTCATCCCCCACTTCTCCATTTTGTCCTTCTTCGGTTGTTGTCCGTGCTTAAGCAGGACATTGTTGTTTTTATCACACTCATAGTGGCTCCAGACGTTGAATTACAAAAAGAGGGAGATGGATGAGAAAATATTTAAGCTGATAGTAGGGGGGGTGGGGGGGGTGGGGGGGGTTCTGGGTCGGGTTGTTGTCACCACAGAAACTGCTGCTCGACGCCTGAGGAGAAAGCTTGTCACTTTTAATCTCATATTATGTTAGGCTGTGTATCTCTGCGTGTTTGTGTGTGTGTCTTTGTGTATGTTCTCACAGTGTCACCCTGTGGTCATCTGTGTTAAAAATACGCCTTTTCTTACTTTCTTTATTTTTTCAGACAAGGCTGCAGTACGGTATTTTTTCCTCTGTCCTCAGATTAAAACCTTTTTTGTCCTAAATTTAAGAAAACCAGAAGATTTGAATGTATTTAATGAATCAGGAAAAATGCTCAGATCAACAATGTAACCACGATATCAAAAAAAATCAAGAACGAGTCGTTTGAAGCTGAAGTGCAACAGGTCGTTTTTGTAATTGTACTGTTGAAGTTCTTTCTCCGAGATAACAAGACTGTCCAGCAACTAAAAATCATTTTGTGTCGTTGTTTGTCAGTTTATCGTCTTTCGAGCTTAATGTTGTTTTTGTCTTCTGAGTTACGAAGCTGTTTTAGAAAATGAAAATATGATGTTGTTTCTGCACTTTTAATGGAGAAACAGGCTTAAACCTACCAGATTATTTTACTCTGCTTGTGTCTGTTATCGGGAAAATCGACTTTATATTAACAGCATTAAGCTCAGGTCGGGTTCAGATACAAAAAAATGACATTCTGTTAACCCAGATTTTTAAGTTTTATAGACTTATGTAGATGGCAGATAAAGTATTCTACCTTTTGGACTTTTCCTGTGAAGTATCTGTTAATCAGAGGAAAATCTATAAAACTGGATTTGTACAATATCATTTATGTCAGAAGAACAACCGTCACAGTATGTTGAGACTATGAAACTCATCATTACACTGCAGGTTTTTGAGAGGATGACCTCTAGTGAATCGTCATTTCTCTCTGTCCATAGGTGGGTATTGACTTCACAGCATCCAATGGGAACCCTCGAGAGCCGTCCTCTCTCCATTACATCAACCCACTGGGCAGCAACGAGTACCTCGCTGCCATTTTAGCTGTGGGACAAATCATACAGGACTATGATACGTGAGTATGATGAGAAAGACTTGGATCTGAAGTCTCTACAAACACAAAGGGACAGCTCAGGTTTATCGTTGCTGGAGTTTTTCCAAATGTAACAGTGAAATAGAAACGATTTCCCTGCCACGTCCCACTGGGATTCACAGAAAGCTTTTAACAGGTTTATCGGTTCCTTAATATCCTTCTTAATCCCATCGCCTACCTGAGCACCACTGTGCAGTGCATGGCATGAAAGTCACGATACATGGAACACACAACCATCTCTTTTTTCTGTTTACATGTTAACTGTGTATTCATACATAGAAAATATGAAAAACATGTTATTATGACAATGACCTTCTCATAATATGATATTGATCAGTCTTTACTTTTTCTAGCCTGGCAGAAAAACTCTTTCCATGCATTTGTACACAAGATAATTCTTTCTCAACTAGTACTTCCTTCCCACATACCTAAAAAAAGACAATATCAATATCTGTGTATCATGCCCTTCTAGCTAAACTTCATCCTCACTGACAGTTTTACAGTTTTACCTTTTTTCTGCCACCTCTGCTTGTTTCTCTGCAAATGGCTGTGAACGTGTGTCTTTGTGTGAACGAGGTAATGGGATTTTTTCTTCTGCTGTCGAAATCCAGCTTGTTGAATGGGGTTGAAAAATAAGAAAAAGGTTTAACTTGTGTTCCAATCTGTTGTCATGGTTTCCTCCGCAGCGACAAAATGTTTCCTGCTCTGGGATTTGGAGCTCAACTCCCACCAGAGTGGAAGGTAAATGTGTGTGTGTGTGTGTGTCACACAAGCCTGTATTGTACACACGTTTCTATAAACAAGGACCAAGCACGTACAAAAAAAAGCAGCTTTATACATATTCACATGATTATGCAACTGTCAACCCATCTGTGTTGCCATGGCACTGAGCTGATGAAAAGGACAAAGGAGAGACAGTAGTGAACGGAGAGACAGAGAGAGAGAGAGAGAGAGAGAGAGAGGGTGGGAGGGAGAAGGTGTGGGAGAAAAGGACTGTATTTCTCATCAGTTTTTTACTGCAGAGTGAAGGACGAAAATCACGAGTATTGTCTGTTTGTCGTCTCCTCAGGTGTCGCACGAATTCGCCATCAACTTCAACCCCACTAACCCCTTCTGTTCAGGTGAGACCCCAGCTGGAATACTGATTATACTCTTTCACAGTTTCATATCTGGCTTTTTTTTATAGTAGTAATCTCTATCTTTTATTATCAGGATTCTCTTGGATCTTTGAGGCAAATATGAATATAGAGATATTGTTTATAAAACCCATGAAGAACTTTATAACTGGAGATATTCATTTAGATCTTTTTCTCATTCGTAGCCAGCGCTCATAATTAACCATTAACAGTTAACTGACGAGAATTAAATGTTCTTGACACATTAACAAATACCAAGAAGCATAATAGAGGCATGAACAGTACAACGTGAGGATTCACTCATTCTCCGACACTTGCACACATCATACTCTCACTTGAGACACACAAAAAAATTCAAAAATCTTAATTTTGGGCCTCGAATAATCTTAAATATGTTTAGACATTTCCAACAAGGTATTAAAATATATGCAGGTCTTAATTGGTCATTTAATGCCACTCCCATTGTGATTTTTAAGAGAAATGTGTTGAAACTGTTTTTATTAATCCGTCAAAGTTCTACTGTTTAATGGTTCATTTAAACATCCCTGTGATATTCAAACAACAAATGTGACTTTTCCATTAAGAACTAGCTCACACACACACGCTGACTCATTGTTTACAACTGTTCATTCATCACCAGCTGTCGCTCATGTCGGTTTAAAGGTTGTCGTCTTCTTTCTGGCTTGAACCCACATGTTCTGCCTGCAATCAACATGAACAGATAGGATTTACTGAGACGTTTCTTGTCCTGTAAAGATGTAAAACATATGTTTAAAATAGTATTTTATTGAAAAACATTGACAGGGCCAAGTAACAGTGGAGGATTCTTCAGTTTTAAAAGGCTGTCGGAAACAAGACATCTTCAAATCTTGTGACATTAGCAGGCATCTCACGTCTCTGAATACCCTTCTGCGTCTAAGTAAATAACACATTCACACTTCACTTACACTTTCTGGTGAAGATCGCAGAAACAATTTCCGCTGAACGTTCAGACAAGTGCAAGTTTATTCATATTCATCTATTTGAGCACAACTCTCAGGAGCATAAAAGCCTGGAGCTTTTCAAAGCAGCCTTCATGAACTCAACAATGAGAAGAACAGATAAAACAATTACTTCTGATTTGGAGGAGTCAAAAAGTGCTGCTTTAATTTATATAATATTCAATATTCTTTCCTATCAAGGGGTTAGCGTATTATATCTCAAAATCAAATGATTGAAACTGATAATAAGGACAAAATGTTTTTATCTTGATGTGATTAAGTACTTGATATGAGACATAATTAAAAGATACCCCTTTTCTGGCTCTGGTTTGATTTAATGTGGAAAAAAAACTCTCATGAAGCAAGAACAAGCAATATCTTACAAATAGGACAAAGGTACATGAAAAATAGTAGTTAAAAACTAAAAACAAAACATGAAACAAAAAGTATAAACTGTTCAACAAAATAAACTGGGGTCCTGAACAAACTGGGGTCCAGCACATGCTAGGGTTTACTGTTATCTGAAGTTGTGTATACATTTAAATCCCCTCTCTGTCTCTAGGTGTGGAGGGCATTGCCGAGGCGTACTCCACCTGCCTCCCTCACATCCGGTTCTATGGCCCTACAAACTTTGCTCCAATCATCAGCCATGTAGCGCGTTTCGCCGCCCAGGCCCTTCAACAGGAGAAAGCAGCGGTAGGTGACAATAATTAACCTGGTTATCTGCCTTTCCATATTTTAATTATTCCTCATTTGAACTGGTATAATTAAAAGCAGAAAGATGAGACGGAGCGCCGGCATGTATTAGAAATACACAGCCAGCTATTTACTGCTATCTGTCTGAACACCCTCCTTTGTTGACACACTTGGCAGGAACGCTCCACGTCTTCCAGGGAGAGACTGTGGAAATGTAGCCACAGGTCTCTGAAGAGAATTCAAGAATAATGGGAGGAAACATTGCAAAATTACAAACTGAAATCAATTTTGATCTCGAATTAGATATCGTCTTGAGGTGAGAGAGCAAAGGTCAAGTCCTGGTTAAACTGGGGCAGGCACCGTTTTCTGTTAACAGCTGAGGCAGGAATGATCAGAGACTTTATAATGACAGACAACAGGACTGCAGCCTAAAACTCCACTTGATGGCCCCCTGTTGGCATAAACCCTTACTCTTCTATGTTAGAGGATTGGACACGCGCCAAAGTAAAACATTTTATTATTATTTTATAGTATATATGCTAAAATCTGTCAGGGTGTTTGCACTCACATTTCAGCAGCTTCATGGTCGACAGTTTGTGCGTCTGTTGGCTAAGACTGCAGCTTAGATCACAGGGCGACAGACTGGAGTGACACCTCCTGTTGGACATCTTGTGTCCTTACACCACTTTCCAGCTGATACACTGACGGGAAAGTTCACACATTTTCGAGTAACCTCCAATCTGAGTTTCTCATTTTAAAGCTAGAGGCGTAGCTTTGACAAACTACTTGCACTACTTTTCCATATATACATTCCCTCTTTACGCCACCACTGTACACATGTTAATCTTAATACATGAGAAATACGATTAACAGCACACATACTTTCATCTCCCTTTTAGTCAGAGAACCAATCCCACCTCAGCTTGTTTGATCTCAACCAATGAATTGCAGCTTAGTTTACTTTACAACTGGTGGAACCACTGGATTTATATTTTAAGCAGTAACACCTCAAATCCAAATTAAGGGTCGAGCCTGAGGGTCTCTCTCACACCCAGGGAGAGATTTTCTATTTAGTAACATTTCTTGGGAGGAATTCTTGTAGTACTCCTGTAGCTGTGGCACAGTCTGGTTCAGGTGAGAACATAACACACAGTCTGTCATAGTGTATGGTGATATGAGATTATAATACTACTGAAGCCCACAATAGTTTCACTTTGTGGGAATTATACAAATGCACACAGTTTCTTAATGCAACAGGAAGGTGCCCAGGACATTATTTGATTCATAACCACTGAATAAAATACAAAATACAACTACAGGTGCAGAATACACATACAAACATTTAACTCACCAGCGTCACAAACACTGTTTTTAAAATAATCAGCCTTCCCACACCCAAAATCTCGGCATGTGGACAGAGCCTTCACAGGCCAAACACTCATGATGCTCATGAGTCTACCCAACTTCAATCACGGGAAGTATTGCAGCACTTAACAAACTGCCTGTGAGAATGTAACGTCTGATTTCCAGAATTTCAGATTTCTGTTTTCCAGACTTTCATTTTCAAAGCTTATAACATTTCCTTTTGCTATTTGCTCCTGAGTAAGATACCTTCAGCTAAGATAATGTTTTAAACAAGCATTATTGAGCTTGGTGGTTTGGAGTCTGTTATAATCACATCTAAATGTTCAGTCACTGCTGCTGCTCCAGCTTCTAAATCTGCCTCTCGTGGGCCAAAAATAAGAGTTTGTGTCTGTTAGCCACGGTCTTAATTACCGTGAGGCAGCAGTGGTTCGCTCTGGCGAAAGCTCACACCCCTGAGTTCCCTGAGGGGCAGGAGCAGGATCATGTCAAGCACATGTGTCTGCTTTAATGTCCAGATTAACAATAGAGAATAGTTTAAAATGAATATAAGTAATATTTTGGTATTGTATTACTGTGAAGCTGGAGCATGTTTCAGTTTCTGATGTTTATCTCCTCGAACTCATGTTTGTGACTGCGGAGAAAACAACAGTTGGCAGAAACTGGGGTCCTGATCAATCTGGGGTTCTGAACAAACTGGGGTCCTGAACAAACTGGGGACCCTAACAAACTGGGGACCTTCACAAACTGGGGACCTTCACAAACTGGGGACCTTAACAATCTGGGGACCTTCACAATCTGGGGACCTTCACAAACTGGGGTCCTGAACAATCTGGGGTCCTGAACAAACTGGGGACCTGCACAAACTGGGGTCCTGAACAAACTGGGGACCTTCACAAACTGGGGACCTTAACAATCTGGGGACCTTCACAATCTGGGGTCCTGAACAAACTGGGGACCTGAATAATCTGGGGTCCTGAACAAACTGGGGACCCTAACAAACTGGGGACCTTCACAAACTGGGGACCTGCTCAAACTGGGGTCCTGAACAAACTGGGTTCCTGAACAATCTGGGGTCCTGAACAAACTGGGGACCTTCACAAACTGGGGACCTTCACAATCTGGGGACCTTTACAATGTGGGGACCTTCACAATCTGGGGACCTTCACAATCTGGGGTTCTGAACAAACTGGGGACCTGAATAATCTGGGGTCCTGAACAAACTGGGGACCTTCACAAACTGGGGACCTGCTCAAACTGGGGTCCTGAACAAACTGGGGTCCTGAACAAACTGGGGTCCTGAACAATCTGGGGTCCTGAACAAACTGGGGAGCTTCACAAACTGGGGACCTTAACAATCTGGGGACCTTCACAATCTGGGGTCCTGAACAAACTGGGGACCTGAATAATCTGGGGTCCTGAACAAACTGGGGACCCTAACAAACTGGGGACCTTCACAAACTGGGGACCTGCTCAAACTGGGGTCCTGACAAACTGGGTTCCTGAACAATCTGGGGTCCTGAACAAACTGGGGACCTTCACAAACTGGGGACCTTCACAAACTGGGGACCTTCACAATCTGGGGACCTTGACAACCTGGGGACCTGCACAAACTAGGGACCTGCTCAAACTGGGGTCCTGAACAAATTGGGGACCTGCACAAACTGGGGACCTATTCGAACTGGGGTCCTGAACAAACTGGGGACCTGAACAAACTGGGGTCCTGAACAAACTGGGGACCTTCACAAACTGGGGACCTTAACAATCTGGGGACCTTAACAATCTGGGGACCTTCACAATCTGGGGACCTTCACAAACTGGGGTCCTGAACAATCTGGGGTCCTGAACAAACTGGGGACCTGCACAAACTGGGGTCCTGAACAAACTGGGGACCTGCATGAACTGGGGTCCTGAACAAACTGGGGTCCTAAACATTCTGGGGACCTGCACAGACTGGGGTCCTGACAAACTGGGGACCTTCACAAACTGGGGTCCTGACAAACTGGGGTCCTGAACAAACTGGGGACCTGCACATTCTGCTCAAATCAGAGTCAACAAAGGGCTGTGGGAGTCTCGAGTAAAGAATAACGTTATGTGTAAAGCTCAGCGTGATGTTCCCACTGTGGTCAGTCATGAAAAGAAAAGCAGCCATGTGACTCCATGTGACAGGAGGTTTGGATCTACAAGCTTCCAACAAACTGTTAATTTCCCTCTCGTGCACACATCCAGTGGCACATCTCCTGCCTGAATGTGGAGAGAGCTGGGTAGCTTGGTATCATTATGCACCCACAGGGCTTTTTGTCCATAATTGTACCCTGTCGCCCTGGGGAGAAGAAATACACGAGCCAAATGCACAAAGGCTTGAACTCATCTATGTGTCGTGTTCTAAAAATCCTATTGTTTCAGTAAGGAAATGATTACAGACCCTTTTCTTGTTTTAGATTATTGTGAGTTCAAACAGGGGTGGACCGTGGCAAGGGGTTAACACACAATAAGATGTGACAGGCACAGCAGAGGAGTGTGTGGACCACATGCTGGCACAGGGGCTGGTGACTGTATGTGTGTGTGTGTGTGTGTGTGAATGTGAGTGTGTGTGTGTGTGTATGTGTGTGTGTGTGTTTGTTTGTGTGTGTGTAACAAGCCGCACACACAAATGTGCTGCTGCTCCTCCTCAGTGTTCCTGTCCCTGCTCCTGATAATGAGAGAACCTACAACTGCAAACTGTGTGACCATGTAGGAACACACTCCTGCTGCTCACACACACACAGACACACACAGGCACACACACACACAGGCTGTGGCCAGTGCAGTCTACGTGTGTCCCAGTGTGCGAGCGACCCTGTCTGTGTGATAATGATTCTCTAATGAGCGCTGCTGTTAGCACATTAAAGAGACAGGCTTCAGAGCCCTCCCTGCGTGTGTGTGTCTGTGTGTGTCTGTGTGTGTGTGTGTGTGTGTGTGTGTGTGTGTGTGTGTGTGTGTGTGTGTGTGTGTCTGTGTGTGTGTGCAGCATGGAAGTGGAATTTTGAAGAAAGTTTTGAAGTGAAGTCAGTGTGTGTCTTCATATGGTCGTTTCATAGGAAATTCATCGACTCTCTAGTTTGCAGAATTGATCATTGTTTGTGTTTGTTGTGTTTTCACTGGTGTCTGTTTGTGGATTTGTTCGTTTGTCAGCGGGATTATGAAAAAAGTGCTGAACCAATTTACACCAAACCGAGCAGATTTCATTAAATTTAGTTGTGGATGCGTTTAATGGTCAAATCAACAGTCTCATTAACATATATATGGTGCGGACATGAGTTTGCACAGTTTGGAGCATATTATCAAACTACCTCCTTCTCTATTAGAGCGACAGAGAAGTGTTGGAAGTTTTTCTAACTTTTTCCTCTTTTCCTCCCCCCCCCTCATCCATCTTCCCCCCTGCAGCAGTACTTCACCCTCCTCATAATCACAGATGGTGTCATCAGCGACATGGACGAGACGCGCCACGCCATCGTGCAGGCGTCTAAACTGCCCATGTCCATTATCATAATCGGCGTTGGCAACGCAGACTTTGCTGCCATGGAGTTTCTGGATGGAGACGCCAGCGTGTTGAGGTCCAACTCAGGAGAGGAGGCTGTTCGAGACATCGTGCAGTTCGTCCCATTCAGGGATTTCCGTAATGTGAGTATCAGCCTGTTCAACACTGAACACAATGGGATGGATGGTTTTTCTGGTTTTTCGAATAGCTAAGCTAAGAGATAGGCAACGTGAAACCAATCTCAGACCCTAAAAATCAATAATATTCACCAGGGCTGCAAAAACATGATGTCATGAGTGTGTGTGTTTATCCAGTGGAAGCCTGCTGGATTATAGCTGGACACACACACACACACACGCACACGTGGTAGATGAGGGTAGCTGCCTGCATGTGTTCTGTTGATGAGCATAAACTTACACTGGTTGTATTCATGTTAATGAGTTTTCATACATGTGGGATGTAGAATAGCACACAGGTTAATTAGTGTGTGTGTGAGTGTGTGTGTGTGTGTGTGTGGGCTGGTAGTAGGCGAGCTCACTTCCTTTGTTGTGGGCGGAACAGACAGTGTTTTCTGGCTTCAGTCCAGTTTGCTGGTTTGTTGGTGGGAGGGCGAGAGACACCAGAACAGAAGGGGAGAGCGAGAGAGAGAAAGAGAGAGAGACTCCTGTCTGTTGATTTGTTTATTTATTTGTTCGTTGTATGTTAGATTACACAGAAAGAACTGCACAGATTTAGGCTTAGGGTTAGAGACTTGGTGGAATGATGCATTGTGGGTCGGGGAAGAACTCATTACATTTTGGATCGATTCCGGATCAGAGGAGCGAGAAATGCCGTATTTCAACATTCTGTTTTCTCAGGATTGATTTCATTGGTCTTGAAAAACAATCTGGCATGTTTAGGACACGATGTCTATGTGTGTGTGAAATTTGTTGAAGCTAGATTGAGTTGAAGGGAACTAAAGTTGATGTATGTGTGACGAACACTAAACCAATATTTCTTGACACACACGTAGAAGACGTAGACAAATACGACAACTTGGAACAAGGTCTGAGAGCTTTTTGTGATAACGTCCGAAGCTGTAAACACGAACTCTTGATCTCACAGTGAAATGAATACCGTTCTGTTGTGTCTCGTTTTCGTGTGTGTGTGAAAATGTTGTGTTTCCCTTCCAGGCTCCCAAGGAGACTCTGGCCAAGTCGGTTCTGGCCGAGCTGCCTCAGCAGGTCACTCAATATTTCAAGCAGCGGAATCTCCCGCCCGCCAACCCGGCACCGGAGTGAGGCGCCGTGAAGACGAGGGCCCCGCACGCTGTACCATAGCTCAACTCAACCTGTCCTCTCCTTAATGACAAACCAGAAAGAAAACCTCCCTGCCTCTGTGTTAATATAAGAAGATAGCTCAGCCAGTGTGAATCCATCAGGTGTGACTTTCTGTGTGTTAAAGCTTCGCAGCACAGATCTTTGATGAGTGTGTAACGGACACGTGTGAAGTGAAGGCAGGCGGCAACAAGCAGGAAAGACACAATGAAAAGGGAAAGATATCTTGATTCATCAGGACGTAGGTAGTTTGTTGTGTTTTTTGCTTTTTGCATGTGTGTGTCTTGTGCCTGAGACCATGTGATACATCCTCGGTGTGACGTCCTCTCTGAGCTGAAGTGCGTCTGTGGTTGAATCCTCTCCTGTCGTCGTTTGGATGGTTTTTTTTCCGGCAGCAGATCAGACGAACTGAACCGAGCAGTGTTCCTTCACCTCCTCCGGCCGGGGGAAGCTTCGATCCCCTAGTCGTGCTGGAGGCCGGTTTCAGGCTCCACTGTGTTAATGTGCTGGGCCGACTGAGGGGGGAGCTGTAGCAGCGACACAGGTTAGATGTGAGATACTGAGTCAAATCCTCCGGCTCTTAAAAACACGGGGGCCCCATTTTGATTCGCTTTTGCAAAAAATCCTTGTATTTCTAATGACTTCGGTTCATCCTGCATGTCGTGGATATCTACTCACTGTTTACGTTACGATGCCGATGATCACTAACGCATGGTTTTCTTTTTTCCAGATTCTGTATTTAATAGAGTTTGTACATATTTTATTTGTGCGGGAATAAATAGGGGAAGTGTTTCATGTCAGAGTTTTAACGAGCGGAAGCAGACAGGAAGTTTCTGATATGCATGTACAGGATATTGAATGTATATTTCTATGATGCTGTTCATGTTCCGATAAGCCGATGTTTTTAAATGTACTTTTTATGCAGTGCTGAATTGTGTAATGAAAACTGCTACTATGTGTGTTACTGTGCATCTTTGTAATAAATGTGATATTTGTTTTATAAAGTTGTGTCAATGTCCGCGCTCAGGTAAATAAAATCAAGAAAAATATCACTGGTCTGTGTGATTCTGTGGATGTTTTACATAAACACTTATTAATATGATCGAGGGTCTCTCTTTCTAACTGGATCGGTCTAGTCTCTCTCACCCTTTACCTTCAGGTGTAAAAACAGCAGCAAGCTTCTGTTTAACACCAGAATTTATTTATTTCAGGAATTGAATCAAAAAAATAACCAAATTATTTCAGATTTCCATTTTATTTAGACTCATTCCTGCAAAGTTTCAGCAGCTTCACATTCTGACCTCAGCTTCACGACTCACTGATGATTTGATCGAACAAAATAAAAACTTTAACTCCTAGAACTCAAGGTTGAAAAATTAAGGCAAAAAAAATACCGTTAATTCTAAATTATGTCTAATGGATTTAAAGCCACATTTTAAATTCTCCAGCAATGTAAATTCGGCCTGAGAAATTGCTCCAGACTTATGATACAATAATTCATATTTCTAACAGGAAGAATTTAAACAAATCACTTGATCCTTAATCATTGTGGTGTTATAACTAAATACCATTGAAATTCCCCATCAGCCTCTGGTGGCAACATTTTAGCTTTCTACTTTTCTCATATAGGAAAACATCAAATCTGATAAAACTCTACACAGTCACTGAATCAGGTGTAAACACACGGGAAAGTGGAATTAATTTGAAATTTTTTCCATAACATCGCAAGATGGATGCACCAATTTCTCAGGGAATTCTTGGATGTTTATAAAGTAAAAAAACAAGAAACATTTAGTTGAACTGGTATCTTCAAGGAGACAGTGGAGGTTTGAGTTCTGTTAATTGTCTCTGCAGTCGTCTCTGTCTCACACACTCATGGACACAGTGAACACACAGAACAAGGGAAAGCTCTTTATTTATTTCTCTCTGCTCAGACTTTGACCAACAACACAAAGCCGAGACGACAGAAAACATTCCAGCATCTTTCCAACAAGACTGACGGGAAAAACACGACACATCACACGAACACACACACGAACATTTGTCAAACTTTGCATTGAACCCGAAGAGAGAAAGAAGCGCGTCCTTCCTTCTCTCCTCTGGGTCATGTGTCACAGTCTCTTCCTCGCTCCACAGCTGTCAATCACTGTTCCCTCAGCCAATAGCACAACTTGCAGTCGCTGTGGCTTGGGACGGGAGGGGGGGGTGTGGGGTTGGGGGGGCAGGGGCAGGATGTCGTCAGAGTGCGGGATTGGTTGCTCGGCTTAAACTGCGTGAGACGTGATTAAGGGAAAGGAAGGGCGGCGGTGTCACGTTTGAGAGCCACAATAGAAAAGAAACACAAATAGATATTAGTATAGCAAATTCAAATTATAAAAAGGTTTTGAAAGTTACTGGATTTTGTTTACTGGGCTGAACTTTGCCCGGAGACAAAGAAACAGTTGAACTCACAGCTGTGAAAACAACAGGAATACTGAACGTGTGTGTGTGTGTGTGTGTGTTTGACTCTAACATGATATGAAGTTGTGTTGCCTCTGTTTTGTTTGTTCCTCTGTAACAATGTGTGTGTGCTTGACCTTTACTCTGTGTGTGTACATTTCCTATGTGAGGTTACCTTTTCTGACTTTTAAACATCCCACAGGCAGGTAAACAAGCTTCAGAGGCTGTGTGTGTGTCTGTGTGTGTGTGTGTGTCTATCTGTAAGCCCTGTTGAGCCGGGGGTACGGCAACATGATTGGGTCCACGCTACCTTCGCTGTCCGAGCTGCTGTCTGAGTCGCTGCTGCCAGAGTACACCCACATTCCCGGTAAAACGCCGACGCACACGGCTGCGGACGGCAGGTGCAAGACGCCCTGGCCGGAGCCCTGGGGAGCGGAGGGCGTCGTGGACGTCAGGTCGGGGACGGTTTGTTGGTCTTCAGCTCCCCCTGCTCCTCCTGCCTCCTGTTCTGAACAACACAACACACTGTCAGCGCCACGCACACATGCAAACTGTCCGTAAAGAAAAAAGGTCAAGGATGGAAAATCTGCAGAGTGAAGAAGATGTTGAAACTACGTCACGAGTGAATATTACCTCAGCCAATGAAGTTATGTTTATTCATTAGGGGATTGTCGAGTTAATGCTAATGTTGCACTGTGACTCTAAAGTGTGTGAAGTAACTGGGGTTCCAGGGTCAGTTTCCAGTGTCTGTGACAGAAAGCACTCGCTCCATCTATGCATCCCTCAGCTGAGCAGCGAGTTGTTATGTGAGTTTGTGTAACTTTTCCGTTTGTGTCAGCCTGAGACCGACCCTGGTCCTGTTGGTCCTCAGGCTGCTGCCCACCTGTGTGTCTGTCTCCGTTTCCTGTCGTTGCCGCTGTGATTTCCACCTTCTGTCTCTTACTGGTGTCTGACGACTGGGAGGAACTGGGAGAGAGAAAAACAGAGAGATGTGGAGGAAGATTTAAAACAACATGTCATTGTTTGAGTCCCATAGAGCTCATGGTGTTGTTAGAAGTTTAATACAGGGTTTAGAGAGTCTCAGACTTTAAATAAAGAAAGACGATGCCTCTGCTTTTCCTCCTGCTGCACAAAAAATGTACCATGTTCTTTGGTTAACATGGAGGAGGCAGCGTTTATGAGCTATACTGAAACCAGACAGCAGGGCCTTTCCAAATGTTTCTGGATTATACAGTCTACTCAAAGTATAGCGAAAAGTAAATTTCATTACGTGAACAAAAAACAACAATCTCAATGTGTGTGTGAGTGTGAGTGTGTGTATGTACCTGCGTCTCTTTACAGCTCCAGCCAATAAATGGGCTTGAGACAGGTGACTGGTCCTTTGCTCTGGTCCTGAATTTTTAGGCGCTACCTTCTTTTCAGGTTCTTTGCGGGTTTCAGTAGACGCCTTCTTCACTAGAGCGCTGTGACGGTGCAGAGTTAAGATGAATAAACCATAATAGAGAGGGAACAGAGCATCTGGAAACATACCACCCATTCAGCCGCAGTCAATTCAGCAAATAACAGTTTGGCCTCCCTTCAGGGGGAACCATTAAATCTGCTCATCAGTGCTCTGGGAGAGAAAGTGACACAGTTCTGAGAAGCTAAAAAAGCAGCGAGGCACAGAAACCGAGTGAAAGAAGGAGGGATGAGAGAGTGACACAGATAAAGAGGCTAAAACAAGACCAGGAGATGGCCAGAGCTCAGGAGACGTGAAACAGGGTCGAGAAACAGAAGAAGAAGAAGAAGAAGAATCACACAGGTGGAATTCGGTGCATGTGAGCTACAGATGTTTTCAGGCTTTAACTCAGGTCCCCAACTGAAAGGACTTCGTGTTCACAGCAGCAAGTGACTGCTTTAAATCATCACCGTAGTAACCAGCCCTTGATACAGTTTCCACGACAACCCATTCCCTTCATCCATAGACAAACTGTCAGAAACGTGTCTGTCTGCAAACACAGAGGCGGAGAGTGACGGAGGGGGAACAGATGAAACCCACAAAGAGCTAAAAGCAACATCATGGACGAAGAGGGAAATACAAACAACGTAAAGCAAGAATGTTCCTTTTGTTTGTCATTGAACATAAGGTCAATCTGCATAAATAAAATCATCAAAAATAAGTTACAATCTGATAACCCTACAAAAGAAAATTCATAAATAATAAAGACATATGTTGTAAAAGCTCAGACAAGCTGTAACACAAAGAAACGCCTTCACTGTTTCCTGTTCACACATGAGCCCAGATATACATAGGAGGTGTATGTGATTATAGGACGTGTGTGTGTGTGTGTGTGTGTGTGTAATGTATGCATGATGCAGTCCCAGCAGGGGCTCGTCTGTTCTGGAAAACGAGCCTGACTCTGCCAACACTTAGAAAGCTGCTTATCATGCATGAAGAGACTCACAGATAAGCAACATGCATGTGCTGCAAGTGGGGGGAAAAGCCTGAAGTGAAGAGAATGACCTGAAACCAGCTTGAAAGTGTTGCTACTGTCAGACCTGCACTGGAATCAGGACATATGTCTGAAATGCTCTGGAGGGGCTGTATGTGAGAACGTAAAGGTTCCTGTCAGTTCCCCATCTGGAAAATGTCCAAGTGAGACGATGTGTGAAAACAGCAGGCAAATGTCCCGTAAAATGCACAGCGAGCAAGTGGGCGTGTTGATGACGATTCTAACACATGAGGGAGCCAAACTGGAAGAATAAAAATATCTCAGGACGATAGAGAGGAGCGATAAACGTAGAAGTAACTGACGAAGATCTCAACTTGGTAAATCCACAGGATTCAAGAACCAGTGTCAACGAGCTTTCAACAAAAACTCTTTTCCGCAGCAGATTCATACGTCATGTCCGGCCTCTAGCAGGATCTACAAAGCCACTTCTCGCCGGACTAACCTTTTTGTATTTGTTTGAGTGATCTGTTCTAGGGGCAGTAAAGGCCCATGCACACTGGTCACTCAGAGGATTTCTAAAGAGGTTGACGTGTGAAAACTGCCTCAAACTGTTAAAGCTGCAGCTTTATTCCAACATGTTGAGCTGTCCGAGCTGAATTCCTACACTGGTCTCCAGACAAATGTGATTTCATGAACTAAATAATCAGGACAAATGATTATTCCGCTGCTGTGACTTCACTTACATCTCTGTGCTTATTTTACATCTGATCAATCGTAACTAAACATGGAGAATGAAGGATAAATATATTGAGACAAACACTTGAAGGATATTCTGTATTCCAGCAGCTCCTTCTTCTCCTCGTCCCTGCGTTGCTTCTCCACCAGGCTCTGTTGCCGGGAGACCTCGTCCAGGAAGCTGCTCTCATCGTCATCCAATCCTCTCACCATGTTCCCTGTCACCATGGAAACAAACATGCTCTCAACACATGGCAGGAGAGTGCATTTTTTTCTAACATCAAACCATAATAATATGTTTCAAATCAATACTCGAGTAACCTTCACGTGAAAAGAAAATCTTGAACACCAGCTGAACATTTTGTCAGACGTTTGACATTTACTGTTCATGTTTAATAACGTTTTCAGACAAGCGGGAGATATTTTAATGCTTTAACAGAGCGAGAGCTTGTTTTTATCCCAATTATATAAAGGAATGATGGGATGTGGATTTACACAGCTGCAGATCTGCCAACTGGAAGTGAAATACAGGAAAAGAATCACTACATACAATTGTTCAGGACTGTGTGGAATGGAATTAAATCATCTGTAGCACAGTCATTAATATAATATAATAGCAAAATGAAAGAAATAATGTGTCTGGACTTAGAGACACTGAGAAGTGGGGCCGAGGACCAGATCACCTCCCACAGGGATTTGAGTGATCAGGTACAGTTGGTTTTTAAAGCACGCAGCCTCTGGGTGTTTGTCGTGGTGAAGTGGATGTTGTGTGAAACCTGGATGAAAACTAGGAGATAAAAGTCCTGCAAGCAGCAGAGAAACAGATCAACAAAGACCCACTGAATTTGAACTGCTCCTCATATTCCTCCTGCTTCTTGTCTTTCTGCTCCTGCAGCCGCTCAAACAGGGTACGAGAGTCGTACGCCTCCTCCGGAGCCTCTGAGGAAGACACAAACACATGAGGATGTTAATTTGGAGCTTTGGTCATTTTTGAATGTGTGTGTAAATGGACGTGTCCTCACCCTCTGGATCGTCGGGTTTCCTCACTTTCTCCCATTCTTCCTGTCTCTTCTTTCTTTTCTCATCAAGCTCAGATTCCGACACAAACTTCCTGCTCAGGTCGACACCCGGTGCCCCTCCCCCTTCCATTTCAACCTGCAAACACAAACAGACAAACAATCGAAGCTTAGAACTACGTCTGTTTGCCCTCACAGGCGAAGAGGTCCCTTCAACAGCAGTGTTTGTCAATGGTTACTCCTCTGGGAAGCAAAGATGAAAATGTGTGGATTCAATCGACTCGATGTAGTTCAGATGATCAATCTGATCCATTAAAACACAGCTTATGTCCCAGGAGCCAAACCCTGTAAACACACAACTATTGACTCCTGCACGAAAACCATTACTCAACTGTGTTCACTGTTCAATACTAACTGGGGATGACATGAATTCGGGTTTAATAATAAAACAATTAGAGCAGGAGAAAACGAGTAACAGACGCTATAATTTTAGAATTAGAAAAACCTTAATCTCTGACATTTTTCCTTTTGCCATCAAATTTATGAACGTTCACAAGGTTTGAATGTGGATCCCACAACAATCTAATAAAATATCAAATGTAGTTTAATGATTTTTTCTCATTTTACTGCAAAACAAATCCATGATTGATGCAGCAGCCTTTAATTTCATCTCATCTTTTCTTGAATTAATTTTGCTTGCTCATGACATTTTGCTCGCTGCAGAAATCTGTTAATAAACAAGGGACATGAGTCAAGCATGGCTTCGACAATTAATGAATCACTAATAACATGTTCCTTATTATTAATTACTGATGCATATTTTGGACTCCTTGCTGCTGTGGTATTGCAAATGTCCCCATTGTGGATCTAATGAAGGATTATCTTATTTTTTCTTATAATAGTATACTAATAATAATAATAATAATACAGTGTAATTTTATAGCACTTTATTTTAAACAGAGTTTACAAAGGGCTTTGACAGCAAAGCGAGAACATTAGAGGAGTAACAAACAGCAGGATGTGACGATGAGGCAAGAAAACCACGTTTAGGTCAAGTGTTCAAATGAAAAGAATAAATATAGAGAAACTGTGTCACGTGAAAACATAAAAGCAGTAATATGACAATAACTGGTAATAAGTGAAAACAAAACGATAACGATAACATAAAAGCAAGTCTATAAAAATGGGTTTTAAGAAGTGATTTAAGCAGCTGTATCTTATCTAATCTTAAATATAGTCTAATATTTATGGATGTTATAACAATGTTGTAGGACTCCGGCTGTTAGGGTCTGGCTCCCTCTACCGGTCACATGTCGCCATCGCAAGTGACTGAAAGATTACATGAATTGAATGAAGGAACAACACAAAGACACAACACACAACGTGACGATCGAGTTGAACGTGAACTTTGCAGCTGTTCATTCACTCGTGGACGTTGATCTCGGGGGCTAGCGGCTGCACCTGCGTTAGCCACAGCCGGTTAGCATGTGGAAGACACACGGCTAATGACACAACGGTGACACAACACGTGTGTTACTGTGTTATAGAGCAGCCCCAGTGTGTGTGTGTGTGTGTGTGTGTGTGTGTGGTTGTTCTGGGTTTTGGCCGTTGAGCTAATAAGGAGAATACGAAGGAGCCCGATGGAGCTGCGACCGTCCGCTAACGTTAGCTGCACTAGCATCAGAGCTAACGATTACCACCGCGGCCCGGGATGCGATCTGGATGTTTTTCCCAGACGCGCAGACTTTGGGTCCATCTCGGGACTGATTGATTTCGTGTGTGTGTTTCTCATGTGTGACACTCACCAGCCTGTGTGATGTTACGGCTCCAGATCAATGGCGTTGTGAGTCACCGCGAAAACGGCCCGACGCGGTTTTTGGCGATGCGACACTTTTAGTTCCGTCTCGGTTTTATTTTGGTTTCTGCTGCATCGAGGGAATTTGATCCGTTAAAGAAAAAAGACACGTGCTGCTGGTTCATGTGTAAATAAAATATACAGGAGGGATCTAAAAGCTCAGTGCGGTGACGGATCGATTGGCTGCAGATCATTTATGAAGGTTTTTGAATAAATTCTATTCTGAAATGTACTTTTGTGAATCTACTCAGATGTTAAAATATTATAGAACCTTTATTATTCACTGATGAATCTCTTCTCTACTTTGCTGCCTGTTTTATTTACACTTTCATAAATTTAAAATATAAACTTAAAACCAAACCTGCAGTGGACATTAACTTAATCAAATAAACATGTGGGCGCAGAGATAGTGTGTTTATAACTGTTATATTTATTATAGTTACACTTACCTCTGGGAAACAGTAATTAAAATAAAGTTGTTGAATCTCGAGATATGACAGTAAATATACCAAGCACATCATTTCCAGAAGACGTTTATGGTATAACATTATTGAAACAGAGCTCCATTTAAAAGCATTAGGTTGTTTTTGCTTTTTATTCATCACACAGAAAAAGCATCGGCTGTCATTTATTTCTTTACTTTTGTAAAATGTTTGGATATTGAGGCAGAAGTTACAGGCATATCTGGATTTTTTTGTGGTCCATCGTATATTTGAACCCGACCTTCTCCAGTATTGGACTAATGTCAGACCATAGTTTGGCGGCTCTGGCTGAGGGGATAGAGCGGTTGTCCTCAAAATGAGAAGGTCGGCAGTTTGATCCCAGTCCCCCCATCTGCATGCCGAAGTGTCCTGAAGATACTGGACCCTGAGTTGCCCCTGAAACAGACTCAATCTGACCCCTATAGAACCAAGATGCCTTAATTTACTTTATGTCATAGTGGGATGTTTGCTTCTTTTATGACTCTAAAACGTTTACGAAGAAAGTTCTCCAGTCTCTTGAACCTCTACTTAACCTGTTTTGGCTAAAGAAAGTGTTAAAATGGCTAAATCAGGGATGCTGCCTGTAGTACAGCTTCAGGACACAGCACCATTGTTTCAGAGTCTAGTTTCTAATGAGTTTAAACACATTCAACTTCAACCTGCAGCAAAAATAACAGCAGAGTAACAACTCCATGTATTATAAATGTTTATGAAATCTTTCAATTTGCAAAAAGCATGTGTTTATTTTCTTCTTGTTTTTTCACTTAGTACTTTACATCATGACAAAACATTCAGAAAATATACCACATGATAAATGTCAATTAAATTTTCAAAGGTGTGCTCCAGCAGTAAATATCAAAAACTATGAACCAAGCAGTTAATGGGTAATGAGTCTCTCAGCTCTCTGATGGTGGGGGGGCCGCCCTGCGTACAGCCTTGGCCAGAGCTTGTTGGATGACCGGGTACAGTTTGTAACATCCCTCGATGCAGGTCCGAACCCCTGCTGTCAGAGTCTCTTCAGTCATTTCTCCATCCGACTGCAGCCCAGAAATCTGGTTCAGACTCGGGAGGAAAGCAACAGTCAGATTTCCCTGATTGTCGTGGTCGACTGAGCTGCAGCTGTTCTGCTCCGTGTAAGACGGGTCGACCACATAAGAGTTGCCGTCCTGTCGGATGGAACAGCCGAGCACCAGATCGTACATCTCAATCCCTGCGTCTGCCAGAGCGAGGGAAGCGCACGTGATCGCATGGGCCAGAACTGAGCCGCTGTTCTCGAGAACCATCACGTTGACCTCGATCTGAGAGCGGGGGTATTTCTGGAGGCACACCGCGGGCTGCAGACTCTCATGCAACATCTGGGATAAGTCTTTATCCTGGCTCCCCTGAATCCAGGAGCCCCTCTCTGGGCAGGAAAACGGAGCGAAACGCATGTCAGTGGTTAATCTGGACAAACAGAGAAACACAGAGGTTGATTGATTACAAATCACAGTCAAAACCCATTGTAGTGATGTGAATGGATGAGGGTGAACCCAGCTGAGCTCAGATCACTGTCAAAACAGTAAGAGTTAAATTAAAGGCACAATATTACATTTCCTACCACTTTCGGTCTCTCAATCCAAAACAATGACATTGTGAGGTAACATTACATCATGGGAGCTGTGCACAGAGGTCTCGGGATCTGAAAGCCAAGCTGACGCAGTGATGTTTGTTCCACTTATTCCTCTAATGCAGATGTTCTATGACTAGAATTCTGTATTTTTTCAGAATATATCGCTAAAAGTAACCACACTCTAGTGATTGCATTGTTAAAATGTGGTTTAAAAATGGATAAAAGGACAATTTATGACAATTTTTTGTATCTCGTCAAATACAGGCGAACAAATGAAATTAGCCTTTTTGAGTCTGAAACAGTTGATTTCTTTTAGTTTGTGTATTGCTGGGAAAAATTGGAATAATGTAAGTTGATAAATCCACAATATGTTCATAGCAGTGGTCTAGTTGTTTTTAGACATTTGAATATACTTTAATATGTAGATTTATTTTACAGTACAGCGGTGCGATACTTTGACTACTATCGCTTCAGAAACTACTACCCTAATGGCTTTTTATCATTACTGGGCATGTTTATAAAAGTGTTTAAATATTAAAACTATACAAACATAACTATAACTTTGAATCATTTAGTTATATTGATAATTGTGTCGTGTCTTTAGGGTTTAGCTACATGTTTAAATATATTTTTCAGAACTTGGGACAAACATGTTCTCATTAATGAAACTTCCAGATCACACAAGACCACGTTAGGCTTCGGGTCACTGGATTTAACGCCTTTCTAAAGTGTGTAACAGTCTGTTGAACAAATGGATGAGTGTCTCCAGACCTTCCACACTTCATGTCGGTCTCGTCCTTCCTCTCGGTCTCCTTGGGGCCGTACACGCAGCACAGCAGCTTGGTGCTTCCAGCCTCCAGGTACGCGGAGCCCTTGGCCTGGCTCACCAGGCCGCACCGGACGAACAAGGGCCGGACGTCCACCTGACCCCGGCGCCGGCCGTCCGCTCGGGGGCCGAGGGACGGAGGAGCGGCCGCGGGCTTGCTCACAAACAGAGACGGGCTCTGAGACGCCTCCGGGCCGCGAACACGTTTGGTGTCGGTCGGCATGATGCGGAGCAAAGAGACGAACACACTTCACAGTAACAACAGCGTGTGCACGGGTCCGGAATGAAAACCTGTCCCACCAGAAACACGACACGCAGATAATTTGTTCCTGCTAGATCGTTGAGGTGGCTCTGAATGAAATAACATCAGCGATGGAAATAAATTACACCTGCTTGTTTATAATTATTATTATTTATCATCATAAATACTTCACAATTTATTACAAAGGAACGATGTGATACGTTTTATGATGACTCGGCTGTCAACATATACACGTATAAATGTATAACTATAAATAATTACCGACAAAAAACAAAATTCAACTCATTAATATTTAACAGATATAAACTGTCATATCATATTTACTGATTAAATACAACATGTAATGACACTCAAGTCTTTTCCATTGCATCAGCCGATCAGGGGAAGTAACTCCTGCAGCAGTGGCGGGCTTGGCTCTGATTGACAGCCCCCTTGTCCAATAGGAATACAGTTTTCCCGACGTGTAGGCGTGCTAGACCAATAGGGGGCGAGCTTGGGCGTGTCCTCGGTCAGTGTGCCGTCTCCTCCTGGTCGTGCAGCGTGGAGCTAACCGGGGCTAACAGCGACTCATCCCGACACAAAAAGCGACTTCTGTGAGTATCACCCGCCTCGGACCCGCCGCTGGGATCCGTCCCCACCTCGTTACGGGTTAATAAAGTGTGTTTCTGTCACCAGCCGAGCGGACACGTCTCCTCCGGGGAGCAGCTGCCGCCGGGTTAGCTAACTTTGAGCCGGCTAACGTGAGCTTGTCAAGCTAGCTGCCTCAGTTCACACCAGTTCTCAGTGAGCTGGTGATCTAACGAGTCAAAGTGCTGGTTCTCAGAAGCAGAGACTCAGATTAATGATGTGTTCTCACACGAGAGGAGACATTCTCTATCTGTATTTGTGATTATTTCTACACCCGAGCTGCTGAGTCTGCAGGAGAGAAATGACAGTTTGGTGCTTGTTACCTGTGTGAGTCTGTTTCTGTTGCTTCAATCAAGTGCAGAAGTGGGATGTTTTCTTCTGAACAAAACAAACCAATGCTCAGCTGATTAATCTGGATTTTGACTCATATACTAATGAGTAGTTTCATCATTTGTCAGGGCAGTGATGTTGTCTTCATTTTTATTTGCAAACTTTTAAACCTGTATAATTCTCAGCTTATCTCCTGTTGTCATGTATTGGATCCTGTTTTGTGTTGACTTCCAATAGTAATTTTATTTGTGTAGCGCCTTTAACAATGGACAGAGACACTTATACAGATTTGAAAAGACAGAAATCAATCTACTTTATTGTCACTTCTGAATTCAGGATGTAGAGCGGATTGAAATGCAGTTTCTCTCTAAGAAATATAATATACAATACTCATGATAATCACACTCTGAATTGAGTTGAGTTTCATCTTTATGACACAGTCTGTTCATTGCAGAGGCAGAAGTTTCCATCCCTTTACCCCAATGTCTCCACTTCCTCTGGTTGCCATCAGGGTGGCTCGGTAGTCAGGATGGGGACGGCGCCTGTTTACCTTCCGTGTGCCGGCCCCAGAGAGCCTTATGTATCAGCTGGGTGGTTTCATGCGCCAGGCAGCTAGTTCATAAACCAGTGCGCTGATGGGAATTCATTTCTGCTGCCATTAATAATAATAGGGAGGCATTCTGTTCTTTGTAACGCTTTGGTTCTAGTGCTTTGTTCCAAGACAACACATACAAACTGATTTGAATCATTCAGGAGTCTTTGGGGTTATATTTGTGACAAAACTATCACACAGTGAGCTTTTCACTCAGACTTCTTCAATCTCTGAATTTGAAAAATAAAACCCAAACACCACGGCACACAGGGAAACTGAACCCAGGAGACACAAATAAAAGACATTTTAATGTCTTGACAGAATGTTACTAAAGATTACATTTTAAGAGCTTAACGTTTACAATAATATAAAGAGGACATTTTTAGTTCTTCTGAATGGGAACAGCAACGCTTGTCATTTTACCTGATTAATAAGTTCAGGTAATGATTATCAGAATTGTTTTTGATTGCCCTCGACCGCAAGTTGCACTTTTCCTGCTGTTCATTAAAGCCTGTCTCTAAAGGCAGCTGTTAGGGGATCGGCACTAAAACTCCATCTCACCAAACAACTTGTTTGAGCAGCCTTGCAGCATTCAAGCCTCCAGGTTGTTTTTCCCCATTTAAGATTCAAAAGCTTGGAAATCCACCGCAAGCTGAATGATTCACTGATGCAATACTGCAGTAAAATTACAACACTGTGTTGTCAGTCAGGACCAAAACCGATTGTCAGTTTGATTATAGTGCATCGCTGCAAGAAACGCTTCACAGGCCTCACAGGATTCCTGAGCTGCTGCTGGTTTATGAGAGGAGCCAGAGGCCAGTTTGTTAGGAGTAGAATATCTCTGCTCAGATGGCTTGTTAGAACATGTACAATTGATGAAAGGGCAGTGGTCAGCAGAGGAAGTCGATTGACAGGAAAGTAATTGACAGAATTTCAGATTTGAGGTCAAAATCGTTTTTCTTTGGGTTTCAGACAAAATAAGACGCACAATTTAGATTTCAACTAGGGATGGTAATGTATAATCGATATTCGAATATTCGTTTATTAAGAAAATTTATTAAAAATCCAAGCCTAATGAATATCGTTCTAGTCCCGCGCATTATAAACATCTTCCGGTATCTTGCACGAGCGCGACTTCCTACAGCAGATGAGTGTAACGGTGCTAAATCCCCGTCAGATATCTTAACAGACTATTAGTTCAGGTCAGTGATGTGTACATCTAAAGAAAATATGTATTCACTCTAACCGCCCCATCCTTTCCCGTAAACTCATAGACCAGGGTTCCTTAACTGAAAAATAAACACATTTATTTATATATATATTTATTTATCATTCAGATAATGTAACATATTTTCACAGTGAGCCTCTTTAACACAATTCAATTCAAGCAACAAAATCGAACTTCAGTATATCTTCATATTTAGTATCAACTAACAGAGACTAACTAAATATTACTTCCACACATCATTTAAGTGCACTGCACCACGGTGGGCATGAAGTCCAGATATCGCAATGGAATTGTCAATAGAGTTTGTGCCGTGCACTTCGCTCTGTAAAGTCAGTCATCAAAGTCGTCCCCACCCCCTAACGCTCTCCATATTTGTTGTCTCTTCCCATTGGTCTAAGTCGGTCAGTCATGGGCTGGGAGAGAGGGGTCATGCCTTAGCGAATAATCGATTAAGTGTTCAATAACGTTATGAATATTCGAAATATGAAAACTCCTGTAAAGTCCCATCCCTAATTTCAACATTTCAAACACTTAAGAATTTGTCTTTCTTTCTTACTGATTGTAGTTTTTTGTTCTTTTAATCAGAAAGCTGATTCAGAATGGATTCCTCTTTGAGTGCAGCTGAAATCCGTGAGAAGTTCATTGACTTCTTCCGTGGCTATGAGCACCAGTACGTGCACTCGTCGGCCGTCATCCCCATGGACGACCCCACGCTGCTCTTCGCCAACGCTGGCATGAACCAGGTATCCATGGATCTCCATGTCTTTCTCAAATGTCTCTGCTTCTCTCCTACATGTTAACTGTTTATACCATGTCTTTACAAATCACAAATTAGTATTTTCTTCCCCTCCCTTCTCTCAGTTCAAGCCCATCTTCCTCAACACCATCGATCCCTCCCACCCTATGGCCAGGCTGCATCGTGCCGCCAACACCCAGAAGTGTATCCGTGCAGGAGGCAAACACAATGACCTGGACGATGTGGGTAAAGACGTCTACCACCACACCTTCTTCGAGATGCTGGGGGTCCTGGTCCTTTGGCGACTACTTCAAGGTATCGTGTTGTTATCCTTTCCTGTTTTGTCACTTCTGTGTAACCTTTTACACAATCGTAATCAGACTGATACTTGTTGAGGTTGATATTGATTGTAATAAACTTAATTTGGATTTTGTCACATGATCCGATCCTCTAACTTTATCTCCTCACCTGCCTCTGCAGCACCTCGCCTGTAAAATGGCCTTGGAGCTGCTGACCAAGACGTTTGGTATTTCAATAGACCGTCTCTACGTCACTTACTTTGGGGGCGACGAAGGAGCCGGCCTGGAGCCCGACCTGGAGTGCAAACAGATCTGGATCGATTTGGGGTGAGACCACCTAGAGGATGAAAGAGCGCTGCAGAGTAGCTACTATATATATATATATATATATTCTCCTGTTTTGAAGTAATTGCCCGGGGGAATTTCCTTTCTTCTCCTACCCAAGTCCTACTGAGACTTCGGACTTCATACAACAACAGCCGAGAAGATGATCTTTTTATCTCCACTTGTCCTAATCTCATACCTCATCTCATACCTCATCTCATACCTCATCTCATACTCATCTCATACCTCATCTCATACCTCATTTTATCAGTTTTAACTCTACATGAAACATTTTTTGGGGGTGATTCAATGATGATTTCACAATAACCAGAAGAAACCTAATGCTTATGGCTCCGGGATTAGATTTTTAGGTGTTGAATAGAACTTATTTAATGAAGTTTTCTCTTTCTGTGCTTTTGTTTCTCTCAGGATGGACGAGGCTCGCATCCTGCCCGGCAGTATGAAGGACAACTTCTGGGAGATGGGAGACACTGGTCCCTGCGGCCCCTGCAGCGAGATGCACTTCGACCGCATCGGAGGCAGAGACGCCTCCCACCTGGTGAACATGGATGATCCCAACGTCCTGGAGATCTGGAACCTGGTGTTCATCCAGTTCAACAGGTAACAGACTCACAGAGAGAGAGAGAGAGACGCTGATGGGAATAAATAATCCAAACCAAATTTTAAACTGATACATTTTTAGTCAAAATGTGAGTTGTAATTCTCCAGATGCAGTGAAAAGTGTCTAGTGTCTCTAGTCTCCATACAGCTGATTGTGTTTTCAGCTCTAATTAGCACCTGTGCTGCTTGTTCTCCAGGCTTGTAACCAGTTCAGTCAGTTTCACAGCAGCAAACCTAAATATAAACCTAACCAACAGTTATAAGATCAGGAGAAACTGGAATTTGGACACACCTTTTTATCACCATCTGTTTTGTACAATAGGCAGAGCAGCTACTAATTAAAATGTTAACACCCTCCAAAAAATGTTTACATTGCCTTTTAATTGTTGTGTCTATGGAGATGTTTGTTTATTTGTTGTTTACAATCTGTGTCTGTGACTCATGTCTTCGCTGTTCAGAGAGTCGGAGACGGAGCTGAAGCCGCTGCCTAAGAAGAGCATCGACACAGGGATGGGTCTGGAGCGACTGGTGTCCGTCCTGCAGAACAAAATGTCCAACTACGACACTGACCTCTTCATCCCTTACTTTGAAGCCATTCAGCAGGTGTGGACATTACAGAGAATCCTGTAAATGAAACGAAGTATAAATATGTGAATGCTCAGTAAAACCTCAGCTCTTTCCTCAGCACTGGAACTTAGCAGCTACAAATTGAAGCTTAATACTATTATGGCTAAAATCGGACAAATATAGTTTGCATGTGAATTTAGTTTTTGTTTGCTTTAATGCTCCATACCAGAGTAGATGTGAGAAACACAGGTATCTTATAAAGATTTTAGCCAGAATATATGCAAAAACATTATTTAAAATATTTAGTTTAAAGGTTTAAAACACAACTTTATCAATCCTGAAGGCAATTTGGTGTCAGGTAACTAAAGAAGATGAAAAGACAAGACGCAGACAAGCAATAACACTAGGGTTAAAATCTAAAGTTTATTTTAGTATGTTTACAAAACAGAGACATTAACAGAACAAATATCAACATGTCTGGTATAAAAACATAACAATTTCCACTTAAATCCAATCTAGCAATGTGACTGAAAAGCTGTAGGTGCACACAAGGGAAACAGTTCCAACCCAATTTGTGCTTTTTGTTTCTCCAGGGAACTGGTGCTCGACCTTATACTGGTAAAGTAGGAGCTGAGGATTCGGATGGTATCGACATGGCCTACCGTGTGCTGGCTGACCACGCCCGCACCATCACCATCGCCTTGTCCGACGGTGGTCGCCCTGACAACACAGGAAGAGGGTGAGACACGGACAGTTCAGAGCAGAAAGTGGAAGAACAGCATCTGTAGAAAGTGGAAAACAAGTGTGTTTTTTTTGTTTACTTTTAACGCTGTGTTATAATAGACTGTTTCCTTCATGTGTAGCTACGTGTTGAGGAGGATTCTGCGTCGTGCAGTCCGTTACTCCCACGAGAAGCTCGGAGCTAAGAAAGGTTTCTTCGCCTCCTTGGTGGATGTGGTGGTCACGTCCCTGGTGAGAATTTATTCCTTCTTGATTTTATGTTGGTGTATCTATGATCATTAAAGTGTAAACAGGCCTCATCTTACGTTTATATATAAATCTCACTTACCAACAGGATTTAACGTTGTGTTTTAAACCTGTTGTGTCTCGGTTTCTATGGATTCAGATGTTGTTCTTATTAAACTGTGCGGTCGGAGGCTCTGTACAGGATGCTACCTTCTCTATGCTCTCTGAAGACAACGGGGGGGAGCAAACAAATCATTTACCAGAGTTTCACCAATTATCGCTTTAATTATTGTTGTATAACGATGTGAGGATTCAGTGGCTGTGCATGAACGACCCCTAGCTGTGGGTAGTAGTAGTTTTTATTATTTAACCATCGATTTTGCTCTCCTCTTTTCTTCAGGGTAATGCTTTCCCGGAGTTGAAGAAAGACCCGGAGATGGTGAAGGACGTTATCAATGAGGAGGAGGAGCAGTTCCTCAAAACCCTCAGCAGGGGGCGCCGTATCCTCGATAGGAAGATCATGAGTCTTGGAGAAAGCAAAACCATCCCAGGTGAAATGAGAGAAATGGTTTCACTCATATTAGTTCACATTAACATGTCCTACCGGAGTTTAGTGGCAAGAGCTCAGATCATTGTTGTGTTCATTTCTCCACTGATTCAACAGCAATTATTTATCTATAGTTCTCACCTTCCACATCACTTTCCCTCTCTCGCTTTGTGCTTCTCTGTCTGATCGCTTTGAAACCATTGACAATTTGTGTTATATATATATTTGCAGATATGGCTGTATTGAAAATCCTTTACTCCTTAATATCGGTATCTGTGTTGTCCGTTTGTTTTTGTCTCTTAATCAAATTTGAATGTTTTCGTTGACATTATGGATCAATCTCTTCCTTCATTCATCTGATGGTCACGTATGAAGTCTCAAATCGTTCGTATTCAGGCTTAAAAATACTCCAATTATGATATGAAAAGGCTAAAACCCCTAATAACTGATCTTTCACACCATGAATTCAAATGACATAAAAACTAATGCACGTCCGGCTTTCCTTGGAAACGACCTCCAGGCCTGTTCGTCGACACTGTATTTTTCCATCTACCTCAAATTTTGTTTTGTTCTCTATCCCGAGGGTTAGACCGCATCAATTGTGCGCTCAGCCAAAAAGAGACGCTTCAAATACAAGCCTAGCAGACGGTGTCCATGCAAAGAGCTCGACAGAACCCATGACTGCATCGCTTTGTATCTATAACGTGTGTTCACTGTTTGACTGGAGGACACGAGTCTTCAAGCACTGTTGCTTCAGACCGACACCTGTCCTGAATACCAAGCAGTATCTTCTCTCTGTGTGTGCGTCCAGGCGACACTGCGTGGCTGCTGTACGACACGTACGGCTTCCCCCTGGACCTGACCTCCCTCATCGCAGAGGAGAAAGGCATGGCCGTGGACCTGGCTCAGTTTGAGGAGGTGAAGAAGGCAGCACAGGTGAGGAAGATGAGGATGAAGGACTCCTTCTGACATCCGCTGATTATTTGAATTCGGCCCTGACTGCTCTGTGAGGGGAAACTCCACCGAGCCGTGTTATGTGTCTGCTCCTGTGGGAACACGGTTTTGCCTTGTGTCAGCGCTCTGCAGTATTGCACTGTAAGTTAGAAGCAGCAGCCGTGCACCTGCTGTTTGGATAAATCCTCATTTACCTACAGCCCCATTCTGATCCCTTGTTGTTGGATTCAGCAGGAAGATGGATTTCACTTCTGTAGCACTGCAGCCTCGTACAGCACCTCACAGTTACCTTCTGCTTGTATGTGCTCACCAGGCACTTTATTAAGAACACCTGATTAATCCTTGGTCGAGCTTCCCTCTGCTTTAGAATCAGCCTCAGTACTTTGTGGTATGGATTCCACAAGTCGTCCATAAAGGGATGAACATGGTCAGCAACATAACTCAGAAGGGGACGTGGAATCCAAACGTTAATTCATTTCCCAGCTATTAAATCCAGTTCATCTGGAACACACAACTATTGTGCAGTCAAAGACTCATTTTCTTCTCGATTGTGAAGTGTGAAACGAACATTAACAAAGTGAGTGAGGGGTGCACATGTTAACACTGCTTTTCTACTCCGATACTTTACTTTTTTCTCTGCATACCGGTAGTTTCCTCCTCCTATCATTTAGACTGAGTTACCAGTTCGTTAAATACACTCTCAACTTATGAAGCTTGTAAAGTTTATATGAAATATTCCCAGGGAGGCGTAGGTTTAACTGTAAATTTTATATAATCACTATACGAGGTTTCCACTCTAGTTTGCAAGTTTGATTCTACTGAACTGATGATGTTGTGGCGGTTTCGTTGTGAGTCGGTAACAACACAAGTTTGTGTGTGTAGTTGAAGTCCCAGGGTAAAGGAGCAGGAGACCAGGACCACGTCATGTTGGACATCTACGCCATCGATGAGCTGAGAACCAAGAACGTTCCTGCTACAGACGACTCTCTGAAATACAAATACACCTCTGACGACAGCGGCAGCTATGGTGAGTGAGATTCACTTTCACTACTAGACTTTACGTCACTGTTTTCATGACGATAACGTGCTGACCTTCATTCTGTTTGTCAGTGTTTCATCAGGCCTCTGCTACGGTGCTGGCTCTGCGCCGAGACCGCGCCTTCTGCGATGAGGTGACCACGGGTCAGGAGTGCGGCGTGCTGCTGGACCAGACGTCCTTCTATGCTGAGCAGGGCGGACAGACATTTGATCAGGGCTTCATGCTTCGGGAGGATGACAGCGCAGAGGACGTAAGTGGAGAGTCGCCGGTGGAGGTGTAATATATATATATATATATATATATATACAAAAATACAAGTTCCTGCCAAAGCTGGAACAATCTCCCTTTTTGTTGACTCTTAACTGGGGAAAGAAGATAGTTATAATATCTTATCTTCAAAGCAGACACTCGGGTAACGTTGTTTAAATGGGACGGTAGCGTTTGAAAGCTCGTTGAGAATCGTGCCTGCAGGCAAACACCCTCCATTCTAGTCGACTAATTTTTGACAGAAGAAAAGTGAAAAGATAATAAATGGTTCTCGTCTTTGTCCCGTGAGCTTGATAACATGAAGAAACATTCATATCACAGTTTCCAGAGCGCTGTCTGTCAAAAAGGAACTGATGACGTAAATGTCTCTTTTCTGTCTTGATTTGTTCTTCCTCCCATTTCTGCTGAGGATGTGAAGATTTGCTGAACCTTATCTCAGTTGATAAACCTTTTGTTCTCCCACACACGTTCTTCAAGCAATTCAAAAACTCTGCCTTTAGTTTTAAGAAAAGTACATTTTATCTTTGAGTACTAGAACAAAAGACAAAAAACATCAGCCCAGCTTTCTGACCACACTGACAGGGTTTATCTTCTGTTCCCAGAGGATGGAGTTCACGGTGAAGAACACACAGGTTCGAGGAGGTTACGTCCTCCATGTGGGGACCGTCTATGGAACGCTGAAGGTCGGAGACAGCGTCGTCTTACAAGTAGATGAGGTGAGGCATTACTGCTCATTTTCAGGATGTGTTTTGTTGCCTGAATGCGGCTGAATGAGTTGTTTCTCTGACAAACATCCACCTATGTTCTCTCTCCAGGCTCGACGCAAGCCCATCATGAGCAACCACACCGCCACACACATCCTTAACTTTGCCCTGAGAGGAGTTCTGGGAGAGGCCGACCAGAGGGGTTCCCTGGTCGCTGCTGACCGCCTGCGCTTTGACTTCACTGCTAAAGGGGCCCTCAGCACAGGGGAGGTCCGCCGGACGGAGGAGATCGCTTGTGCCATGATAAGAGATGCTAAGGTCTGTTCGGGGAAAATACACAAAACAATCACTCACCAGCGAAAAGAAGTCAATCCTGACCTTTCACATGGTTTTACCTTTTGCCAAATCCACCATCCAGCCGGTGTACACCATGGACACCCCCCTTGCTGAAGCCAAGGCCATTCAGGGTCTGCGTGCCGTGTTTGACGAGACGTACCCCGACCCCGTCCGAGTTGTGTCCATCGGGATCCCCGTTCAGGACCTACTGGACGAGCCCACCAGTGCTGCTGGCTCCCTCACCTCCATCGAGTTTTGTGGTGGAACGTGAGTATGATGCTTTATTTCTTGTCTTGTGTGTTTCTGCTGGTGACACAGGATGAAAACCAGCTCAGTCAGCATTTCTGTTCCCTTTGATTCAGATTTTCAGTGAACTGGAAAGAGCTGAAACGCAAATATCATGTAGAGATGGTGTTTACAACTTGATTTTAAGTTCTCCTGGTTTTGCAAAAATATCTAGGACACCAGTTAAATAAATTTTTTAATATATAAGTTGTATTTACTCTATAATATCTAGTTTGCTATGGTTCCGTCAATTTGATTTGAATGTGTCCATTGTTCCACCTGAAGTGCTCAGGGTTGTTCCTGGGAACGTTCTTAATGTACAACAACACAGAACACGACAAATAAAGAGTCTGCTCCTGAGTGTGAAGAAAACAGATTTCCCACCTGTCGAGTTCTGGAGTGTGGTTGAACCCATGGATTGGATGAACTGGTCTTCACAGCGGAACAATCTGGTCCCTGTGCAGACGAGGCCTTGAACATGTTCTCGATTAGATGAGCTCCACTGACTTTGACAGTGTCTGCTCCCGGCTGTGAAATTCACCTGAATGCCAGGACGTCTCTGCTCCGACACCGATCACAGCCCAGTAATCAAATCAAATTAAATGAAAAGTTCATTTAATTTGATTACTGGGAAAAGTCCCAAACATTTTCAAGCTGTGTTGAAAGGAGTTTGAAACCCTGAGAAACACACAAAGTTGTTTGACCAGCAGCATCTCAAGTTTTATAAACCTGTTGTCGTGCTTCTAGATGTTTTTGTGTTTTTAAATGTGCAGCACCTTCAAACGATGCCTGTTCCTGCTGCTGTAGCTTTGTAATGTTTCCTCTGCTGCTCCTGTTCCTCCTCCTCGCCGCGCTGCCTTTCATCTGCCGCCCACTCTCGTGTAACGCTGTTGGTAATGTGTTGTTGGTGTCTGCTATCTACAGCCATCTGCAGAACTCGGGTCACGCTGCGCCATTTGTCATCGTCTCAGAGGAGGCCATCGCTAAGGGCATCCGCCGCATTGTTGCTGTGACAGGAGCAGAGGCACAGAAGGTGGAGAAACACACATCCAGCATTATGTTCATATACACACATCAACCCACACGGCTAGACAAGAGTTCAGCCTTAAAAACAGACATCATTTTCAAACAATTCTTGTGTTGCGTTGTGTTAACCTGCTTAATTAAATTAAAAACGTCTTCAGACTGAGGTACGACATGTTAGTTTGTCCCTGGTGACGAAACGCACTCCGGTAATGAAACTTTAATTAAGCTTGTTTTTTACGTTAACTGTGAGACAGAAAGAAGCATTTTTCTCTTCAGGCCTGAGGACAAATTAATCTTTACTATTTTTAGACAATCGCTGTTTGAACCTCCGCTTTATCTTTTTACCTTTTCCTCCTCTGCCTCACTCCCACCACTCTTCTTTTTCTTTTTTGTCTTCACCTCTTCCTGAGGTTTTTGATCTCTCTTCCCCTCATCCGTCTCTCACACTTCTGCGTCTCTGTCCATCACTCAGGCCCAGAGAAAAGCCGATGCCCTGCTGCAGTCTCTGTCCACACTGGGAGACAAAGTGAAGCAGCAGACGTCCCCGAACAAAGACATTCAGAAAGAGATCGCAGACATGACCGAGGTAAGAGTCATCGCTTCTTTTGTGCCAGGACAAACTTCAGTAGAGAGAAAAGCTCAACTGTGGCATCACATCCATTTTCTCTGCAGTCGATAGGCACAGCAGTGATCTCCCAGTGGCAGAAGGACGAGATGAGGGAAACCCTGAAGGGCCTGAAGAAGATCATGGACGACCTGGACCGCAACTTCAAGGCTGACATCCAGAAGAGGGTCCTGGAGAAGACGAAGGAGGTGATCGAGAGCAGCCCCAACCAGCCGCTGCTCGTAATGGAGATGGAGGCTGGAGCCTCAGCTAAGGTGAGAGTCGGGGCAGAGACTAATCTATCGACTGGGCTGAAAACCAGACTGAAAATCAAACAGGTCCTCGTAGGAGAAGACCCTACACAGAGTAAATCCATAATTCAAGCTCTAAGACTTCATCAGCATCCTGAAGAAAAACAAATGAAAAGTGCAAACACCATTAAAATTCACTTAATGTCTGCAGCTACGCACATTTTCTCCAGCGGCCTCGTAGCTTATCTCCTTGTTTTGTTGCCACAGGACCAAACGAGCGCTGTGGCCCATTAGTTCTGACCTTGAGACATCAATAGTGCTGATTAGGAGACTTGTTATTCTATCTACCCTCCGTGTTTCTCCTCGTCTCCTTCTTTCCTTTACATTTATTCTCTCTCCTCCCCTTCCTCAGGCTCTGAATGAGTCACTGAAGATGCTGAAGTCGAGCTCCCCTCAGACCGCTGCCATGCTCTTCACCATCGACCCTGAAGCTGGAAAGATCACCTGTTTGTGTCAAGTTCCTCAGGTAACTCGTCCACTCAGACCGCAGATTGTAAATAAAGATGGACGACGCGTCTCCCCCCCACCTCTCTCCCACTATTCAGAAATTAATGGGGAGTCGTCATGTCATCTGTCTTTACCTACAGTCAATGATTCAGTGCAGTGAATAGGCTCCTCTCTGATTAACCTTCATCACCTCCTCTCCCTCAGGATGTGGCCAAGCGTGGTCTGAAGGCCAGTGAGTGGGTTCAGGAGGTGTGCCCCCTGCTGGATGGCAAAGGAGGCGGCAAGGACATGTCGGCACAGGCCACGGGCAGGAACACGCACGGCCTGCAGGAGGCGCTTAAGATGGCCAACGAGTTTGCACGGCTCAAACTGGGAGAAAACTGAGGAGAGAGGATATGTTGTGGAAACAAAGTGACGGTTAAAAAGTCTTAACTGAGTTAGAATTCATCAAACACCCCCCCGCCCCCCGCCCCGCTCCTTGCTTGTAAAAGATTTAGAAAACAAATTAACCTCTGGACATTTGACCGATGACCACTGACTCTCAGCTCGCAATACATTCTCATATATTTACAGGGAGAATCATTGCTGAGTAAAATTCATCTCTGGAAACTGCTTGAATATAAAAGATCCTCACAGGTAACCGACGATCTAAGAAATGCGTCACTGAATGATCGAGGGAAAGAAAAGAAGTTGATTTCGCCTCCTGCAGGTTCAGCACAGCTCAGCTGAAGAAACAGAAACTCCTCGGACTCTCAGTCGGCTCCTGATTCACTGAAACTTTCATCTCGCCCTCTTCATTTAGAAACAAACTCAGTCTGTCCTTTGTCGGCCTCTGATCTCTGAGCAGTGGCTCCGTCCACCTGTGTGAGTTCTCTCCTGTGATTGGTTGAAGTCATACAGTAGCTGTATGATAGTCGTGCTTTTCCGATAAAAAGCCATTATCTGACATGTGTACTAACAGGTTTAATGGAGTAAATTCATACACTGTATAAAATGATCCCAAACGTGTTTACACTATGTTTAAATTCATTTAATATTGATTCAGTGCAGAATGTTGTGTCTGTTTTCATCGTAGCTGTTCCAGGTCGGAGAAATGTCACATTAATGGTAATGGAATAAATGCAATGATTAAATTCAACGTGTCTCTGTTTGTCTTTGGAAATCTGTGCGCACACACTCACACACACAATCACACAAACAAACTCGTAACCGTTTTCTTTCTTATTTTTCTTTTGTTCTCCATTTTTTATTCCCATTTGTTTTGTAAGGCACCTTGTATTGTTTAGTTAAGTTTTGTAGAATTAAAGTTTCATTATCATACATAACTCACCTTATCTCACCTAAGTGATTATTTCTTAAGCTTCATCCTTTTTACGATTTTCTCTCAAGCAAAAAAGCTAATTTACAGCAGTGGATTAAAGTAGATGAACCGATGGGTTTAATAAAACTGAGAAAAACGCCAGTTCAGATGTTAGTTTGAGTAGATATACAATAGACTAAATAAAGTACTCAAAAGTACTCATTACACAAAACTCGTCTATTTTAACACGTTATACTTATCATATTTTAATATTTGTAATGTTAGTGACAATTAATATATAGTTATAAAATTACATTGTATGTAGCGTTAATCTGAAAATCAAAGAAATGGAGTAAAAAGTATGTTTCACATAAAGTAAATATTTACTTTCACCCAGGAGATGACGATTCCCGCGACTGTTTGTTTGTAAACATTTTTATGATGTTGTATAGATTTTGTCTATAAGGTTCACACCAAACTGCTTGTGTATAAACTCACAAACACAACATCACGTTTCATGAAGCTTTTATTTACAGAAGCATTAGATACAAAGAGTCTGATCTGGTCATACAGATGTTACGATGTGGTCAATACACACGCGTCCATCCCACTTGAGGCCGAGACGTTAACGCCGGGATGAGATGGATTCAGACATCAGGACACGATGGAGACATTTCAAACAACTGAGACGACAAACTCTCTAAACTCTACAAATTCACGTCCCCGACGGGATCCGTTTCATGAGTGAAACCAATACAATGTCTTGCTGGTTTTCATCCTGGTGATGATGGAGCAGCTCATCAAGTGACGGACGTGATCTCCATCATCAAAACAAACCATCATCACACTTCAAATGATATACTTTGATATTTGGGGAAATTAGCTTATTCATTTTCTTTTAGTTGTAGCTTGAAACTAGTCTGTACCACAAAATATGAAGCCAAAAGAAGGTTAGCTTAGCTTAGCTTAGCTTCACTCGACCAAAGCTAACAGATTCTATTTATTTGTATCTCTCACTAATTAACACAAACTTTTGACGCCTTTTTATTGTACATTTTTATTATTAATAGATTTCATGAGTGTCTATGCTAACTAGCAGTGGCCTTGCACCATATGACCTCCGTGTGTATAAAGATGGATGACGAGAAAAGTGAAGCCAAACAGTCTCCATCGTCTCCACTCTGTCGTCAACATTATAATTTAAATGTTATAGTTTCACATTTAGGGGAAAGCGCTTCTTTTAGTGTTAGTTTGAAACTCTTAAGTCTCTGCAGGACATGAAGCTACATGAAGCTACAGCCAGGACAAGGTTAGCCTAGCTTAGCTTAGCTTAACTCAGTCCAAAGCTAACAAGGGTACATTTACTAGCACTTTTACTTTTTTTAAACAATGTAGGAGGTGAAGCTGCGTCATCAATCTGTATAGAAACTGTAATTTTTGATATTATAGTGGTATCAGTCTTCCACTTACTGGAATGTATTTCTTAAAATGTGAAACTATATTCCCATAAAACGCACATTCTCCCTCTGAACAGGTGTGGATTCAGATTGTTCCTCGTTCTGTTTAAATGACCCATAAAGAAATACATTGAATGAGTTTAATAGTCGTCTTTTATTCCAGGAAACGGAAATGGTGGTTATGAGTCATTTCAATCTGCTGCTGTGCAGCTGTACAAAGCTCTGAAGAATATTTCAGGCGAACAGTAATTGGCCGACGTTTGTGGCTCTGCTGACAAAACGATGGAACCTGGATCCCACCGATCGTCAATAAGAGCCGTGTGGGGGTGTTTCTACAGATTCAGGCCCAAAAGGGAAAATCAGTCCAGTTTCAGCTTTGAGGGAAACACACATCTATCACCACAATCAGAGGATTGAACCACACATTCAAACTTCCCCTGAGAAACTGCTGCTACCAGGACATGTGAGAAAAAATAACAAGATTCATGTTTCCCAAAATGCTCTCAACCTCTTCAGCTCTTTCTTTCCTGATTTTACACATTGCAGAAAATATTCTAGAGAAACACTAGACAACTTTAACCAGCAGCTAAATACAAATAAATGTGATGATAAATAGATAAGGAATATGGAGAATGTTTTTCCTCTTTCACTTGCACTCAATATTCCCAAATGAAAATCAGGTTATCACTACATGTGGCTGCAGGGGGCGCTGTTGTCTCATAGTGTTGCATTAAACATCAACTCTGGTGCAGGAGAAAAATCTGTGTTGGATCAGCGACAGGAGAAAAGAGCAGTTATAGGTCATCAATGCTCCAGAGGACTCGAATATCTGTGTCATGTGCTGGAGGTGGAGAAGCCGTCCAGTCTAATTTCGGCTCATCAGAGGGATCACCGTCTCTGTATCTGATGTTCAGCTGTGAGACAGGAAGCTGATAACAGCTGGAGGGTGTCGCCTGTGTGTGTGGGGGGGGGTCAGTGGACCATTAACAGTTTCCCACAAGCTGCAGGAATGTGTGGTTCTGGCCCACTGTCCCCATGAAACCATGTCATCTCCACAAGGTCCACACATTCTGAGGCTGGAGGGAGCATCATGGGAAACACACATCTGTAATAAGCGCTACACTGTCCATCCGTAGACTGTTTATATACATCTCCCCATAAGTCAGATGATTGCCCCCTGGTGGTTGGCTGCAGTATAGGACATCAACCTGGCCTCCTCCAAGTTAGTGGATGGGACACAATCTAGAAAGTTAAAATACACGTCCAATATATTTATCTCAAAGATATTTTTAGTTAGTTCATATCACACTGATGTATGTTTGGGTTCTAATTAGATTTCTTATGCTAACGGGTGATTAGTCATGATTGACAGTGGAGACTGACTGGCAACTTCATTTCAGTAAAGTGGGAGGTCGTCCATCTTTAATCACAGTGTTTGACCTTTAGATGCTTCGTCCCCTTGTTGTTCACTCGATGGAAACAGATGCAGAAGGCTAGGACGTGTATCATGAGCTTAGATTTTATTTGCAGTTTTAGTAGGTGACCCTGTGTGAATGTCGTCGTTATTCTCCTCCATCACGTATAGAATAACAGAGAGTGCCTCAAAAGCATCGGCCGTCAGTTGAGAAACGTATCAACTGATGTGGATTCACAGCACATCCTCTCCTTTAGCCCACAGCCGTCTTTAAAAAAACACTATCAGTGTACAAAGCAGTAAGAATTGAAGAGCGAGGCGAGAGGGGCCTGTAGCCTTCCCCAAGCAGAAGGCAGAGTGTGTGTCTTCATGTAGACTGTGTGTGTGTGTGTGTGTGTGTGTGTGTGTGTGTGTGTGTGTGTGTGTGTGTGTGTGTGTGTGTGTGTGTGTGTGTGTGTGTGCAGCTCACAAGGCACAACTCTCAGCCAGAAAACATGTGTATGTTTGCTCGTGTGTTTAAAGGAAATGTGATGGTAGCAGCGATGGAGCAGCTGCAGCTGAGTGATGTCGAGTAGCAGGACAAGGCACGAAAGCATGAATGATGTGTGTGTGTGTTTGTGCTGGTGTATGTGTGTGTGAGTGTGTGTGACAGAGAGAAAACACAAACATGTCCGCAGCCACTCTTACTCTTAAAATGAGCTCAACACCAAAGCATCAAATCTGTTATGTGCAAAGTCGGATCAAAACACTGGCAGCAGAAATTACAATGGTGCAACATGAGTCATGTGTGGTTACACAACATTATTAACAGGTAACACAATAAAAACAGCAACACAACTGAAAAATAGCATCGGAGGCACATTTCTACCCATCACCTGCTTAGGGCGCTATAACACCCCAACCCTCCTCACCATATGTATTTGAACAAAAACTTAAAACATTAATAAGTACGAGCGTCACAATGTCACGTGGTTTTATCCCTAAACCTCTGACGTCTGCTGCAGCTGTTGACTCTCGAGCTTCCTACGCAGCCTCTATTCATAACTTACACAATCTCCCTATTCTTTGTTTCACATTATGAGTCACTGGAACCAAACTCTGTGGAGAATCTGTTTGTTTGTCACAGGAATTTCCAAAAAGGACCTCATTGATTTGTTTTAATGTTAGTGTGTGTGGGGGGCGATGACACAAGGAAGACGCCATTAAATTGCGGATCTGGATCAGAAAGTGGTTACAGTCTTTCTGATATAAAACTCAAACAGAGTAATAGCTGACGATGTTTCTTTTTCCAAACTTAAAGGTACCTTGTGGAGTTTTTCTTAGATTTTTTTATATAAATCATATTATATCCTGAATTGTTAGTATTCATGTGAAGCATCTTCTTCTTCTCTACCTTTGGTCCATCGCTGTGTTTCTGCCACTTGCAGGTATGTGATATTTAATGCATATATCCAAGAATAAATAAAACAGGGACCCACATAAAAAAATCATTCCATATCATTAATAATCCTCGAAAACTCCACAGGATACGTTTAACTTTGAATGTCTTAAATATTTGAATCCAGCTTTCCAGGCGATTTCAGTGAACAAAGACTTTTACTCTGTATACTGTTTCCTGCTGAGCACATGAAATAATATGAAGAAAGTGTTGATTCAATCAAAAAGATAAATTTAGTGTCAATACTCAAGGAGAAATATAAGATAAAACCACACGAACATAGAACTTCTGTTGAAACGCTGCTCTTCTCCTTTGCAGCCTGCGGCTCTGTCTTTACAAACACATCTGTCACATCGTGTTAACATGGATTTACACTTTCAGCTCAAAACAAACACGTCTATTTTCCTGCTTCTCTATGAAACCATCTCTTGGATATTTGTTCTCAGATCCTGTCTAGCAGAACTTCCTTCACAAATATTTGTTCAGGTGTCCTTGCTCAAAATGCAAATGGCCAACTATGGAGAATACAAATTTGTAAATGGATATCGTTTGCTGATGGAACGGTTAATGTACCACCTGGATGGAAAACCGAGCCAATAGTATAAATCCGGCCAAAGTGCAAACTCAACTCTAAACATTAGGAAACTAACAGCTGATATCTGCAGTCTGCAGGAGGATGTGCCTTCAGCGTGAGGACCAGAACAGGAAGTGCAGTTTCTGCAGAACAGGGGGGTGAAGTCTAAGGCGTCTGGTGGCTACACCCCCTTCCAGACATAGCTGGCGTTCTAATTGGCTGAGCAGGGACCATAGGGCTGGTGGTTAATGACGCTTAGCTGCTGACTGAAGTTAAATAGTTCCCAGTTCCAGTGGGAGTTTCTTTCACCTTAATCTGGGCCAAAAGCACTTCGCTGGGACGCAGGAGGTTAGAGTGTGAGATGTGTGACAGGGAAAAGAAGCAGCGGGTTTCTTTTTGTCTCAGTCCTTTAAAAAACAAAGTGGTGAACCCAGCACAGTCTGTGTAGGAGTGTGAATAGATAAACAACACCGGGGACACTTTTTTTGTTTCCTCCTAGAAAACACTGAAGCGAATGATGTGTTTCTAATGCTGGCTTTGTCAGACTGGTTCTTCATGCCCCAGCTCCCGTCTGCAGTCCTCCTCCCAAATTAGACCCTCACAAACCACATGGGGATTTAACTCAGGTCCAGAAACCAGTAGCCTCCATCCAAACATGAAATCGCAGTAGATGGACTTTTGGCCTCATTAGAGTCTCACAGAGTCAAACCAACAGTCTCCCAGTGAGTCAGGAGTCTGGAGCTGGACCTGTGGTTTCTGTGGCGTTGGAAATCAGGCCAGAGAAGCTGATGCCTGTGCTGCAGCCAACGTTTCTGAGTCAGAACGGACAAAAAGCAAAAGTCTTGAATAGATCTGCAAGGTACCGAAGCCTCGCTAAGGCTGGTTTGGACCTCGGGGGTTTAAAGGACACTCTCTACACACCCAGAGCAATAACCTGTTATCTCATAATCAATCGTTTTACAGCCCATCAGAGAAAGTCCTTGAGACGCAGTCCTCTGACATAAAGTGGAGTTAAGAGGCGAGAGATGTTTTACCTCGTATGTGATTTGATAAGAACAATTCTCTCTCAAGTGACAGCAAATCAAAACAGGCCCTGGGGTCCTGACAGAGCTGCAGCAGTCGTCCCGGTGCCCTCGAAGTGTTCGACAGTACAATAACGTCTGATAGCGTTTCCACAGCTTTCCACAGTTTCCACAGTGTCCATAACCTCAATCTGGTCTGATCCTGGAGTTTTTTAATCTCCACAGGTGAGAAGGTGATCCGTCAGTTCCCTGTCAGACACCATGTGGCCTCCTGGATGCCAATGGTGCAGTTAGGGTTGTATCTTCAGTATGTTGCATGGAATGAATAATAATTCCACTTGTTGAATCCAGAGGTGGGACATTTATCCGTGAAGTCTGTCCCTCTCCGGCTGTCTCGGCACTGTACACAGTCAAAGTCGGCGTTTGTGGTGAAGCTGCCCTGGGAAAGAGATCAGTGGTCTTTGTCTGTCACTCCTCACGTTGAGCCAGTTACCTCACAGTCAAACTTAAGGCCCAACACTCCCTTTAATGTCAGTTTAAAGTGAGCACAACAACTTATCTACATGAATCTTAGGATCCCTGTTCCTGGATCCTACACCACACTCTCCAATCAGAACCAAGACTGGTGAGCTAATTCCCAAACGTGAGGGAAAGAGAATTGGTACCAGTTCCCTTTTGACCTTTCATCTTGCCTTCAGTTTGGATTTGATTGACATCATCTGCAAACCAGAACTGAAAGAGCTAAGTGAAAGTCAGAATATCTAACACATTCTAAGTGTCTGTCTCCTAACATGAAACCTTGGATTCATGCTGCGTGACTTGCTGGTTATTTCCCGGGGAACACAGTGATTTTTTCGGCCTTGGCCAGCTGCTGAATTATCTGGGCTTCGTAGTCGGCATCGTGGACGCCCGTCTTCCTGAACTCTCCAGAGTAGCGGTTCTGCTCCCAGTAGTGGTGCCAGTTCCCCCGGCTGTCGGCCCCGAAACCGAACACATTCACCTGGAGGAGATGGACAAGGGAGTGTCACAAGCCTGTGTGTGTTTACACGTGCATGTAAAGAATCTGAGCTACGGATTCAGCATTTTACAGTTTATTGTTGACACCGTGGAGGCAAAGTGAGAAAGTGAAGCACTGACCTCATCACAGACGTGAAGGGCAAAGAAGAGCACGAGCATGCCAGTGGAGGGGTAGCGTCCATGATGCCGGGTCCAGTGGTCGTGGATGTATTTAAAGAACGCTGGGTTGAAGACCTGGACCTAGACAGTCAAAGAATAGAGAGAATACGATTAAATGGATTTTAATCTACATTCACTCCCAGGTCAAATGGATCTGCAGTAGACTCAAGTTTTAAATCAGCCATGATGGAAATGTGACACCCTGTCGATCAGACTGATTTGACAAGGCAGTGAGGTGAGAGAGCGCCTCAGTTGTCAGTGCTCTGAGATATCGAACGTGAGGCTTCAGGGAAAAAGCATAAATCCTCTACTGGCATTGAAAAGGAGTCAATCTTCTTTTTAATGGGTTTAAAAAAACTTTTATAAAAGCTACTCTTTGTGTAAAACAGGTATAAGACTTTTACAGCCTTGTCCTACAGTTTATTATTCTCAATGATATAGATTTCATATCCAAATCCTTCAGAGGAGTCTTACAGAAAAACAATTAAAATAATCTCATGCAAACTTGCATCTGAATATTCACATGGTCCGACCAAAGTTAAGGTTTAATTCTCTCTCTGGTTTTGATTGCTATGAAAGATTAAAAAGCAGTGTTAACCAAATGAGTCGTAATTATAAATGTATTATCTACCTTCCAGTGATTTACAGACACAACAAACAGGGCTTTATGCTGCTGGAGGAGGAAATCGGTTTAATCTATAGTAAAAACCGGATTCTACGAGCAGGTGAAGATGTTCACGAAGACGTCACAGCACGGGGATTTATTTGAGTGAATTTTTATTTTCATGGATTAAAGAACGAGCGGGAAACGAAGGGAGGGTTTATAATCTAACTGTAATCCTTCATCAACCATGAGGAGTAATTGCCGACGGGGGGGTCAAAGTGTGTGTGTGTGTGTGTCTGTGTGTGTGTGCGTATCTGCTTACATGTATGTGTTTGCACATAATTGTGAGAATGACCTATAGTAATAAGTAAAATTCATACCTTGTCTTTATCTACGCGGAGGAACTGCTTCACTGGTGCATAAGTACTGAGAAAGAGAGAAGGAGAGAGAGAGGGAGAGAGAGAGCGAGAGAGAGAGAGAGAGAGAGAGAGAGAGAGAGAGAGAGGAGAGAGAGAGAGAGAGAGAGAGTGAGAGAAATTGATTAAACACATCCAATCAGCACTTTAAGTGATTGCTGCAGCTATGAATTCTGGATGATTGACAGCTGACAGATTGTACCAACCCAGTGACTCTCTGTCTTCTCATAACTTTGTGAGTGTGTGTGTGTATATGTGTGTGGGTTTGTGTCTACAAAGTGATGAATGCATGCCCTCCCTCTCCACTCTGTGCACTGAACATGTGTGTCTTGGCACTCTGAAGTTAAATTGACGTATTCCAACGTTTTAGCGTCTCGTGTTTTTTTTGTGCGTATCCATGTGCGTCCACAAAATGTGTTAATCCATGCTTATGCATCTGTGTGTCTTATGTGGCTTATGCGTGCGTGTGTGCCTTCTTACAATCGAATCTGGCCGGTGGACAGAGCGCTGGTGATCCACACAAGATCCAGTGTTTTGAAGGGAACCAGCACGAAGCTGACGTTGGCAGCCAGGTTCTTGGCGCTCTCCGGGTACATGAAGTGATGGGTGGTGTGGCTGCCTGCGTCTTCCTCGAAGCCCACTGTGGGGGCCAGGTTTATCCTGGGAGCAGGAGGGAGAGATAAACAGCATGAGAGAGGGATGTCTGCATCATCTGTTGAGGCTGGGCAACGGAATATTCAGATTATGATCATGAAGGAAAATTCCCACAGTAAAATGTTCAAAAAAATGTGTCCGTTGTGCATTTGGATCAACAATGAAACAGGGCAAATGGTGAATGAAGCTGACAAGTGTTGGGTCAAGAAAAAACAAAAAACTCATCTGTAACTATTCTAACTATTGTGTGTTGTTCTTATTGTTGTTATTGTGTTCATATTTATTTCCTCTGCGATGAGGAGCTCAAATGACTAGATGGTGGGAGTGGTGATGGTATAGGGGGGGTGTGAGGAATTGGACGGGTTCATTATTGGAACAAGTCATGTTAACACAGGGATGATTCCATTCCAGTTGTTTGTTGGTACATTCACAGCATTATTCTTCCTTCTTTGTGTACTTGTTTACAGCTGAGCCTCTCAGCTCAGTGAGCTGCAGACGTCTGCTGTATTTACTGGGACTCCAGATCTGGAGGAGTGCCTTGTTTAAGTCAACAGGAAGCTGCACCTGAACATAATGGCCATGCTGGTGAGACGGCCGACAGACAGGAGGTGGGCGGCAGGGGGGAGTGGGACCATCGTGGGCCAAGGCGATTTGAAAACTAAATGAGGATCAAACTGCGGCGATGAGACGATGTAACAGGAGATGGAAGCTGGAGGCGGCCCACGCAGGTCTCCTGGCGCTGCCACGCTAATGGAGGCTAATGTCTCAAGCACAAAGAAATACTCTGCATTCCTGCATCGTAACCAGCACGTGGTCTCAACTCAGACAATGCACGGACCAACATATAGCTGCTGTGTGTGTGGGTGTGTGTGTGTTTGTGTGTGTGGGTGGGTGTGTGTGTGTTTGTGCCAACTGACAACAATCCCGCTCTGTGATCCAGGGGGAGGAGTCTGCCACACAAGGATTTATGTTCCTCAGTGTAAGTCCGAGACCCGATCTATACATTTCAGCTCCTGACCTCACCACAGACCTCTCTGTTGACCAATAGGAGAGCTGGATGGTGGGCAGCATTACACACGCAGATTAAATATAGTATCAGAGGAACACGTCAGCTGATCTGCATCTTGATTCTGTCATTTCCCTTTCGGATTAATAAAGCACTCTATCAGTCTATCATCTATCTTTAAAGTACATCTCCCCCTCGCACAAACTTGATGATGATGATGTAACTTTAATGACATACTGTGCACGGTATAGTTCTCTCCTCCTCCTCCCCCTCCCCCTCCCCCTCCCCCTCCCCCTCCTCCTCGTTTCAGCCTTCATCTTGGCATCTATCTCATCCATCTTTTTGGATTGCTCTCTCTAATGCAGCTCTGTATCCCTTCTGCTTTCTATCACTTCGCTCCTCTGTCCAAAGCCTGTTTCCCCCTCACCTCATGATGTAGTTGTGTCCGTCTATAGTGGGGCCATACCCGGCCCCGCGGAGGTTTCCGGAGTTTCCCACCACCGCACAGCGTAGGCAGCGTGCCGGATCCCACGAGCCGTACGGAGACCTTCCGGGAATCACCTGCAATAATAGAAGGAATATGAATAAAGCCGGACTGGATTCATGCTACACGTGAAAGGAAAGAGGTCATTATTGGTACTGGAACAGCAACAGACAAAAAATAACCGAACCTACAGCTCAGACCTGATCGGAAACATACATCCTGTCTCTACTGGGGTGAATTCTTCATGAGACCGACCCTTCATTAAAAATAAATAAGCCCCTTCCCTTTCCCTCAGGGAGCCAGACTGAGATGTTCAAACACACATCCTTATGTGAACGCTCAGTCCTCTGCTTGGAGACAGAATAGATAAAAAATATATAGACATACATTAAACAGGATTGAGGCAGTTCATTGATAAACCTCATGTCCAATAAAAGTAAATCTGCTCCCCTCTGCCTTTGCCCAAATATTGTGAGGTAATGACTAGGCGGATTTTAAAGCACCACAGCAAAGGAAAGATGAATTAATGATATAAAAATACCTGGAACAGCTTCAGCAGCACCTGCTGGAGACTGTGTGGTTTAAACTGGGGTTGTAACATCTAGCGAGAGAGGGAGAGAGAGGGAGAGAAAGAGGGAGAGAAAGAGGGAGAAATAAAGTATGGTTAGGATGCGTCGTCTCTCCTCTGCAGACAAATAGGCTCCGACAACAGACTGAAATGATGTTACTTTCTGTGCACCCATGTACGTGTATATTCATCTGCCTGCATTCATGTGCAAATAAGCAGGTGCTTGTGCAGAGTTTGTGTGTGTGTGTGTGTGTGTGTGTGTGTGTGTGTGTGTAACAGCCATGTGACAGACTGATGGGATGCAGTCAGACTGGCTGAGCTGTGGTCAGAGGAGCAGAGACGTTCCTGTCCACAACATGTAAAAAAGAGCTGAATTTAAAAGGAGAAACGAATAACACAGTGAAGGAAAGAAAATCCCCAAACTGTCAAAAGTACAAAAAGAAGTGCTTGTTTTATTTTTTTGTTATACACGTCACGTGCCTGGTTGTCTACAAGTAAACTCTGCAAATTACAGCCACTAATTTCTTTGTGTCATTCCAGGGTTTCTCTCTGAAACATCCCTGAGACCTTCTGTTCATGAGGGTTTTCAACTTGTGAAGGTCGTCAGGTTGTTTGTTGGGCGTTCGTTCCATTCTTGTAAATGTGATATCTCAAACATTACTCAAGGGAATCTCACAAGATTTGGCACAAATGTTCACCGAGACTTACAGAGGAAGTGAAAACAGTTTGGTGGATTAAGGACAAAGGTTGACAACTCCCAAAAGTTGGGGTTGCAAAGAGAACGTTGACACAAACTAACATCTGCTCACAAAACAGAAGTTGTTCAATTTAGAAGGAAAATAAAAAATCTTGTTCCAATTCTGGCATCTGCCAAACCAAACAGGAAAATGTGCAGTCGTGCTTTAGAGACAGAAAGCACCAGCGTATTGATTTTTCTTTTTTTCTGTGACTGTCTCTCTCTGTGTGTGTGTGTCTCTCTGTCTCACACACGCACGCACACGCACACACACACACACACAATATATGCACATTTCCTTTCTCCTTTTTCTCCCTCTCTCCGACACTGCTCTATTTATTACCGAGCTCCATTGTAACCGTTTCCTTTCCACCCATCATCGGCCTTAATTCACTTTTCCCAACACAGATCTCCTCCACTTCAGTTTTCATTCTTAAACCCTCTCCCGCAGTTTCCGTTGCCCTCACGTCTAATTCCCTCTCTTTAATTTCCCTTGCTCCCCTATTCGTTTCTCCTCCTCCTCCTCCCGTCTCTCTTCATCTCTCCATTCTCTCTGGGATGTCCGTTCACCTCGCAGCTCATCAGTGCTTATTTGAAACCGCTAAGTATTAAACTTTCCATTGCTCGCTCTCTCTCTCTCTCTCTCTCACTTCGCCCTTCCTGTTGTTTGTTCTCTGCATTTCACCCTCGTATATCCCTCCATCCTTTGACTCCCTGCATGACACCAGAGGCAGCTTGGCATGATGCACCACTGCACTTCAACGGCTGCTAATGATATTTTTTGGCAGCCATGCCACTGTTGTCTCGCTTCTTTCCTTCCCCTATGTCTTCTACCTCCTGAAGTGTAACCTACCTGACATCAACTTTCATTTAAAACAGTACTTCACACACAAACATCCTGATTCAGGAGTCGTCTTGTATATCACTGAGTTTATAGACCCACTCTGAAGCTACATATATTTAAAATACCTCAATTATATCTCTACACCTTCCTTACACGTGTGGGGACTGGGATCAAGGAATATGCTAATATGGCCCCGCCTCTGCACTCACGACCCCGACCCTCACAGCGCCACCTGCAGCTGAGGAGCCTTTTCCCAGCTCCTAAGATGACACGACATTGACTGCTTGTTTCGCACATATGATTTAAACAAAGTACAGTAAGTGCTAAGAGATTATTGCAAATTAAAAGCTTTGAACCACATGACATATTTCTTGAGTAGAGATTTGATGTCATAAATATTTAAACCCGTTAGCTGCCAGATGTAACCACAGATTGTATTAATGGAGGACGAGTCTTCCAATTCTTCTCACTGTATGAGAATGAAGCCAAAATATCCTGGATATAGGTGCTGCAAATTATTTTATTGGTTTACCTCTTTAATTCTCTATTTTACTCTTATTTCTTTCTTTCTCAATACTCAGATAAACTAACCTTCTAAATTTTCTAAGAATTTTCTTTTCAGTCTCAATATCATGCAAATGAACGCATTCAAATGTTCTTCTGAAAATCCCCTTACAGTTAATCATAATAAACCAGGGAAGAGTTGTCTGAGTTTGTTTCATATCTTCTCTAAAAAATTATTTGGACAGAAAATCATTGCTTTAAATATTTATTTAAATTAATACTTGATTCTTTCTTCTCCTCAGGCAGAAATCCACAATAACACATTAATTTGGATTGAAGAGGGTAAACTTAATCATGCATGACATCATTTATCTTCTGTTTTCTTACAGACACCGGCTGATTGGACTTGGTACTAAAAGCAACTCAAAGAAATGTTTGAAAAAACAGACAGAAAAGCAGAAACGTTATTTCAACCTTTCACTTGGTCGTGTTGACTCACCAGAGAGAAAAGCTATAAGTGACTGTGGAGCACTTACACAGCCTCCTTCTCCCCGTCAGTCAGGGACCAACCACCTATTATTATTCCCAACAGCAAAAGGTTGAACTTCCTCTTACTTTTATATTATGTTGTCCAGTAAGCAAACATTGGTTTGAATCTCTCTCTAATCGTATCTGACTGCAGAGACTGGTATGTGACATTTGTTTGATACGGTCCTGTTTCTTTTTCTTTGTTCTATAGTTTCATTTATTGCTTTCCTCATACATTGCATAATCTTAATTTCTTCTCTGTTCTTCTTCAGTCCTCCTTCCTCCCTATTTACCCAATTTATTTGTGAGTGAGGGATCTGTTTCACCCCTTACTCGCCTTGTTAGAAACTGCACGCTCATTCCCTCATCTCTCCACCAGGAGGCACTCCGTGGTGGTCAGGTGCACATGTAGCACCTCCACAAAACAGACAGAGGCCAGGCCAAGGACTTTCTCCTCTTTGTTTCCAGACGACTTTGCATTGATTGTCTGTCTGTGTCTGTAAAGTGACCTTCAATGTGAGTTGCAGTTTTCTTCTATTGATTGAGATTATGTCTCTGAAGAATTGTTAAGAAGGTTATTGGAAAATCTGTGGTCTCACTTGTTATTTAATATTAGGATGAAGTTAGCATTTGGCTGATTGCTATTGGAAACATTTGTAAACTTGAAAGTGGAATTGTTCTACAAGATTTAAAGCCAGATTAGGGATTTGTGTGGTAGAGATATTTAGTTTAAGATGATGTGTTCCTCACTTTGTTTAGAACTATGAAAATCAGCACTCACATCTGGACACATAATTGCATTTCCTGGAGATTTGTGGCTCTACATAAAATCCTAACACATTCAACCTTTTGTCATTTCATCACTTATTTTCCTATCTTCGATTTTTCCACTTTCTCAGCTTAATCAAATATTTGATCTCCCCTATTCCCTCCCCGTCCAATCCTCGTCCCTTAATGTTTTCTTCCTCCATCTCTCTCTCTCTCTCCCCTCCCCCCTTCTCTGTGTTTATCACCTCACTGTTGCTGTGTGACCTAATGACTTGGCAGCTGTTGGCCTGTGTTTGCAGTTTTCAGTCATTTCAGAGCGGGGACTGAGGCTGCTGCTCTGAAACAGGACTCTGAACCAGCAGCTGAAGGGCATCCCATAATACTGGAAACGCACAGACACACACAAACACATCTCAAGTTCACTAACACACCCAAATGAATACACACCCATGAAGACAAACGCCAACACACGTCCAACAGTAGGATTCTTCGACTAAGGGCTTATCTACACAATTTTTTATGGATGTTTTCCATTCCAATTTAACAACAAAAAATCTCTTCATGACATTAATTCTACAAAATATCTCAAACAAGCCTGATGGGCCAGTAGGTGGCGATAAGGTCAACATCAACAGCCCGTCAAATACCAGAGAAGAAAACTGTGAGCACCCTCATTGGGCTGGTTCTCCTTAGCAGGCGGAAACTTCTAATCCAAGACCATGGCACAAATGTTCAAGTGAGACAGACCGCTGTGAATGTTGGTAATGTGGTGCTGTGATGCTAAATGTAGCTGTAATTGGTCAATGCTGACAACTGTAGTGAATCTGGTAGTAAGCTGTGATGAGAGTTTTTGAAAAACCTGCACTTTTGATAGCGTTTGTAAAATCCTCTGTGACTTAAAAACATTGTATGAGTGTCGACGAGGCAGAAACACAAACCTTTATTTTGCTTAAATAACCGCATTAATGTGAATTCGGCACAAGAGCTTCCCGTCCCTCTCACTCTCTCTCTCTTGGAGGATGTAGTCATTTCAGTTTCTTAGTCATTGCTGAGTTGTGCTTTAAGAGCCAACATAGAGAGCAGCCAACCCTGGGATGTTCCACTTCCTCACTAACACCCTGACATGTGACTGGCACAGGGGTTCATGAGGGGCATGTAGTTCTTGTACGAGGGGATTGGTTGGCTCAGCGGTGAGGGAAGATGTGCGATTATGATCTCTTACTCCCCCTGCGTGATCAAGATGAACGCCACCGGCTGATGCTTGCACTGCGTCAGAGGATATTGGAGCCGTTCACAACTTTCCACTGTAGTGAAGCTGGGCTGTCTCCCTGGATCCCAGTGTGCGATTGGCCCGAGAGGCCTGGACCATTCACATGTTGAATCTTGTTTGTTTAGTCCAAAGTGGTTTCAAGGAGGATTATGTGCCACGACTTATTCCGAGGCAAACAAACAAGATGGAAACTAGTGGTTAGTGATCGTGAGAGGGGCTGGTAAACAGGCTCCGTTTTCTTTAGACAGAGCCAAGCTGGTACTTTGTTTTAGTCTTTATGCTAAGCTAAGATAAGCTAAGCTAAGCTAAGATAAGCTACCCGGCAGCTGGCTCTCTTCCAAGACAAATCACAGCTAGAAGACAAACAAGAGTTTCTCCTAAAATACATTTATTATTGACTTGCAAAGTAGGGAGAGTTTATTTTGTCACTTTTCCCAATGTATTGTCTCATAGAGAATGTTGCATGCCTCCCAGGTGGGGAACGTCTACAGTTCTAAATCAACTGTGCGTTAAAAAAGTCTCTGCAGCAATTCCCAAGATTCATTTCTGTAAGAAACTACTGACAGCCAGGTTTAAAACCCTGTGGTGGGCAGCCAAGGGTGAACCGGAGGCACAAATTATGATGTAGCAGCTCGGAATCAGCTCATAACAATTCTGGATGAATTCTGCGTCCCTGGTGCAATGTTTAAATTTCAAAATGCTTTGTAGTTGAATTTGTGTTGGCTCCAGCGCTGATTACTGCCTCTGACTGGCTCCTTCTCTATAGCAACCACTGAGCAAAACATTTCTCAGACAAACATGAAACCATTAAGTCTGGTGTTGGTAACATTAACCTATGGGAGAGTCGTGTCTTTCCATGTGACAAGTTATGCAGGGTTGGCACCAGCTTCACAGCTCTATCAGCTGCAGTCATTAGTAGGTAAAGGGATCTGATTACTTACCACCCACCAGTAGTAGACATCAGACAGCAGCTCGATGTTGTCTCTGGTCCAAACAGGTGAGATATCCGGGTCGAAGTTCTCATCGAACCAATCAGAAACGCCAGGGTCTCCGACACAGCGTGGGCAGGCACATGTTTTCTGCAGCGGGGCGTCAGGTGCTGACAGGCGCTGTGCGCCCGCGTAGCTGGGCACGAGCTTCACCCGCCTCGACTCCTCCCACCCGGGCGGCTCCAGGTAGTTGAAGCTGACCCCCCCACGGAGGGAGATGGAGAAGAAGAGCGAGGTGAGGAAGACGAGAGCCAGCGAGCCGAAGAGAACACAGATTCTGCGGGAGCATCTCACCCTCCCTCCTTTCTCTGCTCCTCCTCCGGGGCTACCTGCACCTCCTGCTGCCCCGGCCACCCCTGGGCTCAGCCACGGCCTGAGCTCGGAGAGTCTGGGCCCTCCCCGGGACAGACCCCCGCTCCAGGCCCCCCAGCCCCAGCGCCTGTCCCGCTGCAGGGTGGAGGACGGGATGCGGCCCCCCCATGGCCATGTCCCCACCCCCGAGCCTGCCACTGTCCCCAGCCCACTACCTCCTCTGCCTCTTTGTAGCGCCCACCAGTGGCTGGTCACCCTGGTTGGGACGACCTCCTGCCGGTGACTCTGAGCCCCGGGATCACCCACGATATCAGATGCGTGGAACACACTCACACACTGATGGAGGACAAGGTGTCAGAGTCGATTTGTCTCACAGTCAAGCTGTGCACTCCGCGATGCTCCGACGCCTTCTCCCCGTCTCCTGGTGGAGTCTCTCTCTCCCTCCTCCACAGCTATGTGCTCGTCACACACAGACACACACACACACACACAAGTCGCAGCTGACTCACATTCACTGCTTCAGAAGTCCTCTGCTTACAGTGTGAGGTGATCTCTCCTTCGCCTTCGAGCACAGCCTCAGATTTCCTTGAACCTTTCTATCATTTGTTCATCCTCTCCTTTGTTTAACTTTCTAACTGTCCCCTCTCTGGCTTTCACTGTCCATATGTCCACCTGTCTGTCTTTGTTTCTCAGTAACAGCAGTGCTCATCTTCAGTGAAATCCCGTGGATGAATTGCAGCAGACGCCTCTCGCTTCCTCTGCCATCCGTGCGAACGGTAAGCGTGGTGCTCCGTGCTCTCCCTCTTTTTCTGTCTCTCACGTTTGCACTGAGGCGACGTAACCACAGAAAGCTGGCAGACTAGTTGAGAACAGCGGAAAGGGGGAGGGCAGAAGGGAGGAGGAGAGGGAGGAGGAGCAGTAAAAGGGAGGAGGTTTGGCCTGAAGGGTGTTCCATCACATCTCTAGCCATCCTCAACAAAAAAAAATATCTCTCTTCCCCTCTTTGCTTTCCTTTCCTCTGCTTGGCTCCTCTGTTGTCTGCCGTATTCTCGTTTTTCTCTCTCGAGGTTCCCGTCACCAAGTCTTTCTCTTTCTGAAGGTCTCTCCTTTCCCCTTTTTCACTGCTTCAAGTTCATAGTGTGTTTTCTGCCAGTTTCTGAGCCGTTTGGTGTGTTGAGTTTAAAGCAGTCTTCTGCTGCCGTTCCTCTCCACACCCACTTCAAACACAAAGTTTTAAAAAGTCAGGATAAAAAGTTTCAGCTTCTTGTGGTGACTGATGAAATCTTAATGAAAAAGGGGGCTTCCTGACGCTAGTTCAACTGAAGACCAGCAGTTCCCACTATCGTCTCCTTGATGCCTGCGCTGCATTTGAGTAGATCTCAATTCAGAAAACATCCAACGACTAATCAACAAGCCCTTTCACTGTTCAGATGAGTCCCAATTGAGATGGAAGAGACGTAGAAAGAATCAAAGTGTCACAAGCGGATTGATATACATTCCTCTGTGGAGATGGTTTATCTGGGGTAGAGGCTGCAGGGAAAGTGGTGGATGGAGTGATGTGCAGAGGGTGTGATGGGGAAAAACAGACAAAACCAATCAGCCCCAAATCTCATCTTCTCTCCAGCTGGCTTTGAGAGGATGGGGGGCGGAAGGGTTGGGGGGGCAGCATCTGTCTTGCTGCCCAGTGTGTGTGTGTGTGTTTGTGTGTTTTGATGTAATGTATGAAGTTAGGCGCGGGTTGCCAGTTGCACTAATCTAATTGTGTTCTACAGCTGTGTGTCTGTGTGTGTGAACAACCTATTGGCTGGCGATACAGGTTTGTGGTGAGCTGGAGGTGACTGCTGCTAATCTGCTGAGCTGTAATCCTACGACAGAACCCCTGCAGCGCCCACTTTCTGCCGGCTGCCTGCCTATTCATCTCATGCCCTATAAACACCTTAACTCACTGACACAAGTTATACTGCTGTCTCTTTCTACTTAAATAACTTTTTAATGTGTTTCTCCAGCTCCTGGAGCCCAAACCACTGCTCCCATTAAAGCAATAAAATGGATTATTTCCTTATCAAACGTCCACGTGTGTGTTTTTGTGTCCGTCAGCGATCTTCTCTCCTCGTGTTGCCTGAAGTCGGGCTTCCTGTTCCGTAGGAAACCTGTGGAGAAAGAGAGAGAACGAGATATGAGACTCATTAGGCTCATAGACCAGTTTGACTACTTTAATATTCCTCTTTTTCTGATCCCCTTTTAATTCTTCTCTTGCCTCAGTCTAACCCAGTTCACCACCAGGTTTAAGCTCTGGCTTCACAGTTGAATTATTTTGTCAGTCTTGAACCATTTGACAAGTAGGTATAGTTTTGGTCATAAACTCTCGTATGAAAAACTTTTTAATCCATTTTTTGCCTACTATTCCTTTTTTGTTCTCTTATCCACCTCATTCTGACTCGTCTGCTGCTGTAACAAGTGAATTTCCCCAGTGGGGGATCACTCAAGTTTTATCTTATCTTATTGGATGAAATCAGACAGTGAAATTCAGTTATTAAATGTCTAAAGGGAGGTTTTATGTGGATATCAGCAACATTAATCCTGTCTTGATTTCAATTCCTGTTTGTTAGCAACACTCACATCACTGACTGAAAGTAATGAAGCACACACACAGGCCCTGATAGTTTCAGGAGTTTACCCCTCACACTTTATCTCAACTGTTTTGTTGGTACTGCTATTGCTCATTAGGTTGTAGGTGAATTTAGTCCATAAACAAGTTTCTTCAAAGAGACTTACTGACAAATAAATAACTTTAACAGTCCGGCAGAGCAATTCATCTATAGAGGTGAGATTAGCTACTGTAATGGAAATTTACACAATAACTTCTTAGTTTATGCTTACAGCAGACAACACAATGTAGGGTACAGCTCAACATAAACTTTATGGTGCACCACTGTCTAGCATGTGAGTCCATTGTCTATTCATGTCTTGCAGAATAGATCCTGATGTCACCTTATCATGTGACCTTTTGCTCTTCTCTGGTTGGACTGTGTTTGTCCTTTGTTTGAGGAACTCAGATGACTGACACACACCCTAACCAGACATGATACTACTTCCTCTCCAACACATTGAGGATGCAGTCTCTCAGTCACACCTTATCAGACAATGAGTTCCAGACACAGAACAATACATTCACAAACCCCCCTCTGTGTGTTTGTGGGTCAGGAGGTAAACCCACACAGAGACACTTAAATATGACATTTCACATTTCATCTCACTTGCAACCTCCACCTTGCCTGTGTGATCCTTTCTGCAGGAAGCTTTTACAATGACATTTACAATGACAACTTGTCTCAGAACCTCTTTTGTTGACCAACATCTCCCACCACACTGTAGAGATGCTCCAATCCGAAAAATCATAAACTCAAAACATGCTAGGTATGAACAGACGCCAGCAAAAATCACATCATCGTCCAACATCATAAGTATTAAACTATTTCAACTAAAATCAAGACCCATACTGAAATCACAATCTGATATATATTTTTTTAGGCATATTGTTCAGCCTTGTTTGCAAAAATGTGAAGTGCAACAGGTGAATCGTCTACTGAATGGATGGTGGAGGAAACAGTTATTATTGTTTTTACATTTGATTCAGTCATAGTTCTCATTCTCAAAGGTTTTCAGAGGTCGTTCATTTCTTTTATTTTTAGTCTTCATCATGAAAGAAAATAGGTTGCCACCAAACACATTTTGTCCTAGTTTTCACTGACACGACTAACACTTCTCCCCACAAACTTTCTCTTGTCCTGTTTTTATTTGTCTTGCAGCAACCTGTTTCTTGCATCGGTTCTCTTTTACCCGTTTCCCATCCTCTTGCCCGTCTTTCAGTCTGTTCATTACGAGGGTGGGGCTCCGAACACACTTCTGCTCCGTCCTGTTGTGTGTCTGTTGATTTCATTGTAAAATGTCACTATCCGCGAATTGGAAATGCTGAAGTAGACTAACAGGATACAGGATGAACAAGTCGGGCAGAATACTAAAAAGAGAAAGGGAACAGACCTCCCATGCAAACTCCTCTCAGATCTGTTGTCTCTATTGTCTCTGTACCAGGTGATCATCATCTGGTCGAGATATTAACAAAGCCCACTACAGAATCAAGTTAAATTTTGTGTCATTAAAACATTGATATTTAATGCGGTTAAATTAAAGATAGTTCTGCTTATATACCAGGCAGATCCATCATGTTTTATTAATAACTCCAAGTATTGGTTGGACAAAATAAATTCTGAAACTACGAGAGAATTTGGAGGTTTACACTATTTTCTTACTTTTCGATAAAAATTAAACAAACAGCAGAATTATTGATAACTGAAATAATAGTTAGATGCAGCCCAACATTTGTTTACCCATCAACCCCTATCTTATTTTTAACTGTACAAACTTTGCCAGAAAGAACCTACATGAACAAACCATCATTAAGTTTTATTCAGGATATCTCTTTTTTTTGTCTCACCAGAGGATGAAATATGAATTATATAGTGAGGACTGCCTGCCTCTGTTTCTTGCTATGAACCTTCCGAACCGTCCAGAAATGACTGATTCCATTTCTCTATTTTTGACGATTGCCATGGCAGCCAGCAAGTGATGCAGTTGTTACGGCAACACGGACCACAGAGTCCCCAACCCTGACCCATCTAGTCAGTGCTCGAGCACTGGGACAGACTTCGCTTTCTGCTGGTCGACACATTTTCTTTTTTTTAAGGTTCTGTTTCCATATCTGCTGCTTATGTGAAGACTTCCATGGCAACACTCAGCCCAACACATGAACACCTCGAAACGCAGCCCTACCTTTCCTGGTGGTTTTTCATTACTCAACAAATGCTAGTGGACGTTAGTAAAACTCCCTGATGCACACAAATACACACAGCAGTGTACACAGACCCAGATGACTGTATCCAGAGCCAGATAATATGCTGCAAATGTACAACACGAACTTAAGCTGGTTGGTTTTTACACCAGTTACTTAAAATAGATCATGTATAATGGCTTGTCAGCATCCCTTGCATTTGTTATCAAAGTCAATGCATAAAATACATTTTAAGCATGAAGCTTAAAATAAGAAATCCTCCCAATGCAACAGAGCAGTCTTCATTTTGTTCATTACTCATTATTGCCTTTAATGGAACCAACTGTTGGTACTTTGCACTGTGTTTCCCACTGAAATCCATCATGTCCCTCACAGCTGTCAATGTAAACCTCCGTTAAATGATCCATCTCCAGGTTTTCACTGAACAAATGCTCTTTTCTCTCCAATCTATGATTATAATTTTTCATCATCACAGTATTGTGTTGCTAGATAGACACAACTTCCTATTAAATAAGTAACAGGCCTTTACCTGCAGCCTGCATCTAATGAGTCAGCCCACCAGGGGGAAATGTGTGAGCTTGACTTCTGCATTTTTATGAACTCTTTCCTGGGGGTTTTAAAAGATTCAAATGCCTTTAGGTGTTAAATACTACTTTAATAGCTTTCAGATCCTCTGGAAAATCACTGAGAAATAAAGAAAGAAAAGACAAGTAGCACTGACATGACATCCACTAAGTCACTGGATCTCGTCTGCAGCCACTCAGTGGTTAACCAGACTAATAGATGCCGCAGCCGCCTGCATATATGCTCTACTAATGCATTAGGGTGACTTTGCGTCCAGGTTTAATTACAACCTTTAAATACTTTAATCACTCGCCTTAAATGCTGCTGTCCCCAAACACGGTGTCGCCAAACCCTGTCTGGAAGAGTCGAATCTCGTCAGTCGACCAGCATCATCTTCTCTCCCTCTCGTTCCCTGTTTTTCTTCCCCTCATCATCATCATCATAATCATCATCATCATCGTTTAAAACATCAGCAAAATCCTTCTCCAGAAACATCTGTTAATAGCAGCTGTTAGCGTAGCACTGACTATTTTTAATTACTCTCCCCAATCACCCTGGCATAAACTATTCTTTCTACCTCTCTCTCCTCTTCTACTGTTTATTATTGTGTATTTATGCTACCTGATTATTTCCCACTCCTCTCATTCACCTCCTCTGATCGTTAGAGAAAGAGTTGTGAGGATCGCTTTGTGACATGCAGGTCCCCCCCCCCATCTCCCACCTCGTTCCCTGTCTAGTGTCATTAACAGCTGAGGCCTTTATCAGCAGCACTTCATCATTTTAAAAGTTCAAGCAGCTCTCTCCTTGCTTCCCTTCTTTTGGATTTATATTCTCTCGATCTGTCTCGCTGTGTAATTTGTCACTGGTTTTTCACCCCAGCTATTTCGGCTGTTACAGGTGCCTAATGTACAACCCCTTCTCCTCCTCCACCTCCACCTCCTCCTCCTCCTGTTCTCTCTCCCTCTCCATCCGCTTTGTATCCCGGCTGTGTATGTGTAGCATTAGGCAACCCGCATAGCTTCACTTCAATTTCATACAAGGGAGGCCACGAGCATCAGCATAAATTATAGATGCAGGTTTCAATGGACGATCTTTGTTTAATGTGATCTATTTTCAATATTTATATTTTTTAAGTCGTCTGTACCTCACTCTTTAAGTCACCCTGTTATCTACTCTGTCTCTCTCTCTCTCTGTCTCTCTCTCTCCCCTCTCTCCCCTCCCCCCCTGGATATATTAAGGTATATGCTTTTAGACATGAGGTGCATGAGGATGTAACACAACAAATACCATCAGCAAAATGCATTTGAATATTTGCTGAGCCAAACAAGAGCCAAATAATCTGTGGGCAAGAAAATGTGACCTGTTGAAATGAAGAGCGTGAGTGTTTCTACTCATGCTGATGATTAAAGTTGTTTTGGAGACATTTAAAATGTAGTGTGAACAGCTAATGAGCTCTGAGACCAGTAAGAGAAACTTTTAAAACCACGTGGATCTTATCTTCATGCTTCGATGTATTTGAGATGACCGTCTTTTTAATTTAATGGCACTCGCCATCTTTGAAACACAAAGACAAAGCCGTGATCAGGCTTCAGCGACACAGGAGAGGGAGAAAGTGAAGACATGGAATGAAATATAGCAAGATGAGAAAATAATCCCAGACACAAAGAGCAGCCAGTTTAAAAAGAAAAAGGAAAGATAAGTGGTTATTCATCATCAAATTTCATAAAGCCTCACTGCAACTGGGCTGTAGTCATGGAAACACACTATCTGTATCCTATGGAAGGTGATTATTCTTCCATTCCAGCCTTCAGTTAATTTGTGTCGTACAGCCAGTTTGATTACACAAAATTAATGTTAAAACTACAGTCGTTAAAAATGTACTCAGCAGTCATCATGAAGTGTTTTGTCAAGGAAGTGTTTAGATTCAAGAGTGATTATTTATCTTCCTCTGCGAAATTACCAATCGAAAAAATCAAGTCTGTGAATTTCCAAGCACGGATTGTACCTTTTACAAGGAACCGTTGGATTGCCCATAAAAATAATAATAATAAAAATATATCAAATATCCTAGATAATCCTCTTGTAATACAATGTTAAGGTGAATCTGAAGAAAAAAGACAGGAATTTAAAAAAAAAGCCTGTGTCTTAATACCTAAAACAGAGAAGCTCTTACAGGTTTTTAAATTTAGTATGAAATCAGAGTCTGCCTGGAATCTCTGAATAAAACTGATCCATTCAAATCATATTGGATAGTTCAAAGTGCTGTCACATAAATTGCATACTCTGCGAGGTCCTGGTTTAATCTTGTCAGCGTGAATATAATTAGAAGAGACTGGGTCCTATGGCTGCACGGAGGATACTTTTGAATGATAGTTTACAAAATCCCACTTGTTTGCAGACATCTACACTCAAATGCCATCCAGTACCTGTATTTACATTTGAGTCAGACCCTGTACTGTTAAGCATCGAGGTCATATTTTGGCTGCACTGAGCTGCATTACATTGAGAGTTGTCTTTAATATTCTGCCCGTGGTTTGTAAATAGTAAATTCAATAATCAGTAAATCCAGAGGCATCCCGGAACAAGTGACACCCTGTTTAGTTTCACAGGCGTCAGTTTTTCTTTGTGCAGCAGAGATGTCCATAAACTGGATTAGGCTTCGAGTTATCTCCTCCCTCTGCTCCTCTCCCTCCTCGCTCTCTTCTCCTCCGTGCTCCCTTTGTCACTTTTATTTTACCCTCGCTGCCGATTCACTAGTGTGTCTGATTGATCCCTGCCCTCCCCACCTTCCTTTTACATGCAAGTAGAAAAGGGCCATTCTCTACACTTTCTCATCCCCTTCTGTAACAGGATGGACGAAAAATAATGAACACCTGCTTATGTAATGTGTTCCATCCATCTGTTAAATATGACCTTAAAAATAATGAAAAGCACTGAAGGGGCGATGCACTGTTCAAACCCCAGTCTGGCAATGCTAACTTTTATTATTTAATTTAAACCATATAAGAAAACTTAATATAATTCTCTTATCAGGTCTCTTATCTTGTCGTTTGTAAAGGTGAATACATAACTACACTGTATGGTGTCTATTACAAAACTTCTACCATATTGTCATTATTATTTATGGGTCTATGCATTGTTTTATGCACCTTTCCTAAAATACTTAGGGGATATTTATATTATCCTAATTTAAAAAGTTTTGCTTCAAACTATACATTTTTAAAAAGGACACTCAGGTTATTGGAGCTTAATAAGGAAGGTGGAAACTTTTCTTTGCATTGGAGATGAAAGCACTGTCACTAGTTTCCCCCCCGAGGTCTCAGAAACTGACAAAGAGTCACAGATAATCACACCAGATGGGAATTTGCATACTGAGGAGCAACTAAGACACTTTTCAGGAACAGCATGTTCCCAAGCATATATAGAAATTCATAAGTGGTGAGGACATACTGTAACAGCGTAACACCTTGAACAGGGGTCAAGGGGAAATTCACATGGTGAGATTTATCTCTCCGAGATTAAAGTCAACAGTTAAAATAGTAAATTATCATCACAAAGAGGGCACGTCACACCAACAGGCAGCGAAGTGGTTCACTGTCTGCACATCACTGAGAAAAGCAGTGAAGCCCTTTAAAGAAGCATAAGAGTTAAAAGAAAATATTAATTTACCTCCTATAATGAAATCATATCATAAAGTGAAATAACCTCAGATCTAAGACACAGCCGAGGACTGCAAAACTCATTTGTAGATAAAATAATCCAAAAGTTCAAATATTTTTATGAGTGACATATTTAATATTCCAAGAGAAAATCCCCTGGAAAATCATTTTAGATGAAAAGCTATTTTGAATAGAGTTCAACTCGTTTCTTCCTGCCCAGAGTATTTTCTCTGGTGAGTGTGAAAGAAGAATCTTGTTATTTTCAGTCAGTCTAGACTTTAATCAGCGGTGGGGCAGAAGGAAAGGAGGCTGACAGAGCGCTGGTTGTGAGCAGGGCTTTCCACATGATATAGAGCAGCAGCTGGAGGAGGTTCAGGCTTCCACCCTATAAATATAAATACCCTCTCATTCCGCTAAAATAAAGTTATTCATCTCCTTCCTGTTACCATCTTTCCTCTCGCCCTTCTTCTATCGAACAATCGAACTGAGGGGAAATTACTCAATGACAGGGAAACCAAAACGTAGACCTTAATGGACCAATCTACAGCCGGAGAACACAGAAAAAACATGTGATTGCCACACAGAAAGACACCGGGCGGACCGGGATAGGAACCAAGAACCTTCTTGCACCTTACAGAGTGTGGTTTAGGTATAGTGTCCTTGTGTGGCTGAGGCCTGATTCTTAAATAACCAGTTTTAGTGCGTATGAAGATCGTTCCACTCATAAACATTAAACCCTTTCCACAGTGACAAAGTTTGTTTTTCTTTGTCACTGTTCAATCTAACCCAAGCAGCCCCTATGATGAAGATGGTCGCCTCTCAGTTTGATCAGCACACTGTTTTTTATCAGCAGTTATTTTGCTTATATTTGTCAAACCCTGAAGACAGCGCTCCGCTCTCGACTTGGCGAGACACAACATGAGAGGGCGAGACAGATACGATGCCTCCATTGTTTTGAAGTGTGTGGCCGTGGAATGTACAAGCAATCGCGATGTTGTTAATCTCCTTTGACCAAAAAAATAAAATAAATAAATAGCAGGCGTGACTTGACTTGCTGTTTCACCTGCAGCTACTGCAAATGTTGAGGGGGGGAGGAGGCCTGGAGAGGAGAGAGAGAGAGAGAGAAGAAAGGTAAAGAACAAGATAGACAGAGAGACAGAGAGAGAAGAGAGATCCCTCCAATAGCCAATAGCTCCCGGGTGGCCAATTAAAAGCATCAGACATCTTTCTGTTGGAAGAATTCAAATGAGTAATGCCTGACTGTTAGTGTGCATCATGAATCTCTAATATTGTGTGAGGGTGTTTGTGTGTAACAGAAGCACGTTTCTGCCACTGAGAATAAGTGTGTGATCCAACTATAGAAGAGACTAAAAGGCCCTGACGTGCACTCAGTCCCCTACGTGCTGCTCAGAGAGGCCAGAGAGGTCACACAGCGTTTTTATTACGGCGACAGATTCCTGAATCAAACCATGATCTGTTCTGAGCCTCTTTCCGGCAACAAGACTTAACTTTCTTTAGGAATATGTAACAGCAAAGCCTCTGGAAATCAAGAAAAACATATAACGGCAAAGTAGCTTGTTTGGTTTAATTATCCACAACAATCCGAGTGATGATAAATGTTTATACCTAGAAAAGCTAGTTTAAAAACAGCAAATTTAACTGTTTACTACAATATCTCATACATGTGGTAGATGGGGTTTATTATATCCACATCTAGTTTGCTGTGAGAGATCAAAGTAAGCGCTCCACAGATATTTAGCTTACAAAAAATTATCTGTAACAAATGTCATTGTTCCACATCGTGACATCCAAAAACTAAACGATCAAATGAATGTTCTTCTAAAGCACTTAAAGCATTGTTTGAGCCATGAAAGACGTTGTGCAGAAAAATTAACTGCCGGCTGCCTGAAGCCAGCTCACTCAGACAGACACACAAACACACACACACACACACCCTCCCATTAAAACACTGAAAAACACAAGCCATTAACTGGCAAAGCTTTAATTTTGGCCACAATAATACCTCATGCTGACTGGGAGATGTTTCGTCTGAGGCTACGTCTCATTTACTGAACATAATTCCCCCCTTTGATGGCGGAACATTGCTGTAAGAGGAGTAATCATCACAGGGCGACACATTAGAATAAATATACACAATTATTCATAAAGTGTTAACGCTTTGCTTCGGGCCTGATCTATTTGTCTATGATCTCGCCACCACATCACACTGCACCACTGCACTTTGATTAGTGTGATGAGATCCTGACAAATTCTGTGTTTCAGCCGAACCCGACCATCTCCAACAAGACCACTCTTCTCTGTGAACGGACGCAGCACCACACATTCCCGTCACATTTGCAGTTTTTATTTATTAAAATAGGTTTATTCACAAACTCTCTGATTAAACATAATATAATACTAACGCGTTACAAAGTCGGTCTTTGCTTTGTGATGGTTATTAGTTTGCATCACAACTCATTATATGAACAACACTTATCGAACAATAAATTAACCTAACGAGAACCAAACCAGCCACTAATGGCTTTTTTCGGTGTTTTTGCAGTTTTTATTACTCAGGCAATTTTACACAGTTGAGTCGAGCTATGATTAAAACTAGAAATCAGAAAACTCTGCTGCTGCTGCCGTCTTAAATATTCAGTCTGAATTACACTGTTCAAATTTTTGAAACACCGGTGAATTTTACCGTTAGAAGAGAGAAGCCGTGCAGGAATAAATCATAGACCCGATGAGCACAATATATCTATTTTGTTGGTAAATGTGTCCTGTAGCCAAAAATTATCACTGTTGTAAAATGAAAACTAAATGAAACCCCACTGTATATGTTTACATGTATATTCATGTACAGTATATGTGCTTTCAATGTATTTCCAATGCATTAGCATTAGGCTCAAACTGTCGTCCCGTACTGTAACCTTCACCTTTGACTTTCTAAGTTAAATCCAAATTGGATTAAAAGTGTTGGAGTTATGTGACAAGACGGGCAAACGCTGGGGATTACAATAAACCCTCTAACCCTTATGATAGGGAGAAAGGAGTTTAAAGCAACAGACCTAATGAGGCATCTCAACACAGGAAAGAAAAAGAGTAGGTAGTTACGTCTGCACACCTCCTCCTGATCACTCCTATGGAACTGCAGTTTGGGAACATGGAAGAATTTATCATTTTAACATATGACAGTAAAAGATCGTAGCACTGGGAGGATTAGCAGCATAAACAGGTTTAACCACTTCTTTGTTTTCCATAACAGTCTTGTTTATATAGTAATTTTGCCCAAACCCTATGGGGGGGGTTCCTGCTGATTAGCTGGTGAACAGCTTTTAAAAAAGGATGTGAGCTAAAAACCGGATCCTTTTTCTGGTGTCAAAGCAGGACTGTGTAGGTCTGTTGTGTCAAAGGCAATAATAAATGTAATCAGACAGTTGACAAGCGTTTTCTTTGAAGCAACGCTCACTTCAAACGATGAGGGGAAGAGGCAGAGTCAAACTGAAAGAAAACGAGAGGAGCAGTACAAAATACCAAAGAGCGAGTACTTTTACCTCATTAATATGGAAATATAAACATCATCACATCACAGTGTAATCAAATCATCTCCTCCCTATGTACTTCAGGTGCAAGTATGAATGTTCTTGAGTAATTGTTTCCTCATAATTATGCCAAGTAGCTCATAAATAAGCAAACATTTCATGTGTCTTGTTCTTAATATGTTGAATTAATTCTAACTCGGTTGCTTGACGTGTTAAGGACTCACTGGGAAATCTGTGTCCCCTTGTAAATATGCAAATTTCTGCAGGGAGAGCTATAAAATCTAATCTATTACCTCATATCAAGTATAAGTATGAATTCTGCTTTGTATGATTGTTGAGTTTTCACATGAAACAGGCACCAGCATGATGTTGTGATGTCTCCTATATGTACTATGGGCAAATTCACAGGTGAGTATATATTTCAAATCCTTCATTGTTTTCATCTGTGTTTGCTGACTTATGTTCTTCTTCTGCCTGTGTTGGCACATTGCTTTGTTTCCTAAAGGTTGCCCGACACCAATTGTTAAAAATAAAAAACGTAAATTAATCTGAACTATAGTGGCAGGGATATAAATCATGTAACACACGACTGCTGCCGGTGATCAAAACCCCACAGGAAGCTTCAAACAAAACAAAAAAGAAGTGCACATGACTTGAAATTCTATTACCTCATATCCTTTCTTGTTATAACATGGTTTACTTTAATCAGCCATCGTCCTGCATTAGTTCTGATTCATTTTATCCTTGCTCCACGGACACAAGACCTTTCTCTCTCTCTTTCTAGTTGTCCCCTCAACTTTCTTTTTCAGGGATTTATGAGACGTTACAGTCTGTATCTGAATCGGATAGAATCGCATTTGTCCAATCACCGGAAAAAATGGGTGCACTTAAAGAGCACTTACAATATTTCTTCCTACAGCTGCAAAAAGGCATCAGTGTAGAGGCCTATCACCCAAAACAATCACCTCTTCCTCCCGCTCTCAAATCCCGGCTCAATTTTTCCTCCCTTTTCCTCCCTCCACCCTTCATCATTGTTCTTTGACCCGTTTCCGTCCCCTCGTTATCTCTCTCTCTTTATTGTCTTCCATTCTTCAGCGGCCGCGTGTCGAGGCAGTTTGTAAAAGTCTTTATAAAAACATGACTGCTATTTAAATTGGACTCAGCCAATGCGTCACGAGTTCAGGGCACGTTCTTTTTGTAGCTTATGCTTCTTTAGGGAACATAAATTGACAGTGTGAATTATCAGAGCTGACTCTTTCCTCTCCTCCCTTTCTTCTCCTCAGTTCGATCCAAGCACCAGCTCCTTCTGATCTCAATTGTTTGTCACAGCGCTGCTCACATTTGTGCCTGATATCACTTTCTCACACATGCGTCTCATGCCAACACTTTATCTCACAGATACACCGACACCAGTCATACCTGCCACATTGCCTTACATGTAAGCCTCATTTACTGCATCTTCACTTGCATTAAAGTGAATGCAACATGACCTACAAGCACCTTTCAACCATAATGTTGATTTTTGTGGCTTTCAAATTAACCAGTACAAAGCTTTCATCCTGTTGATGGCCTGGTTTTGCCACGCTGGCAGAAACTACATTTCACTGCGAGTGTGAAATCCCACTATGTGTAATTGGGACATTTAGTGCCGAATATTGCTGATTTCCCAAACTAAATGACTTATATCTATATGAAAAACTCTTTAACTGTTCAAAATAAAGTAGAAACATTCTGTACACATGCTGGAACTCAATTTGAACTCTGGTCCCTGCAGTGCTTACTTCAAACGTTCTTAGTTTCTAAAGAAAGTTCCTACATTTGAAACGCAGCTTCACCAGAACTGTTGACCAGTCACTACTAGGTTGGCAGCTATAATTACCAAGAATGCATCGCAGGTGCACGGCTGTATTTCTGCACATTGACCTGTCTGCATGGAGGATTGAGTGAATGAGTTTCCTACAACAATCTACACACCCAAAGTTTCAGATACCAAATCATCAAGGGAGGTGCAAGAAACAAGAAAGCCAAAGCTAACAGATGGCCCGTCTGCTTTTACACAGTTCCTTCATTTTTAGCCACACAGCATGAACCAACCACTTGTCTCGCTTCCCTCTCGTCTCCCTGCAGCCCCTGCTAGTGTCTCTGGGCTCTTCCTCTGCTCCCCTCTAATCCTTTTCTCTCCGTTAGTCCTCGGTCCTAAAGAGAGAGACGAGAGGAATACAAAAGGGAACAAGCAGGAGGAGAGTCCTTCGTCCTGAGGCCCAGTGCCAGCTGCTACTGCTGCAGAGACGATCCATCCAACGCAGGAATGAACGACACTGCTTATTGACTCCTGCTCTTGTTGCAAACCCAAAGAGTATCAGCCTTTTCTCCATAGACCTCTGGACTGTCTGGCTGCTGTGTGACATCTATGCTCTGTCAACAGTGTTATCATTACAAGTGTGTCTCTTATCTGCCATGTACACATAGGGCAGCAAGTCTCCCAGTCTCCATCCTCCCTGTCGGCTCAGTAATGTGTACAGGAGATAAAGATACAGTAATAACACACATACCAACAATATCAGGAGAGAATGGCGAGGGCTGCTGCTGCACAACAATCTGCCCCTTTTAACAACATCGCAAAGTCTTCTCCAAAAAATGTACACTATTTCTTGCTTGAACTTGCTAAACCGCTCCCGACAACTTCCAGTGTTACTGCCCCGTTAAGTTTTCAGAAGATAAATATAGAGGAAATGAACACAGATGGACAGAAATCTCCTTCAGTTTCCATAAAAGCATCAGTAGTGTGGCAGAAAAATGGGCCTGAAATTGTGTGTAATGACACAATTTTTAAGGCTGTAAATACCAATCCAATATCAGTGCATTAAAACAACAGAACTTGAAAAACCTATTTGACAGCGTGATGCGAATAAGTTATAAGGTAATACTAGGAAGTATGTCTTCTTAACTGCTTCTGTGAGGACAGTTACTGTGTTAAAACAAAAAAATAAATTTTCTGTGTTCCAAATGTTGTGTTTTTAGTTTATACAAGGACTCCCCTGCTATTCTGCAACGAGATAAACTTGAGTCAGCAACACATCTGTTGTGTCACATTTATCACAGGGCTCATAAACCCCAGACGCAACATTGTGTCTAGACAACACAGCAAATCTTCTTCAAACGACAATGAAATAGGGCGAATTGGACATTCTTATATTTTATGAGCCATCTATCGTAAGTCAGCTTTTCTATCTGCCACAACATGAAAGATGGAGCTGTTAACAGAAAACTGCTGCATCGGTACACCGTGAAGAAAACTCATAGAGAAAGAGAAAAGCTCCTTTAGGTTGGCAGCTATAATTACCAAGAATAAGCTCTGTGAGCCAGAGGCAGTGTCAGCTACTGAGAGGATGTATTTCTACATAAGTTGAAGGAGCATAGTCAATATTTTGTGCTGTGGATACAGAGACTGAACAATGGGGCAGTTTTCAAAGGCTGGTTTGTATACAGCTGAGTTTATGAAACAACTTCAGGCAAAGTGCAGCAATATGAGCTGAGTCATCTGAATCAATTCTGTTATGTCTTAAGCAAAGCAAAAACACCATCATGTCCCAGAAGGCAAAACATTTCAATTAACAATTGTGCTTAGATACACAATTATGAGCACAGAAAGTAACTCAACTTTAACCGCACAATAGGGACTTAATGTATGAAAGCCATATGTCCCAGGTGCTACAATAAAAAGATGATGAGTATCGGTTACTGTAAGTGCTGATTTAATTGGCTTCACACGTCCTCTGGATAACAAACGGCTGTACAAAGTTGTTTTGGATACTTCGCACGTTACATACAAATGCATTTAGATTTTCTTCTCGGAATCTGTCAGTGTTGCCACGGCGATAAGTCAATAAGTTATCCTCACATCAATATTTGTGTGAGTCAACCATAAAAGCTTTGACCTCGATTCCTGCCTATTTATTCATTTCTTTGAGAGCAAAGTGGAATCGGGTCAAAGCCAGCAAAGAATTCTTAAATGGAAAAGCTACAGCACTGGAGTGAGAGGAGAGTGGTTACCATTGGTTACGAGGGACGGGGGGGGGGATGTGACTTTAAAGCACAGCCTGTTATTTGCATCATTGACTGATGAACCACCCAAAATTAAGTCAAAGCTTTTCGATTCCCACCTGGTGGCTGGCTGCAGTATAGCCTCTTAATCCAGCCTCCGTCATGATAACAGATGGGACTTGGACCAAACTAAAATTAAGGGTTCTGTCATTTTAGGAAGTCCTTATCACTGATGTATGTTAGTTTTACTTTCCTGGCTAAGTTTGGTTTAAAGTTGCATTTTGAAACGATAAAAACAGGGCAAAAGGTCATGATTGGAAGCTGAGACTGACTCGTGGTTGGCCGAGATTGTAAATCGGGCAGGACATTGCTAATGTTGCTCCATCCCCTGATTGATACGGTAAAGAATCTGCTTCCAAATGTCCAAGAACAAAGTGTTCATATACAGGATATATTGGCTTCATTTCTGGATAGTATGGGTGAGTAGAGAATCATCGTCCATTTTTATACATCTTATGATTTGAATATGTTTGACAGCTATCATGTCATGAATCATCAACCACTGTTAACTTCTTAAATTCCTGTCAGGTGGCAAACTCAGAGCCGAGCCTTTCTGATTTAGGGGGAAGTCTGTGAACTAGGTCTCAGCCCAAGACATTTCTTGAAAAGGCAGAAGGAATCCCTCCCCAGGGTGCCCTTTCGTGCTCAACAGAGAGAATGAGTTGGTGAGAGGAGACAACGGGATAAGACGGTTTCTGGGAGATGGATAAGATGAAGCGGACTGACAGACAGAAACCCTGAGAACTGGCCCAGCCTGAGCTGCCGTACAACAAAGAGTGAGACAGACAGAGAGAAAAGAAACACTTTTTTTTATTAACCTGAAGGAACAGAGCTGCCAGAGAATTCCCCACAAGTTGGATCAACTAGTAGATACTACAGAAACAATCAGTGAGTCAAGCATTTCTGATCACATTATGTTCATTAGACATGGGGTCATGAGATCAGTGCGGGTACCAGTAATGATCGCAGCGGTAGAGACGATTCCGAAATAGCAACCGTTGCGTCAGCTGCTTCGCTATCTGGCGCTCGAGGATGAGACGTTTTCAAAGCTGATCATCAGTTAAATGAAAGAGTTATTAATGCAGTCTAAACATGTGCTCCCGGGTGAGGCCAGGCCATTTAAGCAAGGCACGATAATCCCGAGAGAACAAAGCCCCCGGATGAGCAGTAATCTGATGTGATGGGCGGTTATGTCTGCCGTCCTACCACCCATGTGGCACAAAGAGGAGGCCGTAACATGGGCTGACTCGAGCTGGGAGACAGGTCCACATTCTTATACAGCAACTGTGACACATTGCAAGGCACCAGTCAGATATTGCTCTGTATTACATAGAAAATATCAATGTTCTTTGTAGTCTGACAACAGGTACACACTGGGTAGTTATTCTTGCTCAGGGGCTACTTGGGGGGATCTGGGACTGTCACCGGCGAGTGATGTAAACAGCTACCTGCAGACAAGCCTAATCCTGCTGACAACTGTGACAAGGGAAATGTCCTACCTTCTGGGATAATACACCAGCATGATGTACAGAGATATGATCAGACAAAGGCAGCAAAACACAGATCAGTACACCGTAAACAAATGTAGATACATGGCTCTGAACAAACAGGTTCTTTATCAGCTAAGAGCAAAGACATGCCCAGAGACAAGACTGCATGTATACCAATGCAAAAAGTTTACTTAATGACATAGAAGCGTCATAAATCTATGCTTGTTTTTATTGTACTCCAATTCCTGCTCTGACTGAAAAGACCTACAGATGCAGGGTTCACAGCAGATGAACCGTCTTCAGTGCAGAAGCCTTCTTTTTGCTTCACATTTAAAGCTTCTGACCTTAGCGAACCATGGGGCTTTTGTTGTGAAGCAGCCACGAGAAAATGCAAATGAGTTTCTCGCTGAGGTCGGTGTTGACTGATACTGATCACGCTCATCACGAGACAAGCTGGACTTCTGGTTATTTTCACCAGACAACATGCTCCCACTTGTGAGAGCCAAAACTGATATTTAGGCTTCGACAGGACATGCTGGAATGTATTTGAGTATTTTTATGCTGTTTGTTCTTGACGGACAGCTGAAGACTCTGGTTTGCTTTGATAAGGCACAGAAATAGATGAGAGGATCAGACAGTCCTGAAAACTGCTTCCTACAATTCAATTACACAAAATACTGAATTGACTCAACAGTCACGCCAGCATTTAATACAGGTGCATTTGTAGGGAAATCAAGTCATTTATTCGAGAACACAATCATTGGATTGGCTCTGTAAATCTGCACAATCATTTAAACCACCACCTGTACTGGATTTATTAGTAAGTTATACAATATCTGGTACACTACTACATCTTATGTGTGTTAACTTACCAGGTATAGTAGCTGATCAACTACTCCAGCTCCCCGGCTACCCTGCTGAGATCCATGAGGATGGATGGACTTTCACATTTCTTGCTGAGATTTACATTAAAAGATTAATACCACCTTCATTTCGCTGCTTTAAAAACAGGGTTACAGACAGCAGGTGGTCATCTCACATAAAAGCCTGAAAAGCAGGGAGACATAAATCCAGTCGGCTCTGCCCAAACACGCAAATCTGCACCAATCAATAGCAAGGCTTCCCGAATGTGTTGGGGCTTTGAGGGAGTGTAAAAACGGAACAGTGCAAAATGGAGGAAACCATGATCTGTGTTGCATCTTCCACTCTTATTTAACCTCCATTGTTGTGGTATAGACTCCACTAAAGAGGAATTGTTTAAAGACTCCACCTCATCAATTTGTCATTGAGGCATTTTGTGTAAAACTGTTTGAGCCGCATGAGCTCAGGCTGCATGAGCTCAGACTGCAGTAACTCACAGCAGGATGGAAATTATTGATTTCATTAAAAAGGTGACACAATGAACCCAGTTTGGCTAAAGTCGTTTGGCTGCACTTCAAACAGACACAAATAGCCACACATTCCTTTGGCTGATGTTAACATGCATACTTACAAACACTGTATATGAAAACCATTGCATCGCTAGCTACCCTGAGCGACTGCGTTAATTTTGTATATTTCTCAATGTCCATTGCTTAGGATGTGGCCCATGAATCGAGACAAAGCTCCTGACTCGTTCTCCTTATACAGGCCACCATACACCTGACAGACCCCATCTGCCTTATACCAGTATGTCTGTCACCTACGCTCTCCTTTCAGCAGAAGGAACATCAGTTTGACAACTCTTACTTATTCTGATAGTATTTCTTGTGAGTATATTGTACAATTGAGGAAACTCCCATTGTGAGTAATGCATGTGGAGAGGAGCAGACAAAGAGAGAGATAGAGAGAGGAAGTGTCAATAGGATGACCTGTGTTTTAACCCAGTTTGAAATCCCTGTGGACGAAAAGTGACGGGAACTGTCAGCGCAAAAACTAAACTCAAAAAGAGAAGAGAAGAGAGAAGAAGAAAAGACCATCGGTTTGAGCGGCTCCAATAAAACTCCGCCTGATCCCTCGGTATCAGATTAACCTAGACGAGGCTTTTCCTGATTAGTTCATTAGACAAACTGGAGAGGGCCTCTGCAGATTTCTGATGATACGGTGAACATCACCGGCGCTACATTCAGAACCAGGTGGGTGACCGTGATGGTGATCTCTGCTCGTGTGGTTCAGCTGAGTTCAAACTCAGGATATTTAATCCGATAAATGTGCATCGATTTCATCAAGTGGGAAAACGCTGGAACGTTCATAGAGTTTTACTGAATGTTTCAATGAGGTTTGGTTTTGGTGAACAATTGAAAAAGTTCCAGTCCATTTCAGTACTGGTTTGTTTTAGGCCTACTTCATCCCCTTAAACTTTCACAACCATTTAACCATCGCAGGTGGCATTTCGGTTCAATCTGCTTTAAAACAGCACATCAAGAAAAGTGCTTAGAACAATTCAATTACACAAAATACTCCACAGAATCAACTGTTTGGAAAACTTCAGAATAAAAGACCAGGACACGACAGCATCTAAAACAGATGCATTTTTTTTTAGGGGAATCATTTCATTGAAATCAACACAGTCAGTGGATTATTAGGGCAAAGTAAATCTTTACAATGTACAATGATGTTGTGCATCAAGTTCAAACTGAAAATTGCACCAATTTAACAAGCGTCTTTATTGGATTCTTTAGTATGTTATATAATAGTTATCACACTAATCATTTGTGTGTTCAATAATTAGCTACAGCTAATGTGAACTATTCTATCTCTCCAGCTCCCCCGCTGAGCCTGCTGCCACGGCAACCCGACCTCGGTTAAGTGGAAGAACATGAAAGGATGGATGGACTCGCTGAGTTTTAGATGTAAGGATCAATACTAAGCTCATATCTGTCCCTTAAAAAATGAAGGTGCAGCCGGTAGGCAGATAGGGTAGCTTCAGACGAACACTGAACGCAGGAGAAGAATTAGAATCTAAGATGCAGATTAAGTGAGCATTAAAGGTGCTGGTAGGCTGGTCTTTGTAATTTAAAAAGAGCAAAGTCACTGTTTACCACTAATTCCAACCTTTTTATGCTAAGCTAACTGCCTCCTGGCTCAAGCTTCATCTTGAGAGCCGAGGATGGTATTGATCTTCATCCTCTCATCTGGTAAAGTATGGATTAACTCTAGATTTATTTGCTCGATAATTCAAGAGCAATGTTGAAGCTGTTACCAAAGCCTGTGACGTGATGAAGTAGCTTGAATTAACACAGCACATTGATCGCTCAGTAAAAATGTGGCATCCATTTAAATTTAAATCGTGCTTTCTTCTCTCTGCTCCATGAGCGAAGTGGTAGAAAATCTCCCTGTCGGCCGTCAATGGCTGCGTGTGTTTCCTCTATCAGCGCTAGCAGACACCATTGATTATTAACTAGACAAACAGTGTGGAAAATAAATGGACTGACACTGACTGTGTTGTCTCGTCTGATGGTTCGAGTAGCTATGTGATTTCTATTGGAGAAATAATTAGAGACAGACATCAGGACAGTTACACTAACAAATGTCGGACTAAATTGATTAGCAATCTTTTACATAAATAATGTGACACTACGCTGCAAAGTACGAGGTACTGTTTGGTTTTACACTAAGTGGTTTTCAGCGTTTGATTCAAATACCTGTGTGGATAAAGGTGTTAAACATGTGTGAGGAGGGTAAGCAGTTTACAGTGATTGGATTGAAAGGGTGCTTCTGTGTGTGAGAGAGAGAGAATAAAATACAGTCGGTGTAAGTAGTTTAAAATTAAAGGATTAACTGAGTGTTTGTCCTTGGGTATGTATGTGAGCCTTTGACAAAATAAAATAAAACGAGTAATTTTTGTCCTACTACATGTGGTTTTACAGGCCGGGGGGGTTACATTAACACCCCCTCTCACCTTAGCACAAGTTGTCCATGAGGGCGCATAACTCATCAGCACCGAAGGCCTTTTACCTCAAGGTTGGTTCTCCAGCTCATTAAGCAGTACACTTTACCCTGAAAGTGCCTCAGGGAGGAAGTTTGGAAACTAAACCAAACTACTCACCCCCTTGCCTGTTGTTTCCGAACAATAAAAACCGAATCAAAAAGCCCTCGCTGCATTTGGTAGAAGTGGCTTGAGCCTGGTTTGCTCTGCCGAGGATGTTACGTTTTAGTTGTAATTTTTCTCTCCGTCTTTTACCAAGATTACGGAAAAACTACAAAACCAAATTTCTTGAGAGGGTGGAATATAGGCCAAGGTTGTTGTTTGTCTTTGGGAACACTTTCACAGAAATCCCAAAGAATACTTCACAGATTGTGATGAAATAAAACAACCAGACACCTTCAGGGGACTGATACCTATGAGTGTGTGCAATTTGGTGCAGCTTGATTTAATTTAAGGGGACTTTTGAGCCTTGGCGTAGGAATGCCCTCTACCGAGTGCCGTTCTAGCTGGTTTGTTTCTTTGTTGGTTATTTGGTAGCAGGATTACACCCAAAAAATACAGAACCGATTGCCATGAAACAAAGTGAAGGAATCGATCCTCAGCTGGGGAAGAACTTATTACATTTAGGTGTGGATGTGGGTTAAATGACAAATAAATGATTTAGGTTATCCGATCACTTTACAATTATTTTATTGCTACTTTAGGACGATACATTCTTCGACCTTGGTGATTAGCAACAGGTTAACAGACATCCCCTGTTATGATGTGCCGCTGGTTACTAGTTTACTAGTATTCAGGCTGAAATTGAACCCCATCACATTAAAGCCACATCAGTTAGAAAAATTAGCTTATAATATTTGACACACTGAACAGCAGCACCTGCACTTTGAGTTGGAAAAGCTCTGCCATCAAATCCAGGACAGACTTTTCTTCTTAAGTGCTTGTATAAAGCGTTAAGTGTGTGTTGTGCTTCTGAAGAGACAGAAACAACACTGTGCAGTTAATGTGTGGGTTTGTTTTCAGAAGTCCAAACAGGTAGTTCCGCTGTGTACTGACTCTGTGGGCTGCTGCTGCTGCGGTTGGCTGGTCACAGGCCTTGAGACGACTCGTGCCATTCTACTCAGGGGATTTACTTTTCAAATCTGTTCTCAGTATTCTCAGAATTCAGCAGCGGTAGAATGAAGGGTGTGTGTGTGTGTGTGCGTGTGTGTGTGTTTGTGTATGGACGCTTGGTTTAAAGGTAAGAATCCTATTAGGAACCTCTTGGCTCAGTGCTTAGTCTGTCAGCTGACACCTCACATCCTGCACTTAACACTAGTCCGACTCTTGACTCACTCTCTTGATCTGATTTGTTAACTGCCTGAAGATATATGATAACATTCATGATTAGAGTGTGTGAAAATAACGTAACACAAAATGATCTGGCAACATCGAGAATGCATATATATCTAGTTATTAAGTTTAATTTAGTTTTATTCAAACCCCTTTTTTTATTTATTGTTCTGGTATTTACGTCTTTGTTTAAATTTGTACCAGTGGTTACTCTGATAGATTGTGTGTGAGATATTATAATCAGATGTTGTGACACAGTATTTCACCAGTTTTAAGCAATTTTTCTTTACTGGACATCCAAGGTCAATGTTGCTTTTCATATATCCTGTATTTCTCATTCATTTTATTTGTTGGTTGGTTTTCTGGTATTTTTACATTCAAACAGGAATTTCCCTACATTTAGTTTGTAGGCACATATACTCATACATGTGGGTATAAAAGATTTTTTTAATATGTGGGTATTAGAAAAATCCTCAAGTTAAATATTAACCATGAGAGAATTTTAAATACGTCTACTCTGTGCATTAGCAAAAAAAAAGTCTGTGTTGCTGATTTAGACATTTCTTTACTTGTGTGTATCTTAAATGCAGAGTTTTAATTAATCCAAGGACATCATCCACTTGAGCACTAGCTTTAAATAACTAGACAAATTAATTGTTTTCCAGCTTTACTGATGAGAAGAGAGGACGGAGGGAGAGGAGTAGGAGGAGAAGTTAAGGGTTGATAAATTCCTCCAAGGACAACATAAGGACAATATTCCAACTGCGGGCAGATTAAATGGCAGATTTTGGGCTGATCAACTTCCAAATTTAAATTCAGAAACAGTAGATTTACAGGGATTCATTCCGTCAAACTCTCTTTTTGCACTCTTGGTAAAAAAAAAGGTGGCACACACTGGATCTCAACACATTTAACAACTGGATCAAAAAATGTGAAGTGATATGATACTGATGGATGCTGTTATCCTTGATTTTGTGTCAGGCTGCTGGTTATTTTAAACACTTGCATGATTAAACCAGGGGGTCATGTTGAAGGTGATTACACTATCTCAACCCAGATGCTAAACAAGTGTGAGAATGTCCCTGCTAACATTTAAGCCCCTTGGGTTTTCTTAGAGGATAAAGTGTTGTTGTGTTCTTTTAAAAAATGTGTCCACATGGCATGAGAGTAAGGGGGATGTGGCGGAGATTTAGTCAGACTAGTTTTTATAACATGGCACAAAATGGATAAAGTTTTTTATTCACATGATATGTTGCTGTTGTCATAGGTTGAAAATTGGCCATGTTTCTCTTTTTATGAAAATCGGATAGCACATAGCTCCATCCAGTAATTAGAAAGGAAAAGGGAGGAGAGGGGAGAGGTAAGGGGAGGTGGAGAGGAGAGGAGAGGAGAGGAGAGGAGAGGAGAGGAGAGGAGAGGAGAGGAGAGGAGAGGAGAGGAGAGCCCGTCGGCAGGCAAATCAGGGGAAAAAGAGAGAGACAGGGAGATGAATGAAGAGGGGGGAGCAAAGAAAAGGAGACGATTGAGGGTGAAGCAAAGGGGGGTTGGGAGAAAGAGGGAAGAGAGGAAAGAGAAAGAGAAGGAAACGCAGCAGGAAATTATATTTAAATGTCAAGCTCGACCCAAGTCACTGCATTTAATATCACGTGGGATCAAAATGTCAAAACAATGAAGTAGACTGCGGCACATGCACACTGTCACTTCCAACTCCTTCTAGGAAAAGGTTTCCAAGACTTTTTCCTGACAATTCATACTTGCATTACTTGAACACCTACTTTTAAACTGTATTAAACTGTAGCAGTAAATGTAAACACTGGTTTATACGCAGGTACAACAATTTGTACACTTTACGGTTAACTGCACGATGTGAGTTAGTCAAAGCTTTGTCTAACAAGTAATATTGATTGGTTTTTTTTCATTTGTATATGTCTATAGATGTATAATGACAGAACACATACACACATAAACATACATGTATTTGTATGTATAGGTTGGAATTGCTCAATAGACTTCCAGGACAAAAATTCAGACTATTCCCATAATATTTTGTATAAATATTATATTTAGATTATTTGTATGACAGGAAAAGTACTACGGGTTTACCAGGATGCCTGGGATCCTACAGTTCTAGAAGAATACTCAACTATGAGTCCAGAAACTTCACTTTCTTCTCATCAGGATCTGACTTCGTAGTAGTTCCACTTTGTTGAGATTTTAAGAAAAGCGTGCAAAGGTCAAATCAAATCTTGAGGGAGCCCGGTATTTGTGAGAGGGCTCGTGCGGAGGAGAGGACACATTGTCAGGCAGAGAGCACAGCAAAGAGCCGATGGCCTCCGACACCAGCAGCAGACACAGGAGGAGGATGAGGAGGATGAGGAGGAGGATGATGATCCTCCTCCATCATCATCATCATCATCATCACCAGCTCCAACACAACAGTGCTGTGTGCTCATCCACAAAAAAAACCCACAGATCACAAGCCAGCAGTGAAGCTAAGATGTTTCTAGAAGCCTCACCTCGCTGTGGGTCAGTATCTCATCGGATGTACCGACCGGTCCTTCACGGGTCGATGCTGCCGCTGCTGCTGCTCGCTCCGGGCACCGAGCGGCTTCTCCTCGCTCCTAGCATGCGCTCACGCTGCCTGAATCCAAATGTGTGTTTCTTTGCTCCTCGCGAAGCTACACGAGCGGACACAATGAGAAACCGTTAGCGGCTCCAGCCGAAGCGGCGGGTACCGGGTGGAGAGAGGGGCTGGATCCGTGGAGAGGGACCCGGGCGGAGAGGCTCCAGGAGCAGACCGAGCAGTGACGAGTGACCAGTGGGGACAGGAGGAGCAGGAGGCGGCGTCGAGCTGCTGAGTTCCCGGGAGACACGATCCTCTGAGAACCGCCGACCACCGCTGTCACCCCCCGCCTCAATACACGACTTCCTGTTGGACCCTTTCACAATTAAACTCCCACACACTCTCAGTGTGGAGGACTCACAGCGTTATATACATAAACACACACAAACACCAGTGAAGACACACGTGTATACGTGTGTGTGTGTACTTGTACAGTGTGTCTATGTGCATATGAATGTGTTTATACACAGATGTTTGTCTTGTGTTCATGTATATGTGTAAACGCAAGTAAAGATAAATAATTACACTATAGACGTTACATATATATACATATATGCACATAAATGGACATATTTATGTATTGTATGTATATATGTGCATATATGTGTGTATGTATGCGCATTTTAACATAATCTATATATATATATAATTTGAAACGTTTTTAAAGAATTAATATAACAAATCTGTATATATAAATTCTGTGAAAGCATCTAATTAAAGCAATTTGATAGATTATATAAATTTGCATTTTTTTTAAAGGAAGTAGCCTGAGACAAGCCACGTTCTGCATTTACACCCGATCCCATCAATCAGTTTGGTGACTCAGCATTTACTTTCTCTTAGACAAGTTAGGAATAGTGTAACAAAGCAAATCCATGACACACCTTCACAAAGACTCAGGCTGTTGTAACATGTACAGCCGTGAGATGGCTCACAACTTAGTTCTACTTTCACTAATACTGTTTTTCACTGCTTTTCCATCAACCTCGTCTTTGTGGCCCTCCTGTGTGTTTGCTGTAAATTCATTCAGGGACACTGTAAGGGTTATGTATACTCAGTTGAGCCTGTTGGTGCACGTACTGCAAACTACTCTGCAGTCATTACTGGTTGTTTAAAGTCCCTATAGAGAGGCCCATTAAATCGGCACGCATGGATGCACATACACTATTTACAAATTAGCACCACACTGGGAAATATTGTACCTCTTATATATAACACTACCAGTATTTATCTCCTCCATTTCGAAAGGCTGGACTGGGCACATCAGTGACAACTGCTGCAGAACATTTGATCCTCCAGTAACTTTCCTGGTTACAGAGTATTAGACTGCAAAGGTCCAAATGATGTGAAGAGGACTTAAGTTTTAGTCGAGACTGTCGGTGCACGGCCAAATTAACACATAAAACATGGCAAATGAACCATGATCATTCTTACAGTTTCATATGAATATTTAGTAAAGTACTTAAAATGTCTCACGTATCTAGATTGATTTGAATATTCCTGACAGATAAACGTTTAGTTAAATACACACAACATGAATACAAAATACATGAATGAAATGTTAATAATTCGAGTGGGGTTTGGTAAAACGACTTATGGCTTATATGAAAACCACACACAAACTTCATGAAACAATCACAACAACAAGAGTCAAAAATAGGCAACAGTTATAATATGTAACATGCAATATTATAGTGTAAGGAAATATATAGATAATATTATAGAAAATATATACAAATATGAATTATTTATGAATATGCATTGTTTAGGCACAGTGAAGAGGTTTAATATATCAATGATCAACCTCAGATTTGTAAAAATGTTTTGGTGTTTAGAAGAATTTAAAATCATAATCTCCATTCAAGACCAAAAACAGTGTTTACACTTAAAACAATTTACCAGGATAATCATCAATACTGATTGATGTGAAAAAATGCATAACTTGATCTGGCTATATGGCCCGCACTATGGTCTACTTTATCATAACTATTTATTGTGACTATTTCACTGCCATGTGTTCACTTTTGGCCACCTCCTGAACACTGACTTTAAATATTCAGTCCTGACAGAGTCGGAGATGGGAAGTTTTGTCTTACGTGGTGGAAATTTGGTCACCAAACGAATTTCTGAGTTTTTATTAATTGGTAAAAGCTTTGTGCAGAAAGGGTCGCGGAGGTAAGGTGGAGGTTGCAAGTGAGATGAAATGTGAAGTGTCATATTTAAGTGTCTCTGTGTGGTTTACCTACTTACCCACAAACACACAGAGTAGAGGGGTGGGGGTGAATGTATTGTTCTGTGTTTGGAACTCATCGTCTGATAAGGTGTGACTGAGAGACTGCATCCTCAATGTGTTGGAGAGGAAGTAGTATCATGTCTGGTTCAGGTGTTTTGTCAGTCATCTGAGTTTTCAAACAAAGGACAAACACAGTCCAACCAGAGAAGAGCAAAAAGTCACATGATAAGGTGACATCAGGATCAACTTCTGCAAGACACGAATAGACAGTGGGCTCACATGCTAGACAGTGGTGCACCATAAAGTTTATGTTGAGCTGTACCTTAAATTGAAATGTCTGCTGTAAGGAAAACCGAAGATGTAATTGAATAAATTTCCAGAACACGTATAGGCCGACCTGTGTTTTCTTGCTGAGTCAGGTGTGCTCGCAGGTGATTGGTCTGGATGCTGCCTCAGTGCAAGGCCAGCCAACAGATCCAGGAAGAAGCACCTTCATAGGTTTTTCTACTCTGTCTACACGGATGCTGCCGTATTGGTTTTTTTTGTCTGGGTTTTTTGCAGAAAAATTCCTGTCGGACACCCTCTGCCTCAGCAACTAACTCAACAGGATTTAAGGTGATGTGATGCACTTGTGGGGGAACATTTGCTCACAATAAATCCAGACACTGTTGTCCCTTTGTTAACTGAGTCTGTTTCAGTGCCTCCTCCTCATGCCCCATCGTTTGAGTATCTTGTCTTTAGGTGGATCCGAGCAGTGAGACATCTATTAGTTGAGGCAAAAGACAAATGTTTTTTTCAATTTGCATGTGTTTTCCTAATTTGCAGTGGGTCAAGCTCCGTCGGCCACCGTACCATAGCTCATACTATCTGCTTCTAAATCAGAGGTCAAGACCTGCACTGATTCCAAATTGATTTTATTTGTATAGGTCACATTTTACAAATCACAATATATCTCATAGGGCTTTACAATGTGCGACATCCTCTGTTCTTCACCCTCAACCAGAATAAATATACCCCAAAAACTATTAACAGGGGGGGAAATGTAGAATCGTCAGAAAGAGACAAATGTGAGGATCCCTCTCCCAGGACGGACAGAAGTGCAATAGATGCTGTTTCTAACCGAGAACATCAGCAAAATAAAAGTATTTACACATTGTTACTTAAATGTCACATTGCACCTTTGAGTGTATATGTAGTCTTAGTTTTGTATTGTATTCTTAACTATTGCACTGCTGAGCTGACGGTTTCTTCTTGTCCAACACCTTTCATTGTACTGTTGACACTGTGCTAACTTGCATATGACAAATAAAACTTTAAACTTGAAAGAATAAACCATTTGTAACATTATTGAAAATTGTATCAATGTATAAATGTCCAGTGTGTTGTCATAAAAGCTAATAAGCTGTTTGTTTCGTCCAGTCTAGACTACTGTAAAAAACAAAACATGGCGGCCTCCATAGAGAGGACCCGCTCCTGATGTTAATATATAGTATTTAAATATACATGGTCCATTCTAGGGTAAAGGAAACAACAATTTAGCTTAAACACACCTAGGGAAAACATCACTAGGGTTATTTAATATAAAATTTCAACCAGTAGATACATTTCACCTAATTCTTACACATTTGACTTTTAAAGTATTTTCACATAAGCAAATGTCTGAAAGAGATGAATGGAGCAGCAAAGACAAGTGAATGGAGGAGTTATTGTCAGTGATGGTTGAGTATGTGAGTCTCTAAACGGATGTGGACCGGACGGAACATTTTCTCCTGCTTGACTTCAGTCGATGAGTTTTCCAGGTCTCTGTCGATCTCTGCTGGAGAACCTCCACCACTGCAACATGTGTTGGATTTCTATCAGGCACCGCTGAGGCCAACCTAACGCGACGGCGCTCCGAGTCACGAAGGACCCAACAAACGGCGGGTCGTCGTCGGCTTCCTGGAGAATCAGAGAAAACAGTTTGAATCAATGAAACTTTATCCAGCAGAAATCCGACGCATCTTATTTAACACAGCGGTAAATATGTCCTGGTTATATTCTGCAGCTTGTCCACGATTAATAGAAGTTGTTTTGAATGCGCAGTTTGTACGATGCTAAGTGAAATGGCTAGAAAACCCGAGGATGCGTCATGAAGAAGTGGCGCTTTGTATGAATGGAGGCTCTGCAGCCCGCTGACTACGAGTTAACACCCGGCTGCATGTGTTCCCAGTGGGGCCTTTACACTGTTTCCACGCGGAAGTATCACATTGCGAGGTGGTAGCTAGCGTGCGATATAAAAGCAAACAATCGCAAAAGTTCGCTCGCTAGGCTAACATGTAGTAGTCAGTCAGTTAGCTAGCGTTAGCAATGCTCAGCGGTTGCTAGCATGTAAACAGTCATGTTTCTGCGTCCCCGCGGTGTTTCAACCATCTGATAACTTTTTATAGCGTCACCGTGACGAGTTTATTAGTTTGAGAACGATTTGTTAGTTTCTCGGCTACACTTCCTCCTTTCTGGTGCAACTTAGAGATGTTTGTTCGACCCAATTTAAACTGTACCCAGCCACTAGGAACCTGAGCAGGTGCATGGTGTCCTTCACCACGGGAGTGTGTTTGGTTCTATTTGAGTTCACACTGTGTTGTTTCTCCCCTCTCCCTCTCTCCAGTGTTAGCCGGGCCGAGCGCTCAGTTTGCTGCCCCTGAAGGACCTTGTGGGGAAGGAGCCACACAGAAGGAGCCATGTTCCTGTACAACATCACCCTGCAGCGCGCCACTGGCATCACACATGCCATCCATGGAAACTTCTCAGGTGGGTTGACCCCGGGAAGCTGTTGTCTGCACTGTTCTACACGCTTTCTCCTATAGTGCATATTTTGTCCGACCTTCTTTTCAATCAGGTAACTGTTGGCTTGCTCGTTGAAGTCTCTGTTTGCATGTTTGGTGGATTGTTCTGTAGTCTGACAGGATATTTGCCTTCTTTTTCTGGATGTGTCTATTTGGGTTTGGGGTTTATTCAGCTGATGAACAGGCCTGTTAATTTTATGTTTTCAGATGGCTTGGCATGGCTTTTTTTTTATGACTGCACATTAATGGAAAGAACCACAACACTCCTGACTGTAGTATCAAAACACATGTGTTCTCATGGCTTCATAATAATACTTCTCTTCTCATTTGGAAACTAAGAGGTATTTTTCCACAACTAGGGTTTGATGTTTAAAATTAATAATGATGGTGTCTCATTGTGTGGTCATTCTCTCAGCATTTGGTAGAATTAGAAACACAAAGTCCTAGACTAAATCATTTCATTAGTAGGAGTTTACACATGTGCAGAACATCCTAAGGGCAGAAAAGAGCATGTATTGTTAGCATAACACATTCAATGTACAAAAATGTATTATAGTTTCTCATCATATCATTGACTGTTTACCAAAGCTAGTTAGTACTTGTATGTATTTCTTACAAACACTGAACTGTTGGTTCACATTAGTAGAGCATAGAAGTGCCTGTTGTGGAGACAGATGCCGGGTTGTACAAAGCATTATGACACAATTGTTGTAGATATGATGAGTTTTCATGTCTCTTCTCTGACAAGTCTGAAGAAAGATTGAAACATCTCTGATCTCAGCACAAGTTTACTCACTGTACATAAACATGCTCCTCGGACAGTCCAGATTCCTGAGTTGTGAAGTCGTCATTCCGACTTTGGTGTGTGTTAATGAAGTTGGAACATGTAGGTCGTACCTTATTTTTGATTTGCAGCTAATGCGGTTTATAGACTGTGGCTTTATTTCATGACACAAGGAGCCTTCATGACAAACTATACAGAACAATTTAGTAAGAAAAACCGGGGCGGGGGAAATTGTCTCCTGAGCTTCAACTATAATTTGCCGCTGTCTCAACAATGAACATGCTGAATACTTAAATGTGTTCTTTCTATTTTGGTAGGAACCAAGCTGCAGGAGATTGTTGTTTCCAGGGGAAAGATCTTGGAAATAATACGTCCAGATGCCAACACGGGAAAGGTGCACACTCTGCTCACAGTGGAGGTGTTTGGCATCATAAGGTCTCTAATGGCATTCAGACTCACAGGAGGAACCAAAGGTTTGTAACCCATGTTACCACTGCGCTTGTAACACATCTTTGATAGGTATTTCATCAGGGCTGAAAAAAAAAGTTTACATCACATGTCAGCTGTTGTAGAAGTTGGCTGGAAATGAAAGCAGGAGGCACAAAGCTATTGTGTTGGAGACTCAAAATTGGAGCAGAGACGAGCCTTGTTTGCCAAAATCCATCAAGTGGGGACAATGGAGATTTTATCAGCTAGATTTTAAATATGGATTTGATAGTACTGGATTTTTTTTCACGCACAAGTTGTGGCTGTAAAATTAAAAAACCTTATGAGACACACACGTGTTGTAGATATGATGAGTTTTCATGTCTCTTCTCTGACAACTCTGAAGAAAGATTGAACATTTCTGATCTCAGCACAAGTGTCGAGCCCCTCAAACAGATACATTGGAAAGTTGTTAAACATTGATTATACAATGACATTTAAAACAGCCATTAAAATCAAATGTGTATTGATGTATGTGTTTAGTTAGATACTGTTTATGATGATTACTTTTGACATGGGAAGATTTCTCTCCGATTCCATTAAATCTAATAATGAGATTTAAATGTTTGATCTTGATTTTTATTAACCTTAGAATCAATGGTCAAACGTCAGAATTTCTAGGGAAAGGTTTCTGTCACAGGTACCATATTTGTATGTTGTGTATTTATTCTTGTCTTTGTTTTTTAGATTACATCGTTATCGGAAGTGACAGTGGTCGCATTGTCATCCTGGAATATCATCCATCAAAAAATATGTTTGAGAAGATCCACCAGGAAACATTTGGGAAGAGCGGATGTCGGCGTATTGTTCCCGGACAGTTTCTGGCTGTCGACCCAAAGGGCAGAGCCGTTATGATAGGTAAGAATATCTGAGAGTTTATACCTGTGTTTGTCATGAGCAATAAACCCAGAGCAGAAATTATTAATGGCATATAAGAGCATGTATTGTTAGCATAATACAGTAAATGTACAAAAATGTATTATAGTTCCACACCATGTCATTGACAAAGCATTATGACACAATTGTTGTAGATATGATGAGTTTTCATGTCTCTTCTCTGACAACTCTGGAGAAAGATTGAACATATCTGATCTCAGCACAAGTTTACTCACTGTACATAAACATGCTCCTTGGACGGTCCCCTTTCCTGAGTTGTGAAGTTGTCATTCCGACTTTGGTGTGTGTTCATTAAGTTGGAATGTGGAAAACATGGATGCTGTAAGCAATATGTGGTTAGAGCATTTAAACCATACTTTGATACCTGTGCGTTTCCTTGTCCTGTCTAGGAGCAATCGAGAAACAGAAGCTGGTTTATATTCTGAACAGAGATGCAGCAGCGAGGCTGACCATCTCCTCACCACTGGAAGCACACAAAGCGAACACACTGGTGTACCACGTAGTCGGAGTCGATGTTGGCTTTGAGAATCCCATGTTTGCGTGCTTAGAAATGGACTACGAGGTGAGGTTCCGAAAACGCAGCATGAACAGATTATAAGAACAGACACAGCCCTCAAAGATCACACGCTGCTGCAGATGTGATGAGGGTGTTGTGTCTCTTCTCTACCAGTGGAGAACGCCTTTGATCTCAACACACATTTTTCAAGTCATCTTTAGTGTCTCACACTGTTATTGAGCTAAACTTGACGATCTTTGCCAAACACTTATCCTGTTAATTCTGTCTGTGTCCAGGAAGCTGACAACGACCCGACAGGAGAAGCTGCTGCCAACACGCAACAGACTCTCACCTTTTACGAGTTGGACCTCGGCTTAAATCACGTGGTCCGCAAGTACAGCGAGGCTTTGGAAGAGCACGGAAACTTCCTCATCACTGGTAGGTGTTTGTGGTCACACACATCGAGGCAACAAAAAAAGGTTACAGCACTTGTCAGCTGTTACATTAGTTGGCTGGACTGTCAAATGTGGAGCAGAGAGGAGCCTTGCTTGCCAAATCCACCAAGTGTGGAAAATTGAAATTAAATGGGACAGATTTGAAATATGGATTTATTTAGTACTGGATTGGTTTACACGCACAGGCGTGGCTGTAAGATTAATAAACCTAATGAGACACACGTGTTGTAGATATGATGAGTTTTCATGTCTCTTCTCTGACAACTCTGGAGAAAGATTGAACATATCTGATCTCGGCACAAGTTTCAAGCCCCTCAAACGGAGACTTCTGAAAACGAGTCCCACTTTGGTTACACTTTTTAGTCTTGACAGGCAGAAACATATTTTTGGAAAAGTTGATGTAGACTCCCTTGCTACCTAATTATTAATTTAAGTCCCTGGGTTCTTCTCTTATTCGTCACGCTCTGATCACAGATACTGTGAAACAAAACAAATGTCACGAATTGATAATTATTTCTTATGCAGAGCTATAATGTTTGTCAGGGTGAATGTTTTTTTCATTTGTTTTAAAATTAAAACATATTTGTGTGGACGTAGCCCGAAACATATTTCAAGAGCTACTTAAAGTGACAAGGGGAAAGATCTGAAAGTAGAAGAGCCCCTCCTGCTTTTGGATTCCAGCTGTGTGAATCATGACTTTTCAAAAGAAACGCACCCACCAACTGCTTGTCTCTGTTCAGTTCCCGGTGGTTCCGATGGGCCCAGTGGAGTTCTGATCTGCTCAGAAAACTACATCACTTACAAGAATTTTGGAGACCAGCCTGACATCCGCTGTCCTATTCCAAGACGCAGGGTGAGTTGTTAATACAATACTACATCATAAAAAAACAATGCTTTATACTTCCACACTCTTTGTGGTGTTTTTATGAAGGCTTTGAAAGCTCTAATTGAGTGATGTTGTGTGGCAGTTTAACGATTTCTGTGAAATGAAGTATTTCCCTGTCATGATTTAATTCATCACAATCCATCTGTGTCTGGTTACTTTGGTCTCTGTATACACATCTATTTTCATTCTGCTTTTCTCTGTTTTTACCTCCTAATCTGTCCCATCCACCAGAATGACTTGGACGACCCAGAGCGTGGCATGATCTTCGTCTGCTCAGCAACCCACAAGACCAAGTCTATGTTCTTCTTCCTGGCCCAGACGGAGCAGGGAGACATCTTCAAGGTTACTCTGGAGACGGATGAAGAAATGGTGAGCACTAATGGGAAAGAGAAATTGGGATTAAATCGTCACTTAGTTTAATCAATTGATTATCCTTTCATTTTTAAACTGTCTCAAACCATTCACAAAATACTATCAGATGATCCTCCAGTAGAAATGAGCTTGCATTATTTATTTGGTCGTAACTAGAGGAGAGAAAAAAAAACGATCATTTTCATTTTACATTAATTTAAATTAGACTATGTACTAATACTTAAAGGTTGTCCTAAAGTACAAATTGAATATGAGCAGAAGTTATGTAATATACAGTATTAAACTGTCTCCGTTGCCCAGTTCTCTAAAAAATGGGATGTAAATGATGGTTAATACTTCTTACCCTGAAAAAGTATCATAGTTTCATGTATGTTATGAATAATACTGTGTTGTATCGTAGGTCACAGAAATCAGGCTGAAGTACTTTGACACGATCCCCGTGGCAACAGCCATGTGTGTTCTGAAGACTGGCTTCCTGTTTGTTTCTTCAGAGTTTGGAAACCAGTGAGTTTCATGACGTGCATAAGCTTGTGTTTTATTTGACATATTGTTGTTCTGTTCATGTTGTCAAAGTTTATTTGGCTTCGATGTCTCAGATTTCATCAGCTCATGTTTTTTGTTTTTCTGTTTCCTCTAGTTACCTCTACCAGATCGCTCACCTGGGTGATGATGATGAAGAACCTGAGTTCTCATCGGCGATGCCACTGGAGGAGGGAGACACCTTCTTCTTCCAGCCTCGTCCCCTCAAGAACCTTGTGCTGGTGGACGAACAGGAGAATTTATCACCCATCATGTCCTGTCAGGTGAGTTTTGGTTTATTGGGACAGATTTAGACAGAACAAAGAAAGATGGAGGCTCACCGTCTGTTGCTCTTGATTTTGACAGATTGCTGATTTGGCCAATGAAGATACACCTCAGCTGTATGTGGCCTGTGGACGAGGTCCCAGGTCTACTCTCAGGGTCCTTCGTCACGGACTGGAGGTACATACATATACTCTTAGTAACATATATGCAGATGCAAGGACAGACATGCGTCTTTTCTAAAATCTCTCATAGTGCAATATGTCTCTGTGTATTTGAGATGGAACATTATGTAACCAAGGGAAGACTATTTGTTTGTTAGTGATGTCAAAGTAATGCAATAATTAGATTCACTCAGAGAAAAATAACGTTCAACAAGAATTAAGCAGATTAATCACACTGTGAAATCCCCTAACCCCATAACGTATGCAGGGATGTCATCTGACCTAAGAACATTCAGACCTTCTTGTGCAACAATGGAAAGCTAAAACTCCCTCCTGTGATTCATTTAATATGACGTATAACATTATCCATGTTGACATTTTAACATAAAGACCAGTTTGATTCAAACTCAGCATGTGAGATGCCTCCAGGTATTAATCACACAGTAACATCATTGAATCGGGTCATTACAGTATCATGATTAATGATCAACATTAATTCCTCTTAACCTCCTCTTCCTCCTCTCTCAGGTTTCAGAGATGGCTGTGTCCGAGCTGCCCGGTAACCCCAATGCTGTGTGGACAGTGCGTAAACACGTGGAAGGTAATAACATGACCCCAGCTTTCACCTTTCAAAAATTCACTTTAGGCTGATGTAAACCACCAATTTCTTTAGTTATTTACCTTATTTGATGTTGTTTGTTTGCATGCTAGCTACCAGTTACTGTGGATAATTTCATGTTTATTTCCTTTTTTGCGTTGACGTCCATAATTGACACCACTTAACCAAACACAGCATTTAAGTGATCTCTGGTGGACACAGAAACAAGGCTTTAGTCAGTTTCACCTTCTGAGGACATTGTAATGGGATTTAAGAAACCACAGTTCAACACATCCTCAATCCTAAACTGCAGCTAAACTAATAACAGCTTCAGCCCCACCAAATTAGTCTGTGTATTCACCGACATCATTACTGGTTCATGGTAATGTTTTAACATTTACTTGATGGGTTGGTGCTTTTTTTTTAAACATGTGTTAATAAAATTGTTGTAGATATGATGAGTTTTCATGTCTCTTCTCTGACAACTCTGAAGAAAGATTGAACATCTCTGATCTCAGCAGAAGTTTACTCACTTTACATTAACATGCTCCTCGGACGGTCACATTTCCTGAGGTTTGAAGTCGTCATTTTGACTTTGTTGTGTGTTAATAAAACAAACCTTGATTAATTCCTGAACCAGAAGAGCTGCTGCTGTAACAAATCCTCCAAACTTAGAATTCCTCGATGTGTTAAGGATTTTTTTTATTCACTTCTAAAGCCTGATCTATGCTTCTGCGTTTTCACGGGCCCGTAAGCGCAAGAGCCCTTCCGGGTCCCTTACGTGCTTATGTATCCCTTCTTACGTGCTTACGGGCGTCGACCACTTTTTCTAAAATTTACGGCAAAGCTCCGCAAGCTCACTCAGCCCGCAAGGCTGTGATTGGTCTGCTCTACATCCCTTCTGGAGCTGCATTTCCGGTTTCATGCCCCATAATACAGGCAGAAACAACGAATATGGACCAAATAGAGTGGTTGGCAGAAGAGATCTGAAAGCATGACCGCTTGTATAACCCGTAACTGACTGGCGGTTTTGTCCGCCAGAAAAAGACGCGGAGGAGCCTCAGTGGCGATGTAAATAAACAGTCGACAAAGAAGAAAGAAGTCATCTTCGACAAAACACTTTACTCCGCCTAGTGTTCTGGCGGTGAACACGCGCAACGGTTGGGGAAGCATGAATGACAACGAGTCCTGCGCCACAGCGCCGTGAAAAGCCGCAGTTGCAGAAGCATGTTTCAGCCTTAAGTCTTTAATTGTTCTACAGTTCAGCTTTACTTTTATCCAAGGATTGAAAATGTCTACAAACGCTGAACAACTGTAAATTACAGGTCGAACTTGTTAGAGGTCAATTACAATTTCAGAAATTAAACCCTTCACAGTTGCTGTGACCTTTTGACTATTAAACATGAACAGCCATCCAGCTGTATCCAAACTGAGCCTGGCTACTTCAGCTCTGTCTGGCCTTTGGGCGGCAGCTACGCAAGCTGAGTTTCTTTCTCTTCCCAGAACTGTCATCCTCTTTGGGCCTGGGGGAAAATGTTCAAGGGTCTTGAATGAGTCAAACGTTGCATTTTCTAAATAATTTGATAAGACTGTCTGGTTTTCTGGCGTCTTCATGCAACAGAGAGGATGTCTGTGTTTTTCCTCATGGCTGTATCAAACACACATATTGTTTGTTTCCAGTAAAGTTCCATTTAACTTTGGAAGAATATGCATCGCCATATAAAGCTTTCACGTTTACTTTAACTGTAAAAACATACAATAGACACAGCCTTGTATTTAACAGTGCTGCGTAATCCCATGTGGTGAGAAAACATTGTTGGTTTTCTATCTACAAAATGATCCAAGTTCACTTTAAAGTGAAGGAAGTGAGCGTTGTGTATTTAGTGGATTTCTGGTGCACAAATTGAGGCAAGGCTGAACACTGACCCACTTGTACATTAAAACATATGCAAGGTCTTAACAGATGTGAAATACTCTGCTTCTATCACTAGACGAGTTTGATGCCTACATCATTGTGTCTTTCGTCAACGCCACTCTGGTTCTGTCCATCGGAGAGACTGTGGAGGAAGTGACAGATTCTGGGTTTCTGGGAACAACCCCCACCCTGTCCTGCTCACTGCTTGGTGAAGACGCATTGGTGCAGGTGAGGGAATAATGCATTTGGACCTTTTCAACTTTTTAAGACACACAATGAAAAATAGACGTGTAGACAATAGACGACAGTGAAATACCTGTAGAGACTGAAAACAATGAGCTGAAATGAAAGAAGTACAAAAAAATTGGGTAAATAAGTTTTCCATCTTAATTTTCTCTTTCTCTTTTCTTGTCACAGGTCTACCCAGATGGCATCCGCCACATTCGAGCAGACAAGCGTGTGAATGAGTGGAAGACTCCTGGTAAGAAAACCATTGTCCGCTGCGCGGTGAACCAGCGGCAGGTGGTGATCGCCCTCACTGGAGGGGAGCTTGTCTACTTTGAGATGGACCCGGTAAGAAATGAGAATGTGACAACCAAATGACTTGATTGTAACTTAAAAACTAATATTAAAGACCAAAACTAAAAAAAATTCTTTGACCATAATAAACACAGCAGAGAAATGTCATGACTGAGGTGTATAGTAATTATTTTTCTCTATGTTTCTCTAGTCTGGCCAGCTGAACGAGTACACAGAACGGAAAGAGATGTCTGCAGATGTGGTTTGCATGAGCCTGGCTAACGTGCCACCTGGTGAGCAGCGCTCCCGGTTCCTGGCGGTTGGACTCGTCGACAACACTGTTCGAATCATCTCCCTGGACCCTACAGTAAGAACAGCAACAGTTAATAAATGAAATAGATTCACAGCAAAAAAAGCCACACCCAGATAATTGGTGATGTCAGACTCCACACGTGCTTGTGCATCTGTAATCGCTCACTTATATATTTTGATGTAGGCCTGTTATTTAGTTTAAGAGACTGACACTAAAAACTAGCTGAAGATGCGGTGATAAAAATATCATTTGTTTATTCGATTGCAGAATTGATTGAAATGTAACGTAATGAGAAGTTATATGCCTGCTTATTGTGACGATGTAAATAGTGAAATAAATGAGCACTTTATTTTTGAAGACCAGACTTTAAGCCAGTTGCCTTCAATGAACCAAATCAAATAAAACGTAACATATGTGTTTCATTTGTTGTAGATATGATGAGTTTTCATGTCTCTTCTCTGACAACTCTGAAGAAAGATTGAAATTCTCTGATCGCAGCACAAGTTTACTCACTGTACATAAACATGCTCATCGGACGGACCCATTACCTTAGTTGTGAAGTTGTCATTTCGACTTTGGTGTGTGTTAATAAAACAAACCTTGATTAATTCCTGAATCAGAAGAGCTGCTGCTGTAACAAATCCTCCAAACTTGGAATTCCTCAATGTTTTAAAAGTGTCTTCACTGAGCATGCTTATTGTGACAGTGACGTAAATAGTGAAATAACTGAGCATTTTATTAGTCAAGTCCAGCCTTTAAGTCAGTTGTCTTTCATCAGGACAAACCAGTGCTGACAATCACTGATTATTTATTATCTCACAAAAGATCCATAGCCTTCAATGAACCAAATCAAATAAAACGTGACATATGTTTTTAGTAGGAGGAGAGTTTATTTGTAGTAACATTGTTTTGAATGTTGAAACTGTTCTAACCCTGTGGATCTTCATCACGTTCAGGACTGTCTGCAGCCGTTGAGTATGCAGGCCCTTCCCGCCCAGCCGGAGAGTCTCTGTATTGTAGAGATGGGAGGTGTTGAGAAACAAGATGAGCTTGGAGAAAAGGGAACCATTGGATTCCTCTACCTCAACATTGGACTTCAGGTATTTCTCATTCACCGACATGCGTACATCTACTGTAGATACTTGGAGTGACTCTTCATAGCCAATTAATTCATGTTTGCCTTATGGGGCATTCAGGAAGAATATTAACACTGGCTAATAGAATATCTGCAACATCCAATAATGTCTAGCAAAAAGAAGTAATCACCCTCATCCAGTACAGTCTACAGATGACAATAAATAAGTTCTTATTTATTTACATTTGTCAGTCCCCAGGCTGTTTACAACCATTTCTCTTGATATATATTTTTAATTGTGCATGTTGGTTGTGTTAATAAAACAAACCTTGATAAATTCACCACTAATATTCAATTTTTTTTGCCTTTTCTCAGAACGGTGTGCTACTGAGAACTGTTCTGGACCCAGTCACCGGTGACCTGTCAGATACACGAACACGCTACCTGGGGTCACGACCTGTCAAACTCTTCAGAGTCAGGATGCAGGGGCAGGAAGCTGTACGTTACTCAGCATTTACAAACAATCAACAGTATCATAATGCGATTGTAACTTAACTCAATACAGTACATTGTTTGCTTTTGTGTAAGTTATAATTTGTTCGGAATCTCCGCATAAATGTTTAAGCCTTAGGAATCTGTAAATATGTGGGTTTTTTTAAAAGACAAAAAAAACTTGTTGTTAATCATAAATCAGAGGATGATCCGTAGTGAAACTCTTTAAATTATAATTCTGCTCTTTGACAGGTGCTGGCAATGTCCAGTCGCTCTTGGCTCAGCTACTCGTACCAGTCTCGCTTCCATCTCACCCCTCTGTCATACGAGACTCTGGAGTACGCCTCTGGCTTTGCCTCCGAGCAATGTCCAGAAGGTATAGTGGCCATCTCCACCAACACACTGAGGTATGGATACACACTTAAACTGCTGTTGGTTCATGTCTGCATGTAGAAGGGCTCAGTGGAGATTTGTTTATCTACTGTATCTTCAGAGATGGCAGTGACTGACTTTCTCTTTCCTCATTCTTCACATCACTATCTGTCCGGCAGAATTTTGGCTTTGGAGAAGTTGGGAGCCGTCTTCAATCAGGTGGCCTTTCCTCTGCAGTGCACTCCCAGGAAGTTTGTGATCCACCCAGAGAGCAATAACCTCATTGTGATCGAGACTGACCACAATGCCTACACGGAGGCAACCAAAGCTCAGCGAAAGCAACAGATGGCTGAGGTAGGAAGTGCAAACTAAATAAAACACTATATGAGCAGATAATTCTCGTCTGAAACCATAGAATAGCTGTTCTCTATCACTGAGTGAACTATGACAGCACCAAATAATCTGCTCTTAAGCGTTTTGTGGATGCTGGGCAGGTTATGTAATCTGATGACTCTTAATCATCAAAGTCTGCAGCTGTTAATTATTTTCTATGCATACATTTGCTGAATTAGTTTTGCTGTGTTGCCCCTGCAGGAGATGGTGGAGGCTGCTGGGGAGGATGAAAGGGAACTGGCCGCTGAGATGGCTGCTGCTTTCCTCAACGAGAATCTCCCAGAAGCCATCTTCGGTTCGCCTAAAGCTGGAGCCGGGCAGTGGGCCTCCATCGTGCGGCTGATCAACCCCATACAGGGCACAACGTTGGACCAGGTGCAGCTGGAACAGAACGAAGCTGCTTTCAGGTAAGAAGGACCAAGGTCACAAATCCAGGTTTCATCTATTTTTGGATTGCATGAACATAGAGGAAGTAAAGGTGGGAATCAAAACCAAAACAGGTCTCAGTGTCTAGAGAATAAAGTCATGTTTAATTCTTAGAAGAAGCAGAGCATTTATTACCATTAAGGAAGGAAAAGATGGCTATTAACACGTGGTCCGTCCGCTTCTTTAATAGATAGCGGTGTTTTTTTAAACAAGGATTTAGTGAAGCTTTAAACTATATGAAATAATGTGTATATATAAAGTTGTGGACACTGAAGAATCCTCAAATACGTAATGTTGTGTTTCGAAAAAATGCTTCTCCAACCAAATGTCATCAGTCTTACAAATCTTTTCATAATTTACTTATTTGTTTTGTTTATTTGTTAGAAAGAAATTCTCACGTTTTTCCCCCATTTCCATGTGTTTATTTTTCAGTGTTGCAGTGTGTCGCTTCCCCAACACGGGAGATGACTGGTATGTTCTGGTTGGTGTAGCCAGAGACATGATTCTCAACCCCAGATCAGCGGCCGGCGGCTTTATCTACACCTACAGGCTCACTGGTGGCGGGGAGAAGCTGGAGTTTGTGCACAAGGTGGATTTAACTGACACATTGGTTTTTGAATGAATATATTCCTTCCTTCCATCCCTCTCAATTTTTCTTTCCTCATCTCTGATTGTTAAATAATTTTAGCTGCATTTCTTTTAGATTTTTCTTATTAGATTTTATATCCTTCAGGCAGAAGATTTTACCAAGGCGCATCTTAAATTTCTCCTTCAGATTTATTTTTGCAGATTTATGGCAGCGGATTTACTCAAAAGTGAATTAATATCACTTTTCAAGCCAAATAGTCAAGCTCTCATAATTTGAGCTCATCCTGTTGTCCTTTCTTTGCCTGTAGGTGGCGACCCCTGACTTGTTTGCGTATCGTGCATGTCCTAACTGCTGCTGTCACTTATGTGATGGGCAGCTCAGTGCTTTTGACTGAGGCTGGGTAGAGTTACACTTGTGGAGAGACTGTGTTCAATTGATGAACCGGGAGATAAAAGTTTACTGTTTGAGATGGCTGCTGGGATAAGGATTGGTCATGAGGGAGGAAGGAGTTCATTGTTCTTAAGTGGAAACGGCAGAACTGAGAAGAGTTTACACCAAACACAGATGTTACTGCTCTCTAGGCATTCCCCCAGATACTCGAGCAGGGTGGAGGTCAACAGCCCACATGCATTTGTTACCTGATGTGGAGTATCTGGGGGAGTGACTCATGAGTGTGTTATTGCACAGTGGTGTCAACCACTACTTTTCATATTAGAGGGATTTCCCAACCACTTAACCAGACTGGATGTTTTAGGAAACATTTACTCATGCACTACACTGGTGTATCGTAAGGAGAGGACTATGCTGTGGGATGGAGTACTGTCTGTTGCCATCAGACAGATGTGAGAAAAGGGAATTTGCAGAGGACGAGAGGTCAGGGTTTCATCCTGCAGCAAGATAATCACTCAAAACCCGAGGGGAAGCTAACTACACTCTGGCTTCAAATGATTGTTGAGAGGCCCGGTCTCTAGACTAATTGGGGATGAACGGAACACAAGGTGAAAGCAGAAACCCCTTCAAACACAACACATTCATTGGAACAGTATCAACAAACCTTCTGACCAACTTGCTGTCCGTTGCAGCCAGAGGTCAAACAAGGCTTTGTGTTTATGTATATAAATACAGGGAATTAGAACTAAAGGTCTAGTACAGGCCTTCCTCAGTCACGTTAGGAAATGTGTCAATAAAGCAGCTCGACCTCGGGGAGACTGCCGGGCAGAACAATTGACCCCTGGTCTGAACACATTGTCTGCTCTACGGAAATGGCATCTCCCTTGTGTCACCGGTCTCCGATCGACATTACTCCACAAGGAACTCTGTTGATCCCATTCATAAAACAACGTAACATTATGTTAATGACATTGCAATATTCCTAATTACAAATGCAGCACAAGTTTCAGATGTAGGCTTCTTTTTAATTCGCCACAACCTGTTGTAAATGTGTGTTCAGCTGGTTCATATCAAATTAAAACCAGTAAGCTCCTGCACTTGACCAGATGGACCAAATTTGGAAATTGACCCGAACTCTAAAGGTCGGGTCAACAACTCTACAGGTCAGTTATTGCATACTGGCACTGCTGCAGGCAATCAAGAGAATACGTATCCTATTCGTGGTTTATATTCTTAACATTGACTGGTATTGGATTCCTGTTATCAAAGGAGGATCTGAGCCCTTCTGTCTAAAGCTGTGTTTAGTAAAACAAGCTGTTCTACAAAGCTTCCTCCATATGTAAATTCTCCTGAAACCTGCCCAATATAATCTGGCAATGTGTTTTATTAACCCTGTGTTTTGATTGGCAGACCCCAGTAGAAGATGTGCCTTTGGCCATTGCTCCATTCCAGGGACGAATTCTGGTGGGAGTTGGTAAACTCCTGAGAATCTATGACCTCGGCAAAAAGAAGCTGCTGCGCAAGTGTGAAAACAAGGTAAGCTTCAGTAGAGCTGCTAAATACACAAAAGGCACATTTGTGAATGTCTGTAGTCATGTGTCTTGGATAAAGGACGTTTTGGACGAGTTGGCGTCTTTCAAACATTTAATAATTTCCAATTACATTGTTTTTTCTGGCTCAAATGAAGTGGATTATGTGCACACGTGTTCATGTGTAGAGGTCCTTCAACTGACCTCTTTTTATAAGCAACTTATTTTATATTTTCTATAACAAATAGGCCACATTTTATGAATAAAAGAAAAGGCTTTTGTGTTATAGTAACCCAACTTCAGTACAAGGGGCCTCCTGTGAACTGTAAATGAAGACATGTCTTAGTGTTTTCCCTTAAGACACCTGACTGGCTCTTGTTGAGAGCTGCAGGCGGCACACAATGTGATGTATGTTCCTTGTAATGATCAAAGCAGGAAAGAAACATGTTGTTGTTCAACTACATTTAGCCTCATCCACACCAGCACTGATGCATTTAGAAATGCATCTTTTTCACTCTGTATTTGTCCCGTGTGAATGATGTCAAAGCTCCTTAAAGAGACTGGTGGACTGGATGGAGCACTGGGAGTGTTTAGAAACACAAGGTTTCACTGACCCACAGACTAATTGATCGGTCAGGGACGACATTCATATCCTCTGACATAATAAGCTTAATTTCTCGTTAAGTTGACCCTGCAGTGTGAACATGTCTGTAACTAAATATGTTCACATTTAACCTCATATCAACCTTGTCAAATAATACATAACACTGCCCACTTCTTAATTTGGGTCACGTCTCAGGGTTAAATGAGAGCTGCACAAAATTATCAGAAAGTTCATCTTAGAAATGAGTTAACATTCATGCTAACGTCCAGACGAATCAGGTTTAGACAAGAATGTCATATTTACATATAGTAGCCTGAATTAGAAAAACATTTATTATTGGGTTTACTACACTTCCTCGCAGAGCGTACTGTTGCCATTGGGATAAAAAGAGAATCTCCAGCTGTGCTCTTACATCAGCTCCTGCAGACTTTTTCCTGGGGGTGAAAATCGTACTGCAGCAGTGTACCACAGCATGCAAACCTAGTTTAGTAGACCTTCAAAATAAAATGATCAGCCTGTAAATTGAATGTACAATATATACGAAAGATAGGCTCTTAAAAATGATATGCTCTGAATGAAGCACACAGCCCCGAAGACATGTCTGTTTTTGTGTCATCATTATTTCTTTTTGTGCGTGTGCGCATACACACAATGAGCCAAATTAAAAATGGAGTGATAATGTGCTGTTTAATAAAAGATGTTTAACGATGATTTTATTGCTCGTTTCATAAAGTTTACTGACATTTTATGAGGCCAAGTGCCTGAAGCCTTGAAACGCAGAACAGCTGCTGTATTGAGTGAAAGCTCCACAACTTGCCCTGTGAAGGTGCAGCGTTGTTTCTCGCAAACTCTTCTATTGCAGTAAAGATACACGGTTTGCATTTGATTACACATTTATACACGTATGTGCTGATATCGAAACACAGATCATGAGACTAATTCGGTTATTGCCCGCTGTACAGTTTTCCTTGTGTCACTGTATAGGTTTTAATTAGTAACTCACTGGAACAATGATCTATGAATGAAGTCACGACTGCTACTGCTGCACATTAGGCAGCTTGTTGAACAGAGCCACAGGTTCCCCACAGTATCACACACTGTGGATAAAGATGGACGATGCATCTCCAAGTCCTTCATCTATCCAGATATTAAGCAAAGTCTCCTGAATACAAACTTTGCCATCTAGCCGGGGGATGGAGATATACAGTTTTTGCACAATGTAAATGTTTAGTGTTTTTTTAAACCGACTTAACAATGTGTACTTTGTTGTTCTCAACTGTAGCACGTACCCAACCTGGTGTCTAGTATCCACACCATCGGCCAGCGAGTGATTGTCACAGACGTCCAGGAGAGTCTGTTCTGGGTTCGGTATCGACGTAACGAGAACCAGCTCATCATCTTCGCCGATGACACGTATCCCCGCTGGGTGACGACGGCCTGCCTCCTTGACTATGACACCATGGCATCTGCCGACAAGTTTGGGAACATCAGCATCGTAAGTACAGGGACAAGGACTGTTAGGAATGTGTATGTCTCACTTGGTGTAATCATTTAGAAGTGTCACCCTTTAACTGAAAGCCGACACACTTCAGTACGTTATGTCAGCAGAATAAGTCCCATGACAATTTGAAATACATACGTTTTGTGATAGTAATTAACCTTGAACCATGAATTTGACCTAAAAAAAAACTTTACTTGTTTAAAAAGGTCCGGTTCCCATGCACAATTGTCTTTTTGCAAGAAATGAAATATCAAACCCAATCAAAACAAAAATGATATCCTGTGCACAAATCTCACAGACGCAGGGTTGTAGAAGAAGAGAAATGCATATCCTCATTGTTCGTTTCCTGTACAGGTGCGTCTTCCCCCCAACACCAGCGACGACGTGGATGAAGACCCCACAGGAAACAAAGCTTTATGGGACAGGGGCCTCCTCAATGGAGCATCACAGAAGGTAGAACTCACCAATTTCATCTTTTTGTTGAAGGCTTCTACTGAACTTCACAAAAAACAATCAACTTCTTCGAAAATGTTGACATAATGTTAGTTTTAAACAATTTAAGTCTGATAGCTTTGTGTTAAAATCTGAGTTTTTCAGATAAGTGATCACCAACTAGCTTTTACGTCTACCTCCTCCCTCTTGTGAAACTGGATCTCCTTCATGTCAACATCCTTAGCACAGGTTTCTGAACTAGGCTACTTTTCAATTGTCTAGAAACTGTCGTAATGACGAATGGCAGTTGAGGAGGTTTGAATTGCATCAAACCGGTTTAGCTCCTGATCCGGATGGGACAAAACCTGCCTCACATCAGAGGGCCTGAATACTTTGACTCCATGATTTAGGTTTTGATTTTTTAGAAATTAACAGATCTATAAACGTATCTTCTAGTTATCACGATAAGCAGAGGTTGAAGAGTAGGAGTGACAATTTTACCTTTTAAGATTAAAGTGAATTGTCTGAATCCTTTTGTGAAGTAAATGTATAAAGAAAAAACACACAAGAGAATTCTTGTGGTTAATAAAGTTGCTTCAGGCGTCGACGTGTTTCAGGAGGAAAACCTGACGCTGTTGAGGTTGAACATGTGAAACATTTCAGGTCAAACTGCTTTTACAGCTGAAATCAAAGTCTTGCGCTTTGCTCTGTCCTGATTCACTCATCTGCCTCCGCCACTGCTCAGACCTCAGCCGCAGACACAACACACATGCTCTCACACAAACTGCACAACACAGTAAGCCACAAGTTTAACCTACTCGCAAATGCAATACAACTCACATACACAGCACCCCATATCCCACATTTCAAGCCTGGTCAGAAACTGTTTAGGTAGCAGATCAACTGGGAAAGTCCCTATAATTCAAACGCTATGAGTTGGTCCCAGTTGCCTTTATGACAGTGTTTGTCCGCTATTCCTGCCCGAGCGCAAATTGACAATTTTATTTGAATGTGGAAATGTACCGTGTCTGTTTTTAGATGCTGGTGTGGTTGCCTGGATTTTTCCTTTATTCAAAAGTGTGTGTGTGTGTGTGTTTTCACATCTGGCTGGTTGAACTTAATAAACCTGCATGTCTTGGCTAAATGCCGTCTTACATTAGATTAGATGCATTCCTCAGTTATTTGATTAATGTATCTCAAAAGATCAAGAATGCACAGCTGTCTGTTGAGCAAAATGAAAGGGCCGACTGTCCTAACCCCCAGAAGTCAGTTTGTGAGGAGCGTTTCTGTCACGATGTTTCCAACCATCTCTCGTTGTTATTAAGAAGTAAGAATTTCAGTTGCTCGTCAAATTTTTTTACACACTTGGATTGTCGAGGCATGTTCTACACATATTTAAGGTCAAACATTCACATATGACTCACAGGGATTCACCTACAGCAGGGGTCACTAACTGGCGGACCGCGGTCCGGGTCCGGACCCAGAAGCCGTCCCATACGGACCCGGACCTACAGCCAAAACAGAAGCTTATGATTTAAAACCTGACGGGGTGCTTCTTTTTTTTCTTTTTTTTTAAAACTGGCGCATCTTTTGTAGTCATTACGGTAGTGGTTTAGTGGATGAGGAAACGCATTGACCAATTGCATGCGAGTTAAGCCATCCCACGTGATATTACTCAGCCAATCAAGTCTGTGCATTCAAAGCGGTAAATATTGCGACTCTACAGCGCAGACAGATAAGAGGCGAGTTAGAGACGAAAAGACGGCAGATAAAAGAAAAAGAAAGATAACGATACAATTAGAGAAAAACACGGGGAGAGAAACAGAGGAGTGAGACGGAGAAGAGGAGAGAAACAGAGGAGTGAGACGGAGAAAATGAGAGAAACAGAGGTGTGAGACGGAGGAGTGAGCCGAGAGAAGGAGAGACAGAGTAGTGAGCCGGAGAAGGAGAGAAACGTAAGGAACAGTGGCGCTCTCTGAAAAAAGAAAAGTGGACAGCGAAAATATTTCATTGAATCCAGAATGGACAGACTCATTTCTGTTCATACTTTCCTCTGGGAGCACTAAACCTGTGTGTCTCACATGTTCAGAAACTGTGGCACTCATTAAGTGCCAATGTGAAACACCATTATGAGAAAAAACATAAAGGTTTTGAACAAACATACCAACTTTAATCTGAAGTGAGATCACAGAAAATAAGTGGTCTCAGAGCCCAATATGACCAGTCCACCAGGATCCTGAGCCACTCATTCACTGCCCAACAACGTGCTCATTAGTGTTCCCTCAGAGTTGCTTGGATTTTGGGTCGACACAAAAAGCCATTTACTGATGTGAGAGGTTGTCAAAGAATGCATATTATATATTATTTTGTCTTATTTTGAAATGCGGTCCTACTTTTATTTAGTTAATGAAAGAACATTATACATGTCTGCAATCATACATATATATTCAGTTCTATGTTATGTGACAATAAATATTGTCAACAAGTTTTTGAATCGTACTGAATTCATTTTATTTGACAGTCAGGTATTGATTACATGCAGTTCCTGATACTTAAATATATATATATATCACACTAAATAGTTAGAAATTATGATCTTCCGGACCTTTGCTTCAAGAATTTTTCTCAAACTGGACCTCGTTAAATTTTAGTTGAATACCCCTGACCTACAGTATAGGGGACAGAAGTTTGTTTTAAATGACTTTTGTTTGGGGATGTGAATTAAGTAATCACAGCCTCATCTATCTTGTTAAATTTCCTTCCATGCTCTTAAAAAATATTTAAATTCAACTTGTTGAAACATGAAAGAACTCATAAAAGTGATTGTGGCTTTTTTTAAACTGTTATAAACAGCCCGTGTCTTTTATTGAACAGTTTTACACTTGCACAAAATATTTTAACTACTTCTCATGTTAGACAGCACTTTGGCTCGAGGAAAGAAAACTTTATGGAAAAAAATTTTCAGGCGCTAAAACACTGCAGATGTTTTCACTGGCCAATAAACTGGGAATGGATTTTTTCCTGCTCTGGAGTTTTATGAAATGGATCCATTTCGCAGAGCAGCACTGTCAAACTGGGTTCTGATCAAAAGGGACAATAGATATTCATTGTCACCAGAGGATGCATCCTCTGACGTGTGTGAGCCCCTGATTTTTCTTGCGGTTGACCTGAAAACCGCTGGGTGAGTCTTGTGCATGTGGTCGCTGTCCCCTCAGGATAAACTGCAGTAGCTTCAGTGATCTTCTTCAGTGGCATCCACTGTTTGTGTGAGAGGAAGCATGAAATCACATTAACATGTCGACCCTGGTAAATCGTATACCTGCTTCTTTGTCTGGCCTCACTGAGCCTCATTCACAGGCAGGGTCATCAGGCTTCCCTCTGAAGGTTAACAAACTGTTGAGTCCCCCGAGGGAATGAAAGGATATTGATGATGACCACGGCAGTAAAATAATATACAAGGGTCCATTTCTTCCCTCTGAGGAGATGACTGTGCTCGTTTCCTTCAGACCTGTTTCCCATGAGAGGAGGCTGTGTTCTGTAAAAGCATCGTCTGCTTGGATCTGGGACACTGAATTATTTTTACTTCGCCCGTGCTCTTCTGGTCCCATGGCGTCAGCGTCATGCAAGACCTTAATACAGTTTGTTGAGTGCTGCCCAATGCCATCTTTGTTTTCAAGGTTCGTCCTGATTGTTGCATCTAATTATTGGTTAAGCAGTATTTTTTTTTACTTTTATTGGATTAGGTCTGACCATCCGGGCCAATTTCCTATAGGCAAAGGATGAGTGTGTGTGTGTGTGTGTGTTCTCTGACCTTAAAACAGAGTCTGCTGCTCTTGTATTTTATACGTACATGCAGCGAATGATCTTAGGACCTGAATGACTAAAAAGTGACATTTGATATAATTATACAAGTATGTGTTTCTAATATCTTAAGTGCTGTATGTTTGTTTATGTTTCTACGTACAGAGTATATAGGCTTTATAATTTTTTTCATTTCGTACACCATAAAGACAAATTGAAAACAGAATTTAGACGGTTTTTATTAGAAGAATTGACCATGGCCTGACATGTAGCCAGAATACAATGTGTGTTATTTATAATTACTACAATAATACATTTTTATTTGAAAAGTGCTTTTCAAGAACTTTTAAAAATAAATTGCTGTTATGAGAATCATCTTTATGTATTTCATAGTTGGTTTCTGTGTATTGATTGTCTCAGGGGCTGTATGCATCCCCGAGGTTCCAAACCCCCGATTCAGAAATCTTATTTCCACCACAGGAACTTTCTCCCAGACCTTTGGCTTTTCCACCGCAGGGACCAAGATCTAAATGAAGTTTAGGGAAAATCTTTCCACCCCCAAAAGTCCCTGCTCGGGGGTGGTACTTTACAAAAATCAGTTATGGGGTGTAATTTACTAGATATTTTAGGGTGTTCCATCTTTGTTCTGTCTTTTAAAACATTGAAATATTTTTTGTTGCGTGTCCATAAACCCTTATCCCCGCTGTCTCTCTCCAGGCTGAGGTGATCGTCAACTATCACGTAGGTGAGACCGTGTTGTCTCTTCAGAAAACCACTCTGATCCCCGGAGGTTCAGAGTCCCTGGTGTACACCACGCTGTCTGGAGGCATCGGCATATTGGTCCCATTCACCTCACATGAGGTAAGACGCACTGATTCCACACAAGAGCACAAGTTGTAAGACGCTAAATCATCGTTTTGGCCCAGAAAAGCCTCATTGGATAAAACATTTAATTAACTAGATAACTAAGAATTTTTCCATTGCCCTTATCCTTATTTTCCAGTTCTCTTAATCTTCTTTATTGTCTCTGCTACTTTTCTCCAGGATCATGACTTTTTCCAGCATTTAGAGATGCACATGCGCTCGGAGTTCCCTCCACTCTGCGGTAGAGACCATCTTAGCTTCAGATCCGCCTACTTCCCAGTAAAGGTTAGTATCTGTTGTTAAAGTTAATTAGGTTGTTGAAGCTGAGCCCATTTCCTTTGGAAGGATACGGGAGGTCCACCATCAATAAGTGCCCTCACAATTATACCAACTACTGAGTGAGTTTGTGACGAGAAACTAACAAATTAATCCTTCTGGTCTCTGTCTGGTCTCCAGAATGTGATCGATGGAGACCTGTGCGAGCAGTTTAACAGCATGGACCCTCACAAGCAGAAGAGCGTGTCAGAGGAGCTGGACCGAACCCCCCCAGAGGTCTCTAAGAAGCTGGAGGATATCCGCACACGTTACGCCTTCTAATTGTAGACGACCCCCCCCCTACCCAGCCCTCCTTTTTATTGTCCAACACACCTACTGGGACTCAGGACACAGATTGATGGAGATGTGTAGATGGCCGTGTGTCTTGTAACATGAAATCATGCACGATGTCAGATGCTTGTTAATCCCTCACATCGCACAGATGTAACATTAGAACAGTCAAAGATTCATGTGCAGGAACCGTCACCTGCACTGCGACGTGATCACAAATCTTTTCTCACACACAAACTCATCTACTGAGAACTTTCTGGCAGTTTTTTATTACACCTCCTCTGTGCAGTGACGCACACAAAGCCACAGTTTCACAGATTTAAGGCAGGAAGTCCCTCATCATCGGGTGCAGATGTGTGAACAACCTTCACACAATCACAACACACAAACACACACTCAGGAGTGTGAACAGAATTCACACGCACTCATGCATAAGCAATAGTCGTCTGCGCATTTCGAGAACATACTGAACCCAAATCCTCCGTCATCTGCGAGCGAGTGAATATCGGCTCACACGAAGTAGAGTCCTCCATCTCTGGTTTTCAGCTAAATATCTGTTTGTATGGTGTGATTTATTTTAATGTGTATTGATTTAGAATGAGCTGTGATGAAGCTGTTCTCCTCCGCCCCCGGCCCGACCCGGGTCTTTAGCCGTCGCCCGGACTGTTCAGGCACGTTGCTCAGTTTGCAAACTGCGAACCAAACGACAACGACCTCTAACTAAGTCGAAGCCTCAGGCCGCGCAAGAAGCGTCGCCATCCTGTGGCATTAGACGCCCGGTGAACTCAGACTAAATAAGTGGGTGGAAGAATACTGAAGGTTTGCACTGGGTGTTGTTCCTCTCAGTCCAGTAAATTCCCAACCTCAGCCACAGACATTACATTCCACAGTAGTCACTGAATTTAGGGGTTTGTGGGCCCGGGGCAGTGGTCTGTTTTGTAAATAAAGATGTTTTTTTGTACTTTATAACGCCAAGTGTTTGTGTATCATTTCATGCCCCTATGTGTGTGTGGGCATGAAAATCACACACAGGCTTCATGGCTACAGGACATCTGTCTCAGCTGCGAACACGGTACAGGACAAGAGATGTGATTGAATGTTCCTGCCACAGATGTAACTTAGTTTCTGTGGGGTCTGCAGAAGTCTTAGTACAATCTGAAATAATCCGAATCATTGTGTACTAGAGTTTGTGTATTATTCTAAATCTTAAATAAGTTATCGTTCACTTATCACTTCTGTCTCGCGGTTTTAGCAACATATAGTTTTTAATGTTTGTGTTCTTTGTTAAATATACAAACATTAGTACTGTACATTTACAAACGAGCACAATGTGTAACTGATACAAACACCATCAGATATGATTTCTTTAGTTTCACAGGGTTTTATTCTACCCGCCTATTTACACCATATCTCAAACTACGGGGAAGTGTGACTCATTCAGGAATCTGATATTCCCTCATATGTTGAACTTGATTCATTATATATTCTTAAAAAGTATTTAACCTAAAGGTAAGATTTCTGTAGCAACCTACAGAATCCCAGCCAGTGGCGGGATGTAACAAAGTACATTTAATTCCTTACTGTAGTTTGGTACATTTTATGCATATATCTGTGCTTAGATTGAGATTTTCAGGTACTGTTAACTTTAACTCCACTACAAGTATCTACTTTCTATTCCACTTTATTATACCAAGATTTTTATATATTTTAGAAGTAATCAATAACAAAAGGGGAATAGATCAACTGATCCAATCAGAGCGGACAAGTAACATTAAAGATTTAGTCGACTGTCTCCTCATTCAAAAAGTTACACGGTGTGAGAACTTCAAAGTTTCCATAATCCTATTTTTAAAGGGGTACTTACCTGCTATTGGTCAAGTAGGGAAGTACTGGTACATTTATGAAGCTGAGTATAGGATCAGTAACTCATTTAGTATGTGTGTAGTAAGTGTGAGGACAGCTAGTGGTTCCATTGGCTGAGCAGCAGGAAGAGGGGAACAGATGCTTCAGCTCAAATCCTTCTACCAGCTCCTATGAACCTCTGAAAGTAACACGTTACTTCTCGGGTTATGGTTTTGTTGTCATGGGAGCTTGTTTACAAAGTAAGCAGCTGCACTTTGAGGTGTTGGACCACATCTGTAAAGATAACACCACATTTAAATGGAACAATCTTATCAACAATTAAAAACACTTAAAATAAAACAACACAGCTTAAGGTACTTTTTGAAATGATTTAAGATTTGTGATGTTTTGTTTTGTACCCTGAGCTGCAGTAAACTCCTCCCCTCTGGTCTGGTACCTCTGCACAAGCGACGGGAATCTGCCTCTGTGGGAAAAAAGCACTGAGCTTTGCCAGACTAAACTTTCCCTCTCGGAACAATGGCACTGGAGAGTTTCACAAAAGTGTAACCACCAGTTTTTAAAAATAAGTGAAGGAGGACAGAATAGTTCCCTGTGGCGTCTTCCTAATTGGAGGAGCCGGCATTAGAGAAACCTCTGGAACTATGAAAATGTCCGACCTGATGAAAATAACTGGTTTCACATTGTCCTGCACCAATGACTTTATCCTGGAGTGTGTCACGGTCTGTAAAGTGGCCTGGGACGCAGGGACTTTTCACTCAAATAAGAAAAATATCCATTAACAAGGATATTACGTTTCAGTGGGTTTGACCTTTCGACCTGCTCACTTCAACTCTGTGTGTTTTTTTTGGACTCTGCTCAGTGATTTTAATTGAATTGAATCTAAATCTGGAACTGTCTGTCACTGTGGCTCTTCTCAGTGGCAGGATGTTCCTGATAACATGTCAGAAACCATCTGATAGCAGCCAATGACCTTAAAGAAGGAGACTTTTAAATCTGGTTGTCAAAGAGACACGTATCTAATGAGAGGATCTTCTGCAGTTGGGTTCGGTTACTTTTTTCTTTCCCAAACATTAAAAATAAAAATAACTAAATTAAAATTGAATTGAAAGTCCAGCGTGAGGCCCATTCATTTTTAAAACTAAACCTAAAGTTATTTTACTTGTTTATTTCTCTTTTAGCCTGTTGCCCAAACCAAGCAGTGAGGGAAAAATGTAAGATAATAATAAAAGAAGGAAAAATATGTCATATAGAACTAGAGGGGTGATCAACGCTAACATATATAAAATATCCGCCCCAAAATTGAAGGGGCTCTTCCATCAGGTTTCATGGGAATCAGGTCAGTAGTGTTTGTGTGATCCTGTGGTTTTTCATACGCTGATAGAAACAGCACCAACTCCACATGAGCTACCTTCTCACCATGTTCTTGGCATAAACAATATACTAAACCTTTTAGTCTGACATGAAAGAAGAAGGATCTCAGAGTCAAAGTGCCTGACGGGGTGGGGGGGTGGGGGGGGGCTGATGTACCAGAGCTCAGGACACAGACCACACGGAGCTCAGACCTCTAAAATTCAAATGAAACACTCATAGATATCCGTCCCCTAAATACGGGTCATTTCTTTCATTAAGATCCATGAATTATTCCTGGGAAACTGATGAAAATGTCAAGTTATGTGGAGTTTCTGTGAAATCTTCCAGAAAAACAACAGCCAGCAAACAAACAGAGGTATAGATTAAGAGATAAAGGTATTAAAATTCCTCCCACAAAAATATAATAAAAAAGGTTGTGAGAGCGGAGTCGGGCCTGTGACGACGGGCGACAGCAGCCTCGTCCACGTTGTGTCTGTTTTAAACCCTAACCCTAACCCTTTGAACACATGACCCCCACACGGCAAACAATCCTCTTGTTACCGGTTCCGGGTTGTTTGTGAACGCAGCGTCGCAAAGCCAGAGGCCGGCTGAGGTTCAGGGTCGTGACCCCCCCCCCGATGAGAGGGGCTGATGTCACACTGCATTCCGCCGCCACCTGGGACCTTCTCAAGCTGCTTAGATCATCTGTGGCTGTTGAGAATGTGTCTTTTTCCCACAGCGGCAGTTGGTGAAACGTGGTCCGGACGTTGCAGCCTCTTGTTCTTCTTCCACCGCATGTTGCAGCTTCTGAATTGCATAACTCGAGTGTGATGAAAGAATGTGTTGCCGCCTCTGAGCTTGTTTGGGTTTTTGCGTGAAGCTGTTGTAGACGGAAAACTATTTTTTCGTCATTTTAGACTTTTGTCTTGAAAAGAATGAAAAAAATCGATGTTTATTTATATGAAAGGAACAATGCACGTTGTAGTCCACATGCAAACTGAGGTCCAACGTGTAAATGTGCCAGATTTTCATCTGCTGCCTCTCACAGGTTAAAGGTGAAAAACATGTCACATACTCACATGCATGAAAAACACAGGAGTACAAACATAGACTATGAACATAAACAATTAACTACATAAAAATAACTTTTTACAGTGATGAGTAAGATTGAACTTCATGAGCTTCAATACTTGAAAATATGAGTTTGTCACAACAATATTCTCGTGCATGACAACAGTCAAACCAAAAAACGTTAAGTACGTTAGAGACAACTCAGATCGAAACCACCTGTGGAGCGAGCAGAAGAAAACACGTCTGGTTCGTCAGATCGTTATTATCAAGAAGAGAGATTCTCAAGGTTCATCTGATCCCAATGCCAGAGACAGGAGGTTGTCCATAAACACACAACATCTTGTCTCATGCATTCCAATTCTCTAATGTTTCTCCTTCACCATATACTGTACAGAGGTATCGATCACAATATCCCTGATGTATGAAAACAATGGAGAAAGGCACAGAAGTATAAATGATTAGTTAGGGAAGGAAAGGAACATAAATGCTAAAACAACAACAATAACTTTATTTGTGTAGCACTTACTGTATCTTAACAAGGTGCTTCACAACAATTTTAATTAAATGAAGTTATAGGGAAACTATTCAGTTGGATGTGCCAAGTCATAAGATCAAAGAGGAGACCTTAAGAAGATAAGTAATAACTCATTAGATCCATAAATCAATAACATCATATACATGATTAATTATTGATCATTGTTTTAGAAAAGTAGTTAATAGTTATAATTATTGTGTGTGTCTGCTCATGTCAAGTTTAGAATGCATGTTATTTTATTATGAAATATCATCACAGAAGATTTACCGTAATGGGAAATAGAAGATTTTTCACCGGATGAAAATATCTTATATTATTCAATGTCCATTTGAAAATCATCTTTTTACAAATATGGTCTCTCTTTTTCTAAACTTTTTGTCCGATGTCCAAACTCACTGTGTTTCACCTGTGGAAGACAACAAAGCCATAAAGTCCTGTGACACCTGTAAAGTAAGTATCAAGCAGGAACATGACTTGAGGGGAATTCCTAATTTTTCTTTAACTCTATGCAGAGATTTTACATCTGTAAGTATTCACTGCTGTCGGCAAAGAACAAAACGCTCACATGTGGGTGTTTGGGGTGATGGCTGCTCACTGGGTTTTCATGTTCCTTCCGTTTTCTGACAGGAGACTGAAGTGGAGCTCTGATGAAAGTTCAACCACAGAAGGATTTGACCTTTAGTGACATTTACGCCACATTGGAACTCTACTCTGCCTTGCATTGAAATTAAGAGCGAAAGATTATGTCATGTATTATTCATCATGAAACAAATATTCGCGAGAATAAAATAATTTTAAGAAAACATTAACACTCACCATGAAATGTTAAATCAGCTCCCATCAACAAAGAGGACAGCTGCTTCAAAGAATTCTACGTTCATGTCGGAATAGTTGAAAGAAATGTGTTCTTGGAAAAACAACTGTGCGGAAACCTAAACACACAATTATGCAATCGAGAACTGTCGCTATGTTGACGTCAAATATTTTAAAACGTAATTATGAGCTGCCAGGGGAGAAATCCTGAGCAGGTTACCCTCTAGCTTGAAATCCCCTGTGGGACATAAGTCATACATTTCTTACGTTTGGTGAAAAGAGCGACAAACATGTCAAGTAAATCGTTGCTGCAAATATATCACAGGCAACATAAATTAACTAGGAACACCTGAAATAGGTCATTGTGGATTTATTGATGTAATAGTCCTGAGGTGCTTCTGTTCCTGGAACACGTCCTTAAATGTTTTGTCCTTTCCACTTGGAGGAGTCAAGTCCTCCTCGTGCTCGCGTGCTGGCTCCTTCAGCTCATTCAGGCCGACCAGTACACTGCTCCGGATGGTGCCTCGGCCTTTGCCCCTGTGCATGCTGGGAATGGCTCCAACCCTCCATGTAGAGAAAGTACAATTTACAAGAAGTGCATTTACAAGAAAACAAATCCTGTCCTGCTTTCCCCCCCAACGTTCTTCACACTTTCTCCTCATATCTCATCACGTTTATTTTTTGTACTCTTGGATTTGTGAACATCTTGGCAAACTGTCCAGTGAGGGGTCGGTCAGAAACGCACCACGCACCATGAGCCACCAGGGGGCTTTGCTCTTTTTAATAAATTCAACATCCATTTACTATCGCGTAAGAAAATAAATCGGACCGAGGAAGTTCAGAAAAACAGTGTGAACAGTTTGAGCATCTGAGTGTAAATCGTTTTTTAATTATGAAGCCTTTCGAGCAGAAAGAAGAGCGACACTGAGGTTAAGTGCTGCTCAGCGAGTTGAAACCTGCAGGTTTTTAGTGTCGCCAGCTGAGGCCAGACGGCACCGACTGACACCAAGATCCTCGAGCCAGGGTTCAACCACTTGAACTTTAATTACTGCAGTTTGACCTGTCAAAGGTCCAGTGGACAACGTTACTTTTTATATCAGCTTGTTTAACAAATTTAGTACAAATGACACAACTGACAGCAAGTGCCTAAAGATAAATGTTCTTGATTTATTGAATTGGAGGCAGCCATGAAAATCGTTAATCCAGCATAAGAGGTTTATAGCGATAAGTGAGTTCCTGTCTGAAGTTTATTATCAGTCACAACCTCTGTATATAAAAAAGAATGTTTTCTTTATGTCAACGGTATGTTTTCTGTATGAAAGTATGTTATCTCTCTTCTTGGATTGATTTAATTTCATTCTCTATAATTTTAATATATTTTGTAATGCATAAAGAGCACAGAAGGCCAGATCTGCATTATATAAAACGAACTCACAAATTTGTGTTGTGATTTGGTGCTTTACTTTATTTCACTTTACTTTACTTTACTTTGCTTTACTTTCTTTATTTATATTACATTATCTAACTTTCCAATTTACTTACACTATATATACATTACGTCTTATGTAACGTTACGTAACTTTACACTTTACTTTACAACTTTCTTTACTTCACTTCCTTTAATGTACTTTTACTTTACACTTTACACTTTACTCTACATACAAGAGTAGTATAATGAGAGAGTATAGTTGTTCTAAGTGAATTCCTGAGACTGGATGAGAGTTAACCTGCTGTGGTTGGACTTCCTCTTTTCTTCTGTCTCAATTGGGATTATTTCCTGTGTTGATTAAGTTTCTTTGTCAGCTTCGATCAGATTACGTGAACTTCTCGTCACGTTATCTCAGCTCTTTGGTCTAATCGTGTTTTTAAATTTGCTGTGTAGATAAACTTGACTTGACCTGGTTCATTGCACCCCCTCCTCCCGATGCTCCCCTGTTGGCAAGTTCGACACATTTCTGACCTCAGATGAGAATGACCATCTGGGTCATAGGGGGTGAAAGTCCCTTCAAGGTCAGGGTGTCAAATGTTAATGTTTTTTCTTCTTGTTCGGTAGAAAAGTGATTTTTGAGATGTAAAAAGAAACATATCTGGAGAAAAATGGCCAATTCATTTCCGTGACACACACGTAATGAGGATTAAGATAAAGTTGCACCAGAGCCTTCGGGTGGTCAGCGGAGGCCCGGCTACCCGAGAGCATAACTCACTGTGATGAGTCAAGGCTTTACAATTTGTAATAAATCACAGGGAGGCATGGTGGGCTGAGCACATTCAGATGCTGGGCAGAGGTTTGCATTAAAAGGACATCACCATAATCAAGTACACATGTTGCAGCAACAAGTCGCTTTCCTACAGTATAGGAACAATTCAATCTTATAGGTGCTGCACAAGGTTCTCTTCCATCAGCTGTGACACACGCTCGAGTCTATTTCGAAGTAAACCGCATCATTTTTAAAGTAACAGCTGAAGTGAACAACCAGAACTGAAGGAGCCCCAACTTATCATTGTTTACTGTCAACGTTACACTGCAGCAGCTCTTACACATGAAGAAGTCCGTCTGTCTTTAAGGTATCATATTCTCACAGGGAGCCGCCCACAGACATCAGTCATGCCTGTGTGTGGACCCTCCTAATGTGCTGCACATGGACCTGTGTGCTCAGGATCACAAGCATGTACTGCTGGCAAACAAATTAGATGATGCCTGGTGTGTGTGTTTGTGTGTGTGTGTGGGGACTCGAGTTTCTTGAAATATGCTTTGACTGAATGGGCATCAGCTTAATAAAATTTATTTTTAACTGAATTGGAGAGGGAGAGAGTTACCTAAAATAGCTGCAGAAGAATCTGATTTTTTTTAAATTATCCAACGTGCTTCAGCAGTAACTACTTAGCAGGTAATTAGTGGTCGGAGACAGTTCACCCTTTGAGGGAAGAATGGCACAATATTTTCTTCATTTATTTTGGTGGAAAGAATGAAAGGCTGACCACCAGTATTTGCTGATTTGCAGGGACTTGTGGGCAGGATCTTTTTTCTCCAAACCAAAGTCTAAAAATCCAACTTGTTGATGCATAAAACGTTGAGTTTTTCTGCAGAATAAAGGTGATTTAGTTTGTCCCTGCGTGAGAAATGCAAGTGAAGACAGCGTGAGAGTCAGATGTGGACAAACATGCAGGCAATGAACCGGCATCAGGAACAGGGTAAAAATAAAAAAAACTCCAAAGACAAATATGTGCGAAATCACATATTTGAATGGACGTTTTTTTTTAAAGCTGGTGTCATTGACAGCAACAGAGACAACCTGCTTCTCTTGACTGAAGACGAGAGTGTCTGTCTGTCTGTCTGTCTCTCTGTCTCTCTCTCTGTCTGTCTGTCTGTCCATCATTTCTCAGCTTCTTTCGTACGTGACGTTTTGTGACTTCCGATCTTTCTTCTTCATTGATCTCATGTCAGAGGAAAATTAATCAAATCCCATCATGGCTTCCAGCGTCAGTTTCCAGTGCGGCTCCTCTGAATGTGTAACACTTCTGCAGAAATCCTGAATCTGTTTCTCTTGGCACGGTGCCAGACTTCCCCGAGGCAGTAGAGCTAACGGATACAGCTGTGTGTGAAGGCTGGTTTTTGCAGTAATAGAAACTGAAAACAGTTGAGTCAGATGTGGCAGAAGATGCACCAAATGCACAAATGAAAGATGACAAACAGAACGTGGTGTTATCTATCTTTGAAGAACAAAATGTTCCCCGGAGAATATTCAGCGTCCTGCTTAATGTTGACAGTGCCCTGACATTTCCCGTCATCCAAACATGAGGTCGACATCTGTGGGTTTGACTCGTCCTTGGCAGGCGGCGGAGAGGAATTCTGATGTGTGATTCATCCAGTGTGTCCGTTCTCCGTAGGCAGCTGCGTTAAAGGGAAATCGCTCACGCAAAATACTACGAAATAAATCCAGACACGATCCATGAGCGCGGTTCATGATCTGATTAACGTCAGGCTGCGAGTTCCCGGAGTCCGTGAATCACAATAGCCGCTGCGAAAGGCTAACAGAGTTCTGATGCTGCTGTGAAAATGTCATAACATCAATATTAAAGCAAACACTGTGTATAAAGATGGACGACGTGACCGCTCCTAAATATAAAGCCAAATTATCTGGTTTGCCCCCTGGTGGCTGGTTGCAGGATACAAATTGCATCTGAATGTTTTTTTTTAGTTAGATGCTTTTTAAAACAGGGAGAAATGTCGACCCAGTTCCCAGAGCAAGATGGCGGCACAGTGGGAGGATGTGGAGCTGCGTCGTCTTCATTATTTGAACCCACAACTCCCGTGTGCAGCTAAAACTGATTTGATGGAAATTACTTTTCTGTGCCAAAACAGACAATGTCCGTGAATAGAATCCAATAAACTGAGAAAATGTTGCTCACAAACCAACAGGTAGTCCTGCTCCCCTTCGTTTTTCATTGTTAGATAAACCTGAGAACGTCACACCGCTGCTCGCCTCAATGTTCTCCCGCTGCGTTCTGCACATGTGAAAGACAAACTTCAGAAAATGTCCAGACCAAATTTTCTAAACTTTTCCAAGAGCTGGTGTCTGAAAAGGTCTCCTGACTGATGCTGAGGCAACAGAGGAGCAGGGGATGCAGGACGAAACAGCTCTGGTACTTGGATCCGACGGATGATTGACATCTGACTGGAACTGGGGCTGTTTCCCAGTTGGCTGCATCCCTGGTGGCGGGAGCTGGATTAAAGTTATTTAGGCAAAGACAGAGAATAACACAGAGGAAGTGAACCATGTAATATTCTTTCCCTGAAGGGCAGAGACGGTTAAACAGCCAGAGGAGCAGGTGAGATGAATCGTCAGCTGAGAGAACGACAGAGGAGACGAGATGAAAGAGAAGAGGAAGGTGCTTGAGGAAGAGGATGAGAAGAAGCCGCCTGCTGGACAGAGGCTATCGTGTTTCACAGTGAGTGGACACCTCACCCGTTGTTCCAGCTATTCTGAATTAATGAACAGCAGCTGGTGAGGAGCAGTGAGATTCCTTTTTCATTCATGAGCCGCGAGCTTCACTGACTTGCAGCCATAGCTCCACATCTGCTCCCTGTCCCAGGCCGGCCCTGCATGTCTCTCAGCTCTGCAGGAGTACATACACAACACAATCTCACCAAATAACAAGGTCTCAGGAGAAGATTTAGGGGTCAAATCCACACACGTGTCTGTAGCAGATATGTCTGTTAATGCTGTCTCTTATTATCATCATCATCATTAATTCACCATAAAAGCTCCAGCTCCTCCTCTCGGTGTCGGTGCCCAGCTCACCCAGGACGTGTGTCAGAGGCATGTGGTCGAGTCCCTGCAGGCGCTGCCTTGTCTGATGTGACTGAATGAATCACACTCATGTCACTGTGGTGGAGGTGGAGGTGAACATTAACTGTAAATGACCTAATGACGACTCGGGGATATTCCAGAAAACAGGAGTGATTCACTTCCCCCAGATGTGTGACTGTGTAATCGTTCATTTTACAACACAACCCCTCTGACATCTGAGGAACCTGAAAACACCGGAGTAGTGTGGACACCACGGGGGTGGCAGCTGTGATATGAACTGAACTATAGTAGTGTGCATGTAGGCTGGGGGACAAGTTGTTAACATTTTGCATGGCTCCAGACGAAGAGGTGGATCTTCTTTATTACTTTCAACAAATATTTCAGGGACTGGAATCTGTGAGAACTTTGTTGCAGCTTGATTGAATTTAGCTGTCGGGGCCTTGACCTCAGAGGTATGCACTTTACAAGATGCCGTTCTAATCAGGCTTCATTCCTAACTAGGTCAGAGAGGTCCAGGGCATGGAGCCGGACGAGGCCATCAAGCAGCATAAATCCATCGTAAAAGTCCCCTTAACTCTTTGACTGGTTATCTTACATCCTGTTGGTTGCACTTGCTGCATCTGATAAGATCGCACATAAGCCGTGCGTCAGCTGGACCGTACATCACCGAGAGTTACATCCATGGTGAGGGCGGCCTGGCTCTGATCCTCTGATCCATTGTTTTGCAGCTCATTTGGCTCAAAGTCAGTGCGACTGCAGGGTGAGCAAAGAGCTCTCATGTCCTTCTTGGATTCACAGCTTCAGGACGTCAGACTGTATCTAAACAAGAGGCAGGAGGGTTGTGTGATGTCGGCTGCAGCAAAAACAATGAACACACTGAGTTTGAGCTTCTGATGTGATGGCACCGATACAGCACAGAGGACGGTTGCAGCTCCGTTCACCTCAAACCCAGATAATCACAACAAGAAGAGTTTTCTTTAAAAGGTCACTTTTAACACAATTACACTCACGAAGTTACGTTGATTCGTCAGAAGTCTTCTCCGGCTCGGGAGGAGCTTTTTTAGGCCTGTGGAAGAAAGTAATTCTCATGGTGCTTTTCACCTAGAAGGGTCTGATAAAATGATTTAGAGTTGCATTATGGGAAATGTAGGATGAAGTGGTTTCAGAGATTGTCTCGTATGAAGCAAACTATTGCTTTTCAAGAGTCTCTGGATAAAAGGGACCTTGAGGGCCCGATTGTCTTCAGCCAATCCTCTAAAATCATGAAGCCCTCGGTCGGAAGCCATGGGGCCTTGTAAGGCGGCTTCTGACCATGATGTCACTGCTGTTTCCTGTACATAGCCAATCATAGAGTTTAAGAGAGGTCTCAGAAAGTTGTGGTTGCTGTGGACTGATGTAGTCAGACGTTCTCAGGGGGGCCTCCCCTCAGATCAGGACCCCGGGCAGGCGGATGTCTCTATTCCCCACTCACACAGACACACACACACTGTGTCTCACTCTGTTAACAGATCTGTCTCTGTTGAGTCCCACAACTTAAGGGAAATGTCAAGATGAATTGCTGGAATACTCCTTTAATGGGATTTAGCTTTTTTGCAGGAGACACAATTAGAGAGAATTACAACATATGACCTTTAACGAAATGTGAAATAAGGATTGTATGTTGAAGAGGTGTTGACTGTGGACACAGACACACAGACACACAAAAACACACAGACACACACACACACACACACACACCCGTACACACACACAAACAAACACACACAGTGTACATAAATACATTCAGTCATACTTATTTGAATTGATACATGTATGATCAATAAATTATAAACTAAAATTATATTATTAAAAAGCATATTTGGCTCTGACAGTTGGAATAAATATTACATCTCCGACCTTTTGCCAATGACAACCAAGGCTGAACTCAGTGGTCAGACATAAAAATCACATTATATAATACAATATACAGTATAGCAGCTGTACATTAGCTATTACAGCTTTTTTTTACATTTAATATTAAAAAAATGCATTGTGTGTTTCAGTTTGTAACACAGCAGCCAGGCCTGTGATGTCCACACTACTCCGGTGTTTTCAAGTTCCTAAAACAGAGAAGTTAGGAAACGTTTCAGTTTGAGCAGCTGTAACCTGAGGATTCCCCTTTACTGCCATCACGCTGTGCATGTAAAACCAAATGGTGCGACACAGTCTCAAACTGGTTCCATCTCGGCTTTCAAGTTACCATACCTTCCAAGCTGCCATAAACTTCCTTCATGGCAAACAAGGGGCAGTGTCACTCTTCACAGCTTGTTTCAATAACTCATGCCACCTTGCAGAAGGGAACACATTGAGTTGCCTTTGATCAGCCGACACATCAGGCTCATACAGTCTGTGGTTCACACAGAGCTGCTGTTATGTAAGTGCTCGCCTATGGATTTCGCCATGAGCGAGGAAACATCAATGTGTTGTAGGTCCTGATAATCAAACAGTCCTCAGGGCCCGTTTGGGATTCACATCGAATCCTTTGTTTTCTGTCTCACTCTCACGTCACGTCCAGTCGATCCTCCGGAGACACGACGAGCGTTCACCCCGGAGCTTCTTTCTCAGAAGAGATTCCTGTTCTATTAAGACTCCTCATTGGATTTTCCCTCTGAGCTTTTATGAAGCTGTGACTCAATCAGTGTCCTAGTCAGCTCCATACATGAGCTCACTGCCGGACTTTATTATGATCTCTAATATGCCATGTTTTCAGGTTGATATCGATTGAAAAGGAACTGAGTGGAACATATTTAAATACTAGTTATAAGGATAATGGAGACTGTTAGAGTCCCTAAGAAAACAAAGGATACAGTTGAGAATAAAGTCAAATCTAATTCAAAGGATCTTTTTTGCATTTTGAGAATAAAGTTCAAATCTCTTCACAGTCCTGATCACCCCGCTGTAATTAAGAGCTACTATGGGTTATACAAATAAAACAATTGGTGTGATTTTAAATGCATTGTTTTGTTTATGTGTCCCTATGCATTCATCCTATCGCTTCCGCCGCCATATTTGACCGAACCAACATCGGCGTGGAGGTCTGGAAGGATGGGATCTGCTCTAAATCAAGTATGTTAACACGTTCCTGTGATCTATCACATCCTCGCCGCATAGGTCAGCGCCTCTTGTGAAGATTGATTCTTTGGGAGGCCAAATGGTCGGCCCTCAGGATGAGATGGTTGTGGATGATGAGGAATGTGTGGGTCAGAATAGGTTGGAACCAAAACACTGGTTCAAACCTCCAACATGTGGGATTGGACCATAATTGTTCTAATTTAATTGAACTAACGAAAGGTTTTCTATTTTATTACTGCACAAGTCAGAAGATGCTTGGCTTAAAATCAAAAAAATAATACATGAGTCATGTTCTGGTTTTTACAACAGAACACATGACAAAATTAGAGCACACACACACACACACGGACACACACACAAAGACACACAAACACACACACAAACACACACACACGGTATGAGCTGTGTGATTGTGTGTGTGTGTGATTGGATGTGGTGTGACAAGTGAGAGTGTCCTTGGCGTTTCTGTAATGCTGGAATTTATTTGTCTTTCACAGTCAATAACGTTAACGACCACAAAAGTCATTTTATGGGTTAATCTCGCGAAACAGACGACAAAAAAAAACTTTCAGATCATAAATCAAGACACATTCTCTCCTCTACGGATCAATACACAAGCTGCTATTACCGATACACGGTATCAGCACAAATAAAAAGTACATGACGTGATGGTAACACGTAAATAGTTTGATAAATTATTCATTTTCAAAGGAAAATATTACAGAATAAAAGTTTCATGTTTGAATTCCAAATTTCTAGTTAATGTTTGTCCTGATGAGATAAAAAACGACTCTCATCTGTTTACTGGAGCTCAAGACTCTTTATGACACTTTTATATATGTTTTACCACATTTTGAAATACTGAAATAAAATCTTTTAATTGGTCGACCGAGACAAATTATATGAAAGAATCTAACTCAGTTCATAAAAAACAGATTCTCTTGGAAGCTGCCATTTGTTAATATTGCTCTTATGCCAATTTTCAGTTAATTTATTGTTGTTTTATGTTCTATGCACCAAACACACCAAGTCAATTTCCTTTTAGTTTGTGAAAATATACTTGGCAAATAAAGGAATTCTGATTCTGATCTAAGTCCATCAACGCTTCCGGTCCGACATGCTCCGAGTGCTTCAGAGTAAAAGGTTCCGCTTTGATTCATTTCATCACAACTGAACTTTATTTACAATGTAACGAAAGTGTTTTATGTCTTACTTTTATCTTAACGTTGTTACAGTACTTTATTTAGCTTCATTATAACAGTGCTATATTTACCTTTAATATATTGCACTTTATTTTGACAGTACTTTATTACAGTTTAATCACAACAGCAGTATTTTAAATTCATTATAGTATAATAAGCAGTACTTTGTATTACTTTATTATAGTAGCACTTTATTTAACTTTTTACAGCAACACATTGTTTTACCTTATCACAGCGGTACTTTGTTTTAACCTATCACAGCAGTACTTTGTTTTACCTTATCACAGCAGTACTTTGTTTTACCTTATCACAGCAGTACTTTACTTTGGAGGGATGATTTATACTCTGAGTGGGTGCCTTGTTTTCTGCTGCTGGCTCCAGATGTGCTGTGTTAGTACTGAATGTGTCTTCATGGTGTTTCTGACAGTGAACAGACTTGCCTGAGATGACCAGAGAGGTCCGGGCCTTTCATCATGCAGCAGCATTTAGCTCTTCATGAACCAGCTTTTCTTCTTCAATACCAAATACGATCTGACACACGGAAAACCAGCGGAAAATAGCTCTGAACTAAAGACCTTCAGTTGCTCCCCGTAATGAGGGAGAACGCCAGCAGAAGTAGCAAATCAATTTCAAGAGAGGCCTTTAAATACACCATTACAGTCACCAGGCCGTGTGAAGATAAGAACAAGGGTTTTTAATTCAGCTGAGATGTGATTCTATATCAAATAAAGAAAAACAAAGAAACTCCTTAAAACATAATAATCAATGTAAACCAGAATGAAAATCACAAAGGTAGAGGAAATGAATTACATTTCAAGACATAATAATTGATCACATGCTATTGCGCAGTTCTAGAGCAGTAATAAAGTAATAAACAGAGCAGTGATATATTGTTTATATAAAAAATGAGACGTTTATCGAAAGGATCAGTTTATAACCCGAGGCTTTTGTTGTTTAACATCAAGGTGGATGCTTAAACTCTGGTTCATGTTGATAGAGTGTTTGAAGCATAGACTACGGACAACGTGACCACCGACCTAAAGCGTCTCAATCGCCCCCTGGTGACTAGATGCAGTATTGTTCATAAACCCCCGCTCCTCCATGTTAGCAGATTGGACATCAACCAAAATATAAGGTCAAACATGATTTTGTTCATTTAAAAGCACAAACTCAGGGTTTATTTCATATCATTTCTTGAAAGTGGGATGAAATGCCGAAGCGTCATCCATCTTTATTTTTTATCGATTTTTTGGTGTTGATGTTTGACTTGGACGTAGACAGAAAAAGCAGAGATAACAACTGATCATGGTCCAAACCAAATATTTAGTTTAATTTTGTCTGTCAGGGAGCTCGCTTCAGACCTGTGTGACCAATGGACGTCCTGTCATCAGCACCTACGTGGGCGACGTATGTCGGACATGTTGTATTCTTTAACTTCCATAGGAAAAGTTTGATTTTGTGAATTCGTTACCACTGTAATATCAATAGAGCCTCACTACCAGGTGAAGACTGCAAGACCACAAATAATCCTGTGAGCTGCATAACCTCGATTTAGAATTTCACACTCGCTGCTTGTCCACGTTGTTTTGTTTATTCTGTTATTTAGTTAAAATATCTCATGGTTTATTGGGTTTTCCAATTAAGATAAGTGTTGACTCGTCTATTCCTTTACAAGAAATCCTGTAGCGGCTCCTTGAACAGACACAACAAATGCTGATGAGGTGTTACTGGATCTGAGGAGTAAATGTGTGTAAGTTGGTTAACATTAGCAGCCTCTCACGCTGCTGTTTTACGGCCCTTCAAGTGTGTTTGTGTCTAATTCGTTGGGTTTCACAGCAAATGTTGGGCTTGTTCGGTGGTTACTTTCAGATCTGTCAAGTCGAAATGATCGGGGGAAACAACATTAACTGATTTGAGATTTACGGGCTATTTTGGTTCCATGAAATGTCCGATCAGATTAGTGGAAAGAAATTAATTTGACTACGTTGTGTTTTCTTTCATCTGTAGAGTTTTGACAGAAATGGCAGTTTTTCCCTAAAATGATTTTGTTTCTCATACACTGAGCACAATTTAATGGCCTAGTGATACATTTTTTAATTTTTATATTATTCTATTTGGAGGGTACAGAGAGAGAGTAAGCGATGAAGGTGGCAGACGGAGAGTGGGGGACGACATGCACCACAGAGCCGCCGGTCGGACTCGAACCTGGGCCGCTAGGGGGGAGGACTAGCCTCAGTGGCGCGGCGGCTCCACCAGGCGAGCCACACGCCGCCTCTATGACGGATACTTTAAATGTATCACAAAGGTGAATCTGTGTGAGTGAGTGTCTGCCAGGCTGCTCGTATGGGACAACATCACAGAACGATGTACTTCAGGCTTCAGGGCACAGTCCAGGGAACTGCCTTTATCTTAGTTCATCCTTTACACCTCTGACTTCCACCAACCACCAACCACCTGCAGCTCAACTTTGGGAAAACCAAAGAGTCAGTGGTCTTCTGATTCAAAAGACCTGTCATCCTTAACCTTGTAGGAGGCGGTGAAGCTCCAGAACAAACTGGACTGACAGGACATCACTGAGCTCCTCTGGTGATGGAGCTGGACGGGTGGAGGCAACAAGGAAAGAAGAGGAGAGGAGACCCCTCTTGTCTCCTCTTTGGTTAGCTGAGGTAACACAGACTCCTCCAGCCTTGCCCTCGAGGAGCTGCTGTCCCACTGTTTAGGATGGAAAACAACACAGTGACGCACATTTTATACAAGTTCTATAAAAAGTCTGCATCTCATACTGCACATGTATAGGCCTTGTGTAAGTCTAAATTCCACTGGAATATTATACATTCATAGACCTGAATCACAGTGTAACATCTGGCACATCACACACACCTAGATATAGTATTTCTATTTCTCTCTTTAACTTTTCCATTTAAATTTTTTCTCTGAGGAGATGACTATAAAGGTTCATCTTACCATGCCTCAATCTCTGAGCTCATCGGTTATCGAGAAGCAACATAATCGGGTGTTAAGTGTGGAGATATCAGTCCAAGTGGTTTCTTTAATCACTCAAGTCGAGCATTTCTCCGCACAAACACAAACAGAGATGGTGTCAGGCCAAATCAATTCTAGTTTTGCCATCTCCTGGTGGGTGTGATGTTTGAAGCTCCAATGGGACAACGTTTAAATCAGTTTTTGTTTTCTTTTACGACAGCAACACACGAAACCATGTCAAGTGTCTGCACTGTCCTCATGTGTCATCGTGTATTAACATGTCATCAATTAGGATTGATATGGTTGATTGGGTTTTACGAGGTCTTTGCTAAACCATGAACAATGAGAAGAGAGCGCTGAGAAAAGTCTGAGTTCAACCACAGAGTCGTCAACCATTGGACGCTGAGCACTTGAAGCAGAGCTGAGTCATTACTGGGAGAGGACGGGGCTTTTTATGGTTTTATTCATATATGTTGTTTCAAGACAGTTTTTTTTGCAACACAAATACATTTGTCACATTAAAATGTATGATGATAATAAAAGCTCTACAAGCAACTGGAACCCTGTAGATCTCAGTGGCACAGGTCTCACTGATTTCAGCTAAGCTCTGCAACGACCTGGTTAGTGTTTGTCTTCTCTGGACACGTTGTCTAATTCATCCGTCCTGTTCTCTGGATGCGAGCACCTGCCACATGATGTATATGTAGATCCACCTCCTCTCTGGGTCGTATTCAGTACTGAGGCGTTTCATTTCAGGTAGACGAGCCTCAGAGCTTTGCACAGACTTTCTCTCTCTCTGCAGCCGTTCTGACTCTGAAACTCGTCCTCTTCAAAGTAAATAAAATACAAAAGATGTTTCTCTTCTTTAATTTGGAAATAAATTTGCAGGATGTGACTTTGTGTTTTTATTGCTATTCCCAAATCAGCTCAGCAACTAATGACTTCAAATATTTAGCATATGCACAAATGAAACCCCTTCAACCAGCTCCACATTAACACTGTGACAAATCAGAGAAACGAATGCTTCCTGTGTCTGGCTAGCCTCTGGCCAGGTCGTGCTTAAAAAAAACCATAAAGTTAGTGCGGACATTCTCCAGAGTTTCTCCAGCAAGACACTTAAGTAATAAGTCCATGTGTTGTCTGAATGAGTCCATGTGAGCATACAGCAGGAGATTAACTGCAGAACCCACTGCGACCGAGTGAGCACAGATTACTAACATGCAACAGACACATAACAGAGAAACAAACAATTAGAAAGAACACGAAACAGACGGTGAAGACTCAAGAGCTTTTATTGATGAGAGTTAACACCGGCTGTGAACAAAACCCTGTCAGAACTTCTACAAAACCTTTTTAAAGGACCCCCAACATTGTTCTCATATTCCTTCTTTGGTTCGTAACTGATTTACAAACTAATTGTAAATCATTCATTTATTTTTGATGAAGCCATTCTATTTGGCAAACCTCCCTCTTGATATGAAGCCTATATAAAGGATGACTTAACTTGCACTTTGTACTTTTCCTTTCCTACCCACCCTTAAATCCCACAGTAAACACAACTCTGAGCCTGCTTTTATAATATCAATCCTCTACATTTGACTCAGCCGCTGTATCAAAAGCGACCTCATGTGACAAAATGGAAACTGAGGAACAGAAATGCCCGGCCGTGCTGCTGCTGGACCCCAGTGGGCTTTCCCATCTGAGCTCAGCAGCCAGCTGGGAGCGACACTGTGGTTGTGGTGGAGGTCTGGCTCAGACCATGTTGGAGTGCTCTGACTTTGTTCTATAATAACCCAATAAAATCCCTCCGTCATGCAAAGTCCTCACAGAGGTCAGAGAGATAGATAGATAGATAGATAGATAGATAGATAGATAGATAGATAGATAGATAGATAGATAGATAGATAGATAGATAGATAGATAGATAGATAGATAGATAGATAGATAGAAAGCGAGAGAGAGATATAGATAGAGAGGGAGGGGGGGATTAGCACATAAAGCTTTAAGTACTCAAAAGGCACTTCTGAGATGGCTCATCCAGCTTTCAAAGTAAACTCCCCACGGAGCCTTTTACTGACGCAAAGTGATGAGAAAGTATTTAAGGGGGACTCCCGCAGACTGGGACGTCAACCTTTCCATAGATTAAATGACTGTGCGAGAAAGAAACATGCTGAGCAAATGTTTAATCTTCTAATTTGGTGCCAACTAACCGGGTTTTCTCCTCTGCATCCCTGTAATATGGCCCGACAACAGTTTAGATCAATAGAACAAATGAAAGGTTAAAGACATATTGAAACATCCTGCTTTCGTTTACAACACTGTATTTACTAACCTGACCTTTACAGGGTAAATGTCTTACAGTCTAAATTTAATTTACGAATTAACATTCTTTTTACTTAATGAATTTAATTAGCTTTTTACTTTTTATGGCAATTTAAAGAGTGAAGCATGGCATTCTTTTTAATAGCCTGGTATAATCATGAATACAACCAACTGTCTGCTAAATTGTATTTTCATGCTTTTGAATAAAAAGCAAAGACAGACTTTTTAATTGTTTTACATTATATCATTTACTTCTATATTGTTACTTAACCCCATCGATCAATCGATCAATCAATCAATCGATCAATCAATCAATCAATCAATCAATCAATCAATCAATCAATCAATCAATCAATCAATCAATCAATCAATCAATCAATCAATCAATCAATCAATCCATATATATGTATGTCTGTCTGTCTATCTATCTATCTATCTATCTATCTATCTATCTATCTATCTATCTATCTATCTATCTATCTATCTATCTATCTGTCTATGCCAAGCCACCCAGAGAGAGAGAGAGAGAGAGAGAGAGAGAGAGAGAGAGAGAGAGAAGGGGAAGGTGTGGTGGGTGGGTGGGCATGCTTTTATTTTGAAACGATCTCTCTGCCTTGTGTGTGGGATGTGTGCGTGTGTGTGCGTGTCTGGGTGTGTGCGTATGTGTGTGACTTGAGCTTGGGGATCGAGGCGCGGGCCCTGCCTGTTGCTCACTTGGCTTCACACACCGACAGCAGCGCACAGCAGCTGCGTGGATGCGCGGAGCCGCTAATGGACTTTCCCCACTCACTTTTCCTGGCAGTGGTTTTATGACTCGGATCCTCTCGGGCCGGCGGCTGCTCTCATCCAACCCGGGGACTCATTACGACGTGGCACCGTTACGCATCCAGCGGCCGCGGCAAAACACGAGCGCACACACACTCAAGGTGCGTGGATTTCTCTTTATATCTCTCTTCCAGTGTGTGGGTGTGCGTGTGCGTATTTTAGCCCAATTACCTGCCCTCGTGCACTGACAGGTGTGCGTCTAAGTGTGTGTGTGTGTGTGTGTGTGTGTGTGTGTGTGTGTGTGCGTGCGGGTCTCTCTGTCTTTTCCTGCGTGTGTGCGTGCGTCCAGCAGCATTTTCACTTTCACCAGGTGCGTGTAGGATTTTCATTGCACAAGAGGTGTTTGAGTTTCGCCCCATGACAAACGAACCCCCCCTCCTCCTGATCTGGGTGTTTTGATTTGTGCACGAAGCTAATAAAGTGCGCGCGGCGGAGGCTGCAGGGAGCTGGAGTCCCGAGGGATCCCGAGCGACACGGTGAGTCTTTGTGGATCCCCTGTGGCGGATTCACTGGTCCCACTCCTGCAGACCAGTAGCCGGAGGTCACAGTGCGTAAACGTCTCCGCACAACCAGGGAAACAGAAAAGGGTTCAGCGGTTCAGGTTACGCGCGCAGCGGAGAAGGCATCCCCCGTGAGCGCAGCTTTAGAGGAACAGAGAGCAGTCCGAGTTAAGGCTCTTTTTAAAAGTTGTGGAAGAGGCCGAACACGAGGTTTCATCCTTTCTTCCCCCAGGAGTGAAATGAGAGAGAGATCGGGAAGAGGAGTGAAGGAGGTTCACACCGTCATTTTCTACACCGTCTCGTAAAACGTTCAGTTTTGGTGACGACTCGCAGCTTCTGCTCCCACTGCGAGATGAAGGCTCGTTTTCCATCTGTGACCAACTGATTTAACTGTCTGTTCCATCGGATACCCTCCTCTTCTTCACCTCCCTCTGACTCTCTCCAGGTGTCTTCTCCTGTTTTCTCCTCTCTGATCATTCTCCCTCGTCTAGTGTCTCATCTTTCTCTCCACTCTCCTCTTCTTTCTTCTACTCTATCATCATTCTCTGTCTTGTTTTCTTTTTCTTCTGTGTCCTGATCAGAAAAGAGAAGCAGAATATTCCAACAAACATCTCTTGTCTCTGATGTTATCGAAAGGTCCCATTTATCAATTTGATTTATGAATGTCAACTTGTGACCCCTTATTTGAAGCCACCAGCCAGCAGCAGATCCCACAAAGCAAACTGTTCCATCTCTGGCTGTTGTTGCACATGAGCTGACAGTCACAGTCGATATTCACATCAAGCAGCATCATATTGATGTTCTCTCTCATAGATTGATATATCCCACCATCAGTAACCGCAGTTGGTTGAATGGATTCATCTTCTATAACATCATCTAACTGCTGCTCTGTGCTTGTTAGTCCTTCCTGTTTCTCTCCGGCTGCGTACACACTGTTATGTCTTAAAAACCCATTCTTTCCGTTTGTGGCGTCCACACTTCCCCCGACTTTTCAAGATGCTTTTCTGGAAAACCTGCTTGTTTTAGACGAGCAGAAACAGAGAACTTGCAGATACTCCAGATATCTGTTCCTTTGGATTTACTCTCCAGCTGAGAAATTGCAGAGTAAACAATCTGCCTCCGGTGTGTTTTGAAGGTTCTGGTGTGTTTGTGCGATATGAAGGTTCTGGAGTGTTTGTGCGATATGAAGGTTCTGGTGTGTTTGTGCGATATGAAGGTTCTGGTGTGTTTGTGCGATATGAAGGTTCTGGTGTGTTTGTGCGATATGAAGGTTCTGGTGTTGTTGTGCGATATGAAGGTTTTGGTGTGTTTGTGCGATATGAAGGTTCTGGTGTGTTTGGGCGATATGAAGGTTCTGGTGTGTTTGTGAGAAATGAAGGTTCTGGTGTGTTTGTGCGATATGAAGGTTCTGGTGTGTTTGTGCGATAGGAAGGTTCAAGTGATGGTTTGTCACACAAATAGAACAGTAGTGTGAAGTAGATCTGCAATACCTGGGACGACAGACGAAAAGATCTGTTAATAGACATTAAGAAAAGCATTGGAGGGATGATTCAACGCTGTTTATACCTCAATCAGTCAATTCCAACTTTTTATATTGTAATAATCAAATTTCATGATGGTGTCATCATTACATCATTTCTACAGTATGATGCTGAATGACTGGTTAATCTATTTAAACTGTGGACCATGTCAATAATGTTGCAAAAGTTAAAGCATTTCTACATGATAGGAAGTCATTTATTAATAAATCAATAATTCATAGTGTTGTCACAATGACAACTTTTCATTCATCACATGACATCTCATGATGGGATTAATCTTCTGATCGATCCAAGCTTTTGATCGATTATGATAGAAAATTAGATATGCTTTTTATTTTTTAACAATTTCTTTGATCTTTGACAGATCCGCTCCTAAAGTGAATCATCCGGAGACACGCTCTCATGTGATATTCACTGAAAATCTGTCCACAGCACCGTTGAGTTATTTGGCATACACACACACACACACACACACACACACACACAAACACACACACACACACACACACACACACACACACACACACACACACACACACACACACACACACATACATACACACACACAGACGGGCGACAGCATCACCAAGGTGTGACCAGCTTTTTTTTTCAGCCACCTGCAGCTAACTGCACCGTATTGGCGTTGGGTTGTCAGCCATGAATGTGATGTTGTGTTTGGGATTGATTGATGAGTTCAGAGGGCAGACTGACGCTGTTGGGGAAATATATTTCTATAAGATCTAAAGATAGAAAAGAGATGGAACTGGAGGGTAAGAGAAAAGGAGAAATGTCCGGTTTATCAGATCCAAGCAAAGTTTGTGTGAGCTTGTGGGCTAAGGTGAATTAGTCGTGTTTGCTTAAGAAAGTTCTTAAATGAGTAAAGTGAGGTGTCATTATCAGTCACAGCCTCGAGGAAAGGAAACCAGACTTTGCCACAGCTCCTTGCAGCAGCAGCAGCACATCACTGCAGTTTAATCAGGACAGATGCATGTAAAGAGCTCGTGTTTTTCACGAATCCCCCCCTCAGCTGACAGACAGAGATTTCTTTATATATATTTTTTACAGCTCAACTTCTCCAACCCTTATAATCCTTTAATATTTGTGTCCTTCATTGTGTTGAAAGGAGCCAGCTGAAGTGGTTTCGATGCCTGCTGGCATCTTTCTATTTAGTTTTTCCAAGCACCGTCTTGGTGGAGAACCTGGGGTAGACCCAGAACCTGCTTGAGGGATTATATATCCTGTCTGACCTGGTATTGCCTCGGGATTCCCCAGGTGGAGAAGGAAGTGTTGATGGGTTTGGAATTGTTCTTCAAAATCAGCCGATATCGGTTTAAGTGTTTTTCTGATGTGAAACTTTTAATTAACAGAATAAACAATCACAAAAAGAGATTTTCTTCTTAATTCAGGTTTTATACATTTGGTTTTATTTGTGTTGTCTTTTTATTTTCAGTCGTTTATACTCAAGCTTCAATTACCTTTCTTTGTCGTAAGGGCTGATAACGATATTTTAGGAATTATTGCTAATATCGGCCAGTGTGTTGGAATCAAAAAGGGGCGACGATGGGGGGACATGAATGAAACCAGTCTGCCCAGCAGGATTCACGATGGCTATATGTCTGGGGGTGAGGCAAACAGCGCTGTGTGCAGCTGTACAATGATGCAGCGGCACAAAACCCTAACTGGAAGATCGTTCATGTAGCTCTGAGAAGTGTAAAAAAGTTTTGGGATTCATAATGAAGCTGTGGCAGTTGAAATTGCACGATGGTGGGCTGCCACACTCTAATTAATGTGAAACCCTGTTGACTTGTGCCTTCGCTGTAATTACAACCTGTATCCTCCCCTGAACATGTGAAACCAACAGTCTGGTTTACTCATTTGTTGATGTCTGCAGCAACAGGCTGGCAGGCTGCCGCGCTGACTTCGCCCCTGGTGGAATATTCATGCATCCAGTAAGTCGAGGAGCCGTAGTGAGCCGGTTGCTCGCTGGGGTACGATGTGCTGCTGTGGACTGTTTAAAAATAACTCCCTCTGAACCTGAGAGTCTCTGAATAGAATGGAAATGCCTAAAACGTGCCCGTATGTGTTTCTGATGTTCTGGCAGAAATACGAGAAACACTTTTTGCATATAATATGATGCAGTCCAGTGCAACACTACCACAAACCGGAGCGTGTCGAAAGATCTTTAAATTCCAGTGTGAAGTTTATACACTCTGCCTTTATCTCCTTTCTGCTCGTCTCTCTGCTGCGTGCTGTAAATTTAAACTGGGCTCTGGAGCTGCATCTAAAATGACCTTGTGGTTCGTCAGATTGTCTTACATGTCGAAAGTGAGAGGATAAACATATTGTCTTTACCAGAAACACATCTGAGCACCATATGTGAAGATGGTGCCCGAAGGTGCGGGCTTGAAACTGAGTTGGTGCAGCAGGACTCCTCTGAACTGGGGTTGACAGCAGTGTAGTCAACCCTGTGATATGTGGGATTGTAGGTGCAGTGATTTCCTTCTGTAACGAGTATGAAGGCCACATTCAATTTAATAAAAACGATTTGTATAACACCAAACAATAACATACATTATTTCAAGGATATTTGCATAGTAAGGTCAAGACCTTAAAATTCTACAGAAACCCAACAAACACCCAATGTTTTTTTGTGTTGTCTTATGTTTTACAATTTGTCATTATGCCTTTTGTATTTTATGTAATGTACTTTGAATTGTCTTGTTGAAATGTGCTGTACAAATAAACTTGCCTTCAGCCAATAAAATGTGGAAGAGAGGAGAGAAGAGAGAGAGATAAAGAGGGAGGAGTAGGGAAGAGAGAGGAGAGAGGAGAGAGGGACCAGGAACAGTTGTGTAACCATAGAGGTGTGAGGTGTATGACGACATTAAATTGTGATTGAACGATTAAAATGTCTCTGCTCTTTCATCCTCTCCCACCTGAAGCAAGGAATGCGTGTTAAGGATAATGTGGCCAGAGGTGTGGAGATAGCAGCAGGCTTTTTATCCATTTTTAAATACTGGTAGTATATGAAGAACATGCAGACAATACAGGTGCTCCATAAATCCAGCCCTTAACTCTGAACATGTGTGGGCTTCTTTCTTTTACCACTAACTGGTCAAAGCTGTGATTCAGCCTGTGAAATATCCCCATATGAAATGGTTCAGCCCAAAATAAAAATAAATTCAAATGCCCCCCAAAATGAACTGTAATGTCTAAATGTTTCACTAAGTCAAAATCTTAAATTATAAACAATATAAAAATTCGTTTTAATGATCAAATACCTTGAAAATAATAAAGCAATTCCCATCAGTAGAGCTTGACTGATATATTGGCTGATAATATCACTAAGGGCGTTAATGTTTACAGATTTGTTTTTTTACACAATAACCAATGCAGAAAAGATCTGCATATCCGTTCATTTTATTTTCTTAATTTAAGGTCTATATATATGTGTTTATATATATATATATATATGGCTGTATTTTTGTGGTTTTCATACATTTCTATTTTAACCTGCGCCCATGTCCGCATTCGTGTTTACCAAGTCGACTACACGAGTCGAGTGCAAGTGGAATAGCAATAATAAGTAAACTGCAAATTGACAAAGTTAAGACAAAAAACGACAAAAAAAACAAGTGTGCAGTCCTAAAGAGCACTGCTGCTGTTCTAACTGGAAACAGAACCACATGAGCTCTGGAGCTCATCAGAACCAGATTTGCGCTGTAACTGATTTCTTGCTCATTACATGCAGATGCAGGTGTAGAAACACAGGGATTTGGGAATTAGATGGGTTTATTAATAGTCCTACGGTCTAAAGCAGAGTATTGAAGGGATTGAAAAAAGAAAATTGGTACTTGTGGTTGGTTTATGGTTTTGCCTTCATACATTTGCAGAATCATTTCAGGATTAGGAAGGTTTTGTAACATTTGTGTTTCTTGCTGCTGTATGTTAAGCTGTCGGTTGTTTGCGCTGGTATGAGCTCATTGCTTATCACTCGCTCTCCCTGAATCCTCCTTGATTTGTGACACAGACGCCACATTAGATTGACTTGGGGCAACTGATTTCCTCATCTGATCATGTAAATGGAAAACGAAAAGTAAAAAGGTTCCTCTTAGATATAAATCCTGAACTTGAGTCTTGTCCACATATATCACAACATAGCGAATGCTCTGTGAACTCCCTGCACACCTGTGACATACTACTGTAATTTAGTATCCCGCTCAACAGCATAGCCCAGAGCGGCATACTCTGTTTTCTCCTGTCTGTGTGTGTGTGTGTGTGTGTGTACAAAATAACTAGAGAACAAATACACAGATTTTCACCAACCTTGGCGGATATGTTAGCCGGGAGCTTCTCTCCAGATGTTTAACTTTTGGAGACGAACAGATGAGTGTCATCCTACACTTTGAGGTCTGAGTGCCTGCTGAGAACAATATGCTTGACATGTGAACATGGGCAGTATCTACTGAGTTTTTAAGCTGAATCCTGCCTGGCTGCCCGGGATGATAAAAACTTTACTCCTGTTTTAACGGGCCACGGAAAGAGAGAGACAGAGAGAGATGTGCAGGTTATGCGTTGCCACTCGGATGCTATTCATTCTAATTTGTGTTACTTCAGCTCGTATTTCTCTCCTTTTCATTGACCATCATGTTCAAACTGAGTCATACTGTTTGGTCATTAGCTGGATAACCTGGTGGTGGCTGCGGATAAACCGTCAGAAAAGACTTAAATGTTTGGGCCCCATTAGTGCTGAGAGATAATTAAATGTTTTGTTCACTAGAGTTTTGATTATCAAATAATTATCACTATTATATACTGAAAAAGTATCATCCGTCTCTGTTAGAGGAGATGCACAATGAGTAAGGACTCTTCTTAGTTTTTTGCAAAAATTTGCAGGAATATGTCAGAATGTGGTGGTTCAGTCGTTGCTTTTTTTAAATGTGAACGTGCAACAAATAAAATGCAAACTTTCAATAGCCACCTGCAGAACCTGAATCGTCGTTGTGTTGTCCTCACAGGTTCACTCTGATTCATAGTCTTTGTAGCTTTCTGTCGACTTCATCTTTAGAGCTGACGTGATGTGTGGACCCACATGTTCTGTTCAGATTTGATTTCCAACCCTGTCTGACTGTTTTTTGTCTCTTGTTTTCAGACGTTCTACATCAGGAAGCACAGGAGCCGTAAAAGGATCTGTCTCTGCCAGAGATGCACACCAGTGCAATGAAGACCTGAAGCCTGAGAATCCATGTGTGCCCCGCTGAACACACACACTGACGAGTTACAGACACCGGTGTTGTAGCAGTGTGTGTGTCTGTGCGTGTGTGTGTGAGTGTTTGTGTGTGTGTGCCTATGTGTGTGCATGTATATGTGTGTGTGTGCGTGTATGTGTCTGGCGACCCTGTGTCTGTATTTGTGCCGAAAAATTCAGCTGAGGACGTAAACCAAAGAGTATGATCCAACTGTCCACCTCAGTCTACCTGCTAGGAGGCCTTTTAGGTAAGAAACTGAGAGTGTGTGTCTGCGCTGGTGCATGCTGTAATTGATGCTGTAATTGATGCTGAGCTGGAAATCTGTGTGTTTATGTTTGTGACAGATGAACAAGATATGTGATAATGGTGTGAGACAGAGAGGGAAAGATGATGGTTGTATTGTAATGATATTTCTGAATTTGTTTAATTCTTCTTCAAATCCTGCGTCTTTTCATACCTGACCTTTTAATGTTTTTTTCATGATCATGTTGTTGTCATACACACATTCATTGGCAAATGTGTAAGTGGCACTTTGAGGCTCAGTTCCATGCCCAAGGCCGAAGAAGTTGACGTGATGCACGCTGGACATAAACCGATGTTTGGTACATTTTTATTCTCATAACGTCAGAGTGCTACTTAAGTGTTAGTTTCCAAAAGTTGTTAGTATATATATATATTTTTTTTTATTCAAGGTATAGTCGGAAGAGGTGTGTTTTTAGTTTTCTGCGGAAGATGTGTAAACTTTCTGATGTCCGGATGTCAATGGGGAGCTCATTCCACCATTTAGGAGCCAGGACAGAAAACAGTGATTTTGATGAGTGTTTAGCTCGCAGTGAGGGAGCAACGAGCTGATTGGCCGAAGCAGAGTGGAGTGAACGTGCTGGGCTGTAACATTTGACCATGTCCTGGATGTAGACTGGACCTGATCGGTTCACAGCATGGTATGCAAGTAGTAGTGTTTTGAACCGGATGCGAGCAGCCACTGGTAGCCAGTGAAGGGAGCGGAGGAGCGGAGTAGTGTGAGTGAGTTTAGGTTGGTTAAAGACCAGTTGTGCTGCTGCATTCTGGAGGAGCTGCAAAGGTCGGATGGCAGTAGCAGGTAGACCTGCCAGGAAGGAGTTACAGTAATCTAGGCGTGAGATGACCAGAGCCTGGACCAGAACCTGCACCGCCTTCTGAGTGAGAAAGGGGCGTATTCTCCTGATGTTGTACAGCATGACTCTACAGGACCGTGTTGTTGCAGTAATGTTGGCAGCAAGGGAGAGTTGGCTATCGAGTGTCACACCCAGATTCCTAGCAGTCTGAGTGGGGGTTAATACGGAGTTGTCAAAGTTAATAGTCAGGTCGTGGATGGGAGAGTCTTTCCCTGGAAGGAAAAGTAGTTCAGTCTTGTCAAGGTTAATCTTCTGGTGGTGTGCAGACATCCACTGACAGATGTCGGTCAGACAGGCAGAGATTCGTGCTGCTACCTGTGTTTCAGATCCGCGATGCAGACCATGTCAGATCCAATAACTGGGATCGTGCAACGTGTAAATGGTTTTCAAACCTTCTCATGGATACAAACAAATTTTTTTTCAGCCTTTTTCCATATTTTCCTCATGTTTTGTCTTAGCAGAGGAGTTCACAGCGCAAATCAAAAAGTTTGTCTCGACCATAAACACTCCCAAACCAACCATTCCCAACTGCCCATGCTGTGGTACATGCATCTTGGGCCATGAAAATCCCAATAATCATTGATCAATAGTGTGTGTCTCACAAAATCGGAGCGTTGCGTGTCCTCAAACATGAAAACGACTCGTGGTACCTCTCTGAGGAATGGAATGAAGGCACTGCATTTAGATTCCTGTGGGTGATCATGTGGTCACGTGGACCATCAATTAGAAACAGGACCACATGAGCTGCTAGTCAGACGGATGTCATACTGCTGTCGGAGATTCTCTGCGAGACAGAGTTTACAACTTTTCTATCCATTTTGTCTCACCTGAGATGAGTGTTGGACTATTTGAACTCAGACTGAGGAGCTCTGACGATTCTGCACCTGTAATAAATATGTGGTTATTGCACGATGCCCATTTTGTCCAATACATTCCCCTTCAATAGGAGACTTATCAAAAGCTATAACATCCAAATGCACCGAGACATGGTTGTAAGAGGTACTACCACAAACTACACATGCATTTAGTACTTCTAAAGTACTTCTCTTGGGCTGTATCCTGCAGCTTCTTCATCATCTCTGAGTCAAAAATGCAAATCGAAAGAGAAGGTTGTTGAGTCATTGAAAACAGTACATAGTTTATAAACTCTTAAATTTCCACTCATAAACAATGAAAATGTGACAATCAAGCACAAGCTGAATTACATTCGTTGATATTATTAAGTTTAAGTAAGTATTTGAACACTTAATACAGACATGGGCGGCTGTGGCTGAGGGGTAGATTGGTCGTCCTCCAACCTGAAGGTCGGCGGTTCGATCCCCAGTCTGACCCATCTGCATGCCGAAATGTCCTTGGGCAAGATGCTTAACCCCGAATGCTTAACCCTATAGAATAACAAAGGGCTCGGAATAGATGTACTGTATGAATGGGTGAATGTAGAACTGTACTGTAAAGCGCTTTGAGTGGTCATCAAGACTAGAAAAGCGCTATATAAATACAAATCCATTTACCATTTACATAGAGACAAAAGATGGTTAAAGTGTTTATCTTAAAAATGTGCAGGAAAGGTTTGAGAGGCTGACAAACTGATGAAGGTTCAGCTCATTATCCAGATCCAGAGCGAAGATGCAGAGCAGGATGGGGCTGTGTTGACAGGTGTCCTGAGACATGAGTCATCGGTAGACACAGATTACTGGTTGACAAAATCTGACAAGTAGATGTGGCTGCAGAGTGTTTTTTTTACTGCTGGAGGTGGTGGAATGAACTGGAGGCGTTAGTGAGAATTAACCAGGTTTAAATACTGCTGGAGGTGGTTGAGATTGACTTTAACTATCACAACTAAATGCCTAATCCTAACCTAAACCTAATACTAACCCCGAAATCAAGTCTTAACCCTCAAACGGCCCTTTGATAGGGAAATGTCCTCACTTTGCCAAAATGTCCGCACCCTGTAAAGTCTTGCCTAAACATGGTCCTCACAAAGATGCCTGTACAGACACACGTTATCCCTGACATTGACCTACCCTCTGAACGTTTGGTCCCCATGACGTCTGCTGCTCCTGACAAGGTCAGTGTTAATGCTGGAAAAGTTAACCTCAGGAGAGAGAGAGAGAGAGAGACAGAGAGAGAGAGAGAGAGAGAGAGGAGAGAGAGAGAGAGAGAGAGAGAGTCGTCCTGACAACTGTGCCGATAGTGTGTGAATAGTGCAAAAGCGCTGCATATGCAGGTGCAGTATTAATGTGTGGTGGGATGGGTGAATGCGACTAGTGTTTACACACAGACACACACACACATAAAGGAGGGAAGATCAAGGACCAACAAGGCTGTTGAGCAGCAGCAGGAAGACACAAGGAAAATATGGACATATTTGTTTAATACTGAAAATTCCTGTGTGACTAATGGAGGACACCTGGTGGCAGATGGTGCAGTTGGCTGGGGCGCATGTCTTCACTCATGCACCCCAGCCTTTGATAATAATTCTTTAATAATTATGATAATCATAATCACCCTTTCCCTGCCGTATATCTACAAGCCAAAGTTATGTTTTTGTCACGCTGGCATACTAAGCTCATCTGATTCCCTGACCGTGTCTTTATTGGTTCTAAAGGCTCCTGGATTTGTTTTAAGATAAGAAGAGCAAACGCGTGGTTCGCGTCCTCCCCAAAATCACCAGCTAACCTCTTGGATTAAAACCCAAAACAACACGAGTGTGAACTAGTCGGACTGAGGGCACCGTGAAAAGCAAGAATGCATCAAGAGCAGTAAACTACAGGCTGGATGAGGAAGGGACATGATTATCAGACGAATGGCTGAAATTATATTTATAAAACCATTATGCAGTCTGTAATGTGGTAGGTTTCAGGCTACGAGGCCATTGTCCAGGTCAAACAGGGACAAATATTAAATGAAGTAACCTCGTAACAAATCAAAATATGATTTGGATAATTTAATCTGGATAAATGTTAAACCTATTCTCAACGCTCACAAGGCCACATTCAAACTCATGCAACGAAATAGTTTGGATGAAAGAAACAAACACACAACAATAACACCTCTGATTCCTGTGATACCTGTTTATTTTACACATGGGTTAAATAGTGGTGGAGATTCCCACAGCACAACCACACCAGCTATTGGAAAGGAGTGATTAGTTCAAAAATATAGGTCCTTTAAATGTACAAACCAGAAGAAGACTCAAGGTTTATCATTTTACTCAAGGACGAGACCTTGCTGTGACACCATTTGTTTCCAAGTGTTGTATAATGACCGGGACGTTAAAAACCAACCACCTTTAAATTACGCTTATTTGGGAGCGAACCTAGTTAATTTACTGGAGAGATGAAAGCTTGTAGCTGAAGCTGAGATCTTTCTTCAGCCAACACAAGCTTTACTTGGAGGTAACCAGCAGGGTCCCATCTGCGGACCTCAGTGGTCAAGAGGGCACTTACCAGGTCAATCAATTTGAGAGGTTTTAAAGAGCAAGGACGCTGCAGGCATCTCAAGTGGGTTATGTGGAACGAGGCCATACTACTAATCCTGTCTACGCTGTGCTCCACTGGGGAAACAATCTCCAGATCCTTTCCTTTTTACAAGGAGGTTATGTTTGCACCCCTGTCAGTTTGTTTGTTGATTTGTTTGGTTGTATACAAGATTACACTAAAACAACCCTACGGACTTTAACAAAACTCGGTGGGAGGATGTGTTTTGGGTCAGGGAAGACTTTTTCTTTAAATCACTTTCTTAAACATAATAACAGTCATAATCATGAGGATAACTTTATTTGTATATTCCCCAAACAACTGAATAAAACGTAAAAGACCAGCAGATGTTTGTAACATTTTATTCCAATTTTAACCGCCAAATCACAACATATTAAGGTAGAGACCTTAAAACATGTTAGAGAAACTCAACAGTTCCCACAATGAGCAGCACTTTGAGCATTTTGGACTCTACTCACGTCTTTTATTGAACTCTAATTTAAACTTTTTGTTGTTGCCGGCGCTCCCGCCTCACACAGGAATCCTGCCATTCTCATCTGCCACTTTCATCTCCAGTCCGGACACTTTGTTGTGTCCTTGACACAACCTGGTCTTGTTATACATCACAGACCTGTTCTCTATATCCATCTATACGCTCCAGCTGTGTGTCTGGGTTAAGGAGATTTAATGTGCTCGCTCCACTCGATCTGGATGTTTTTGTCTGTCCCCAGTCCTGCAAAGAGGTTTAGACCTCAACCCTGAACCTTTTTCGTTTTGTTTATCCCTTCATAATTTCCTCACATGTTTCACCGTCATGCTCAGTCTTCCATACAATGTCTTACATTTTCTTTTGTTCTTTTATGTAATTTTTTTTTCACCAAATTGTTTTCTTTTCCACACTTGTTGCCTGAAGGCTGCGCATTTGTTCTTGTTTTGTCACCACAAAACTTGCAGCAGATCTGTTGTGTTGAGCTTTCTCCACCATCCGTTATTCCTGTTCTCCTGTGACATCCCTTCAGTCCTGGTCAGATTCTCTTCACTGACTAATTCCTCCCTCGTGGCAGAGTTGTTTGTGTTATATGCAAATCAACAGGTGTCTTCCTTTTCCAAAATCACAAATGCTTACCCACACTCTCAGGTCTGTCACAAGGTTTTCATTTCACTCTTGATTCCACACGAAATATCCATATCCTTCAGCATCTCATTTACTCTTGGTTTACACTGTTCATCGTCACAGTCGGACATCTGTGAACATTTATTTGTTTCAGATGTTCCCGCATTAAAACACAGAACTGCACAAAGAGAATAATTACTAATCACAGTTAAATACCACAGACAGAAGCACATGAAGAGTAATTTAAATAAAATAAAGTAAGAAATTCTCCTTAACGTTTAATCTTTACAAACTGATCCGAATGAGAAAGTACAATGACGGCTTATGTTGACATGTTCAGCTATTCCCCTTGGACCTGTTGCATTTTCAGAAATAGAAATGGATAATAAGCATAATATTTTTAAAGTTTTAATGGTATAAAGTAATGGAAACTAATATATTTACAGCGAATGCCCTGCCACTCCCTCGTCTCAAGCTCTGCCCTTGGGACAGGGAGCAACATCTGGTCTGCAGATTGGTGAGTACGAGCAGGGATGGAGGTGTTGGAAAGGACGTTCATTGATTAGAGAGCAAGGCTGCTCTCTAATTTAACAAGCAGCAGTATTTCTATTTAATCTATTTTGATAAAAACAGACGCAGTGGTATTTTGTAGATGTTAGAGGTGGTCTTTAGGGAATTCCACTAAAATAATATGTTTGTCTCTAAAATCTTGACGACCAGAGATAACAGACAAGCTTCACTGTTGGGAAGCTTCCAAGTCATCAATCTTTCTATATTGTCTGTAGTTTAATGGGTTAATAGGCTCTCAGGTTTGAGATCAGAGGCGCCAAGAAAGACAGCAAAGGAATGATGGGATTGTCCAAGACCACACTGTCGACCATGGTTCTGGATTCCTTGAAGTTGAAGACCTTGTCTTCACATCAGTGTTTGCCAGAGAAGACTTGTGGAAGCATGAGGAGATTTTACACAAATGCAGACTCGAGGGGATCGCGGTTGTGTAGATGGACACACGATGTGTCGCACATCACACACTGGGAGCCATGAACCTTTGAATTCATATTTGAACCAAACCTTTTTGAACCAACTGTTACAGAGATCAGTCAGTTTTGGGGAGTTGCAGCAATGAGTTATCCTTCTATTCAGTGAGGACTGGAACATGTATCCTACTTGACAGGTTTTAGAGGTTGTACAGTATATTGTATCTATATATCAATCAATCAATCAAATTTTATTTGTATAGCCCATATTCACAAATTACATTCATCTCATAGGGCTTTAACAGGGTGTGGCATCCTCTGTCCTTAACCCTCAGCAAGAGTGAGGAAAAACTACTAAAAACCATTTTAACAGGTAAAAATAAGTAGAAACCTCAGAGAGAGCCACATGTGAGGGATCCCTCTCCCAGGACGGACAGAAGTGCAATAGATGCCACGTGTAAAAACATTCATCATTAAAGTCTTTAGCGGCATTGATGCAGTCCCGCTGCAATCACAGTCCATGGTCAGCAACCAGCAGGACCACGATCCACCATCCAGACCAGAGGCCACTCCAGTCCTCAGTCACCGTCAGGGATGGAGAAGAGGAAGGAGAAGCTGGAAAAAGAAGCTCCGTGTGTCATATGTCATTAAATAGAGCAAGTTACGTTCTGCCTCACTAACTAACTCTAACTATAAGCTTTATCAAAAAGAAAGGTTTTGAGCCTACTCTTAAACAAACAGATGGTGCCTGCCTCCCGAACTGAAATTGGTAGATTATTCCACAAGTGAGGGGCTTGATGGCTAAAAGCTCTGGCTCCTACTCTACTTTTAGAGACTTTAGGGACGACAAGTAAGCCTGAATTCTGGGAGCGGAGTGCTCTAGAGGGTTTATAAGGTACTAACAGCTCTTTAAGGTAAAAAGGCGCTATATTATTAAGGGCCTTGAAGGTGAGGAGGAGAATTTTAAATTCTATTCTAGATTTAACTGGAAGCCAGTGTAGCGAAGCTAATACTGGAGAAATGTGCTCTCTTTTCTTTGTTCTTGTCAGGACACGTGCTGCGGCATTTTGGACAAGCTGTAGAGTCTTTAACGACTTACTGCTGGAGCCTGATAATAATGAGTTACAATAGTCCAGTCTCGATGTAACGAAGGCGTGGACTAGTTTTTCTGCATCTTTTTGCGAAAGGACATGCCTGATTTTTGAGATATTACGCAAGTGGAAAAAGGCAGTCCGAGAAATTTGTTTTAAGTGACTATTAAAAGATAAATCAGGATCGAAGATCACTCCCAAGTTCCTGACTGTTTCGTTGGAAGCAAGGGCAATGTCGTCTAGCGCAGCTATATCATTAGATAATTTATCTCTAAGGTGTTTGGGGCCAAGTATTATAACCTCTGTTTTGTCTGAGTTTAATAAGAGAAAATTGCGGGTCATCCAGGTTTTTATGTCCTTGAGACATGCTCGAAGTTTAGTTAATTGATTAAGGTTTTATTGACAAGTATAACTGGGTGTCATCCGCATAGCAGTGGAAATTTACAGAGTGTGTCCTGATAATGTTTCCTAGTGGAAGCATATATAATGAGAATAAAATTGGGCCGAGCACAGAGCCCTGTGGAACACCATGGTTAACTTTTGTGCGCACAGATGTCTCATCATTAATTTGCACGAATTGGGAGCGATCAGAAAAATAAGATTTAAACCAATTAAGGGCAGTTCCATTAATTTTAATTAACTGTTTGAGTCTTTGTAATAAAATTTGATGGTCAATTGTGTCGAATGCTGCACTGAGATCTAACAGAACGAGGACAGACACAAGTCCCTGATCTGAGGCTATTAAAAGGTCATTAGTGACTTTTGCCAAGGCTGTTTCTGTGCTGTGATTGGCTCTAAACCCCGACTGAAAGTCTTCATATATATTATTTTCCTGGAGAAACTCACACAGCTGATTGGCTACCACTTTTTCTAAGATTTTAGACATGAAGGGGAGATTAGATATTGGTCTGTAATTGGCTAAAACCTCTGGGTCTAGGGTGGGTTTTTTTGAGAAGGGGTTTGATTACTGCTATTTTAAAAGACTGTGGTACATAACCTGATGATAATGACAGATTGATTGTGTTAAGTAACGAACTATCAATTAGGGGCAGAATTTCTTTAAGTAATTTTGTAGGAATGGGATCTAAGATACAGGTTGTTGGTTTAGAACCTGAGATTATTTTGGTAAACTGATCACAAGTGATCAGAGAGAAGCTGTCTAAATAATGGTTAGGATTCTCAGCCATTTCTGAGATTTCTGTTATTGGGAGGGTATTAGTGCCAATTGAGGGCAGGAGATTGTTGATTTTATTTCTAATGGTTAGAATTTTATCATTAAAAAAGGTCATAAAGGTATTGCTATTTAGGGATCGAGGAATACTGGGTTCGGTGGAGGTGTGACTCTCTGTCAGCCTGGCTACAGTGCTGAAGAGAAACCTGGGGTTGTTTTTATTCTCTTCTATTAGTTTTGAATAGTAGGCTGCTCTTGCTTTGTGGAGAGCCTTTTTATATTCTTTAACACTATTCTTCCAGTCTATGAGGTTTTCAACATGGTTGCTGGAGCGCCACTTCCTTTCTAGTTTTCTTGATAATTGTTTTAACTCATTTGTCTGGGAATTATACCACGGAGCTAATTTAACATGTTTGACATTTTTCTTTTTTAGAGGCGCTATTGAATCTAATGTTAATCGTAATGAGTCTGCAGAGCTATCGACGAGGTGGTCGATCTCAATGGAGCTCGGGTTTTTAAAGAATTTGTTCTTTATATCTACGGATAATACGGGTTTAAATGTAATTGGAATTATTTCCTTAAATTTAGCTACAGCACTATCAGGTAGACATCTAGAAAATGAGTTTTTTATTGGTGGCATATATTCATTTATTGAAAAATGGAAGGTTATTAAATTATGGTCTGATAGAACTGGATTGTGCGGGAGGACTGTTAAATGTTCAATTCCGACACCGTACGATAATATAAGGTCAAGTGTGTGGTTACAACAATGAGTCGGTTGGTGCACACACTGACTGAAACCAATTGAGTCTAGTATTGAATTAAATGCTACGCTACGGTAATCTTTCTTATTGTCAACATGGATATTAAAGTCACCAACAATAATAATTTTATCGCTCTTTAGGACTAAGTTTGATAAAAACTCAGGGAATTCAGTATAAGCCCTGGGAGGATGGTAAACTACAGCAAATATGATTGGCTGTTGGTGTTTCCTGGATTGGCGTGGAAGACTAAGAACCAGACATTCAAATGATTTGTAGCTTAGGTTAAGTTTAGGTTTTGGATTAATTGATAGACTGGAGTTAAAAATAGCAGCAACTCCACCTCCTCGCCCAAATTCTCTGGGAACCTGTGCATTTATATGACTGGGGGGAGTAGATTCATTTAGACTGACATATTCATCAGGATCAGGATTGAATGAGTAAATGCAGAAAGAATTTCACATTTATCATGGGTACTGCGGTATCTGTTTGTGGATTGAGAAAAACCAAGAGCAGAGAGCAGTGATGTTTTTGTGGTTATAAATCACTCAGTGTCTCAGTTATCTGTTTGTGGAGTCTCCCTGGCTGAACCCATCCCCACAGGCTCTGTCATCTCACCTTCAACAGTCTCAATAGGGTTATAACCCTGGAAAAAGAGTAATTACTATCCATTTGGTCATGGACCCTTATCTTATCAGAATAGGTTGAACCTACGCTCAGGCTCAGCTCTCCGGTGGAGGCGGACTCTAAAGCAGCTTTCAGACATGAAACACTGCAGAGGTTCATGTGTGAGAGTGAGATGCCCGGCCGTTTCTACAGACTTTATCCACCTTGTATAAAGTAATCACATGGTCTCTGCAGTGGAGTTAATCCGTCACTTCCTGCCTCAGTCTGCTCAGCGTCTCACCTGATACATGCGGAGGATTCAAAGCAGTTTTTAACGCGTTTGTGCAGAGAACTTCCCGCTTCGTTGGACGTGTGTTAAAGACAAATTCTGGGTCAAATGTGTAGCCGATTCCCTGGATTTCACCCAGGGGAAGTGCAAATACTTCCACGACAGCCGCGGGTCCAGTTTTTGCGGTTGGTTCGTTCAGCCCCAGAGAAACATGCAGTCGTCTCTCAGGGGCTCAAGACGTAGTGTTAAGGTCAGTGTGTGGGTTTCAGTTAGATAACATACGAGTGTTCTCAGCACAATTAACTTGAAGTATCAGACGTGAAACCCTTGACCTGATGCTATAGTGTAATAATTGACTGTTGTTGTTTTAGCTATTTAATGTGTCGATGGCCCCCTGAGCGGGCAGCTCCTTTACCACCAACTGTGACTCCAGTCATCCATCACTCAAACAGGGCCGGAGGCAGAGGTGTGTCCCACTTATCTCCTCGGAGAAGCTACCTGAGGAATGTTCCCACTTGGGTACTGACAGAAGCTTAAAGGGGGACCTAAAGGGTCAATGAGTCTTTTCACTGTTGAGACACTTACTTTTCCTACTTAATGAGGCGCAGATCAAATCAGCTGGGAATCTCTGCTTTTATATAAGTACTTTGTGGAATCGTAAATACACTCTTTGCATATTGGAAGTCAGTCAAATAGATATGATAGAAGTTTTAGAGTTGTGAGTTATCTTTCAAAAGCATTGTGGATGGTTTGCAATAGTTTCCAGATCCTTCATATTTTTTCTATAATTTTCCTGACACTTATGACACTTATTGTTATTTATTGATCCATATTTTTTACTTGCTGCTTTATCATTGCAAATTTTCCCATTTAGGGTCTAATAAAGGATAATCTTATCTTATCTTATCTTATGGCGTTTTATCTGAAAAACAGTTTGACTGTGAATCGCTCCCAGTTGTTAGTGTGTGTGTGTGTGGCTCAAACAGATTCAACAGACTGAAACACTGCAAAAAAAATGCCTTCATTGCCAAGAACACTTAATGTAAAAATGATCAGTGCAAATTAGTCCATTCAGTCTCTCTCTCACAGACTAAGACGCAAACACACGTGCAGACAGAGTAACAAGCATTCGCATGTGTAGCGACATGCGCCTGCACGCAGGATCAGATGCAGAAACACATTTTATGAAGCATTTACAGCCTCTCTGAACTTTTCACATGTGCAGTTCTTTGACAGCCAGCACAGAGTCATACACACATCCATCATCATTTACAACCAAGCTAGTTGAGATGACTCAATTCATATTGTTCCACTGCTAAATCAAGGGGCCAGTCGTTTAATGCAATGTGAGTAATGACGATTTAAACAAACTGCATCAATGGTCTGGATTTAGTGGGATTAATGCAGGTAATAAGAAGCAGCTGTGAATAAAAACCAAAACAAAGACTTTTCTGGGATATTGAGCTTTTGCATGTTTCATCTGACAGTAATTTTCTGTGCTCTACATGAAGGAGGCCTTCCAGATGGAGCAGCAGCTCTTCCACCCTCTTACCTGTGAGTTAATAGGCTGTCAAGAGAGTGTCGGCACCACACAACAATCAGACGCATGCAAGGACACATATGGTTGTTCTTATAGAAGATGGAGTGGTCGGGATGGCGATAGCGAGGGATGGTTTGCTTTTGTTTGCGTGTGTTTCGTTAGCAGGTCTGAAAGAACCCACTGGAGGGATTACCATGAAACTTAGTGGAAAGGTGTGGTTTGGGTCAGAGAAGAACCCATTTAAATTTGGTGCGGATTCAGATTTCTGTCACTTTCTTTAACACGTTTATGAATTTTTGTGTTGCGAATGATTGTGTGCAGTTTGGAGCAGATCCAAGTATTTTAAGTGAATTTAAATGTGGTTTCATAAGAGGAGTGAACCAGTTCCAGTTCCAGTTATAAATACATGAACTTTTCCTTAAATTGAAAGTGAACACTGCTTATGTAGAAATTGGTAAAAGTGGTAAACTAATCTATTTAATTTAGATGTGGTTTTCATGGGCCCTGGCAGAGGACGGTGCTCTCTGAGCGCCCTTCTACTTTGGGATTCAGTGGAAGAATAAATAGATTAATATAATATATCAAGAACAAGAATAATAATGTATCTCATCTTATAGTCTAGCACATTTAATATACTCACAGTGCATTAAGGTTTGGATAGAGGGGCAGCTACAGTTTTAGCTCCGGGGGAAGTTCTCCCACCCGAGCTCTAAGGTTTCCAAATAATTCAGGCTGTGCTGGAACAACTTTGCAAAACAAGTGAGATCCCCAGAGTTTTGTGGTCTGTGTGTAATAGTGGTGTTGGAAATCATTTGGACGATGAACTCGTCAATGTTGTTTTTCCTTATTCAGTTATTTGTTTTTTCATTTGGTTCAGGATTGAAAAATACATAAATATACCTGAAAATGTGTTAAATGGCAAGACAATCATGTTCGTGTGAGGTGAGATGCGAATCCCTTTTATTACATTCTTAAAATAACCCATTTGATTAAAACTTTTCTATTCCCACGACACAAAGAGCTCTTCTTTTCATTCAGGAGCGATCATCTTTCTCGGAGCACTTTATGAATCATAATTCGGTCCTAAACTATAAATGGCTCAGCTTGTGAGAAGCAATGATATTTATGAGAAACGTAAAGCTTCAGTTAAGCCAGTTTAAAGGGAAGCCATCACTCATCGTTTCCTCACATTTATTTTCCTGCTGCAAAATAAAATCATATTAATGTAAAAATGTATCTACAATATCAGGATCTTGATTTTCATTCATTTAAAAAACTTGTTTGATCTTTCTTCGACCATTACATGCAAAAGTGTAGAGCACCTCTTCAGTTTTCAAAGGAAGGTTCCTCGGGCAAGATACCGTAACCCAAGTGGTGCTGTCATGACCTCCTGACTTTATCCAACAACCTCCGTTTCCCAACATCTGGTTTTATAATTTTTTTTTGACTTGTTTGGTTGAGAAAGTTTTCCCTGACATACTTTTAATGCAACGAGATGCCTGTCAGCATCACTGAAACCTTGTCTTACTTACACAATAACTGAAACATGAAGTAAACCAATAAGTGAAACTCTAATTTGATTATCTTCAAAGTCAATCACAGGCTCTTGGGAGCTGTCACAATAAGTTTCTCTGACTGTTTTTATTTGTTTTTCTTAACCCTCTCCATAAGAGACCTTACACTGGGGCTTTCTATTCAAAAACAACCTCTGATGCTGTGAACCTGTAGTTTTCATGGAATGTGAAACAATATCAGAACACATTACTGTGAGATTCACAGAGCTGTTAATGAATCTATCGTATAATCATGTCCAGAGGGATTAAAATCGTTTGTATAATGATCAGTAAATTATGTAAAATACACTTAATTTGGGACTGTATTTTGAATTCAGAGCTTTCTTACTCTATCTTTGTGCCCAAGGGGAAATAAATTCATGACAAATGTAAGCTAGCTATCAGCGTCCCGCATGCAGCAGGCTTTCATGCGCACCCCAGTTAAAAATACAATAAAACATTAATGGTTTTTTTTTATGGCCCGCTCTCTATGTGGCGGTGCTGAAGGCCAGTGCATTATGAACCAGAGAGAAAACTGTTAGACCGCCAGGAGTTACGTCAGTCACTGATGATGAAGACTGAGGTGGTAAACGTCTGCTGTCAAAGGGGAATTGTGCAAGAGGAATGAGAGCGAGAAGGAAATCAATCATCAGTGAATATGAATCACTGAAAAGAGTAAATACTGACGGCAGTAAAGCGATGAAGAAGAAGCCATGTAGAAGGAGTGTACCTGATTGAAGCACTGAAACAATACCCCATCTGTCTGTTATAGACTGACAAAAAAGTAGTGTGACTGACTCGCTAGCCTGATTATCTTGAAGCTTTCTGTAAATCTGACCCCTGTGTGAGACATTCGAGAGCATCGGAAACTTGTAGAAATGTGTAGAACAAGCTGTTGACATGTGTGGGGTCCAGGTGATGCTCCCCGCTGACTGCGGGGGTTCCCTTACTTTCATAAGTCACCATGAGGTCGACCTTTGTGCTTTGGAGTCAGTGGCGTGACTGACAGTCCCAGAGGGGCTCAAAGAGGAAGTGCTGAAGTTAGACTTCAAGTCTGAATGATTATTATCAAAGCGATGTCAAGCCACAACACAAGCATAGGAACACCCTGTGCACATACACATGTTGCACACACAACTGATTTACTGAGACAGGCCTTATACAGTGGTTTGGCAAGTCAAGTAACCCCATTACTCTATGTGCTGTAGCAAGACTGTAAAACAAAGACAGACCAAGTCCATATGTAGACTGTGAGTTTTACGCTTTGTTGAAAAATGAAAGTTCATCCTATCTGTTGCTCTTGTCTCCGTAGGCCTGTGTCTGCTTGAACCTGTTCAGACGGCCCTGACACCAGCCAGCATGTGCACGCCCTTAAAGACGCTCAACGACAGCCTCAGCCACAGGCGACGCTACATGGTGAGGGAATGATGACTTGATTGTAAGATTGTCTCCGTGATTTATCCCCCAGTCAGTTTCCATAATGTCTTCGCTTGCGCTCCTCATGCTGTGGACCTCTTTTCTTGTTTCCTGTGTGAAGCTTTGTGTTGAGTGTATCTGGCCACCTGTCTGTCCATCCATCTCCCCAAGCATCCATCATTTCATCTCTGAAGTTCCTTTGTTGCACAAGCTTGTCCGTGTATGAACTGTTTTTTTTTCATCTTGCACTCAAAAAACACACTTCTGTGTAATCTGTGTTTGGTGTAGGAATCTCTTTGAAGGTATTGGCCCTAAAGCCAAGTGGACAATAGAAAACAAAAATAATAACAATAGTTACAAAAAGAAGAAACTTTACGACATGTATTGAAGCATCGTTTTTCATTTCAATTGGATTTAAAGGAGGATTTGATCAATTATAAGATTGCACGAAGATACTTAAAAAAAAGAATCATCATCAAAATATGAAAAATAAAGTTTGACAGATCCTGAAACCATAAAGGACTTTATAAAGAATGTTGAAGGGACCGGGCCACTTCAGCCCACCCCTGGATACGTCCCTGTCTGACTCATTCCTAAATTCGGGTCACTGTTAAAATCACTTCCTAGTGACTTAAATAAAAATATCTCTCTCTGGTTAAAGTTTTCAAAACTCAACTATTCAGGATTTTTCATATTTGCGGTTTTCAAACTCTGATAACAACAATAAGACCTCAGTTGGGTCTTCAGTCTTGATAAAGTATGAATTTGAACCTTGTCAAGTAAATTCCAATAAACTGCTTTCAGCAATAATAATCAAACATCGTGTTTCTACAAATAAAAGTACTGTAATAAAAGATTAATAACTTCAAATTTAGTTTCCCCACACGAGGATATGACACAATGGCGGCTTTGTGTCTTACTGAAGTGGATTTGTGGGCAATGAAAGAAAGTGTTTTTTTATGTTCCAACTAATTTGAAAAAATTGATGGATCATTAAGTGTGCAAATTGATCATTTGATGAATAAAACATTAATGGATTTGTGATTTTTCTCTCCCTTATTTTGAACTGTGTTACAGAAGCACAACTTCCCCATCAACTATACCATCAGGGTTCATCAGAAGGAAATCTTCAAACTGTCAAACATCCGCAGAATGGTAAAAATTATGACAAGCTTTTACCCTTTGACTCTTGAGTTATTGACTCTTCCATTTCCTGCCAGAGGACATGGTGCTAGTCTCACACGTCCATACTTGAAGCCTTTGGCTTTATTCCACCATTAATCTGGAGAGCTAGAGACATCAGACCATAAAACCTCCAACTGAACCTGAGCCGTCAATAATTTAACTTTATACATCATCATCCTAACATCCTCTTCTCTCCTCTCCTCATTAGAAGTTGCAGGTGGAGGGATTGGATGAGCTGGTTCTCCAGAGGCTGTGGTTCCAGGTCAACCAGGGAGTGTTAAAAAAGGTACGGCAAAAAGCTTGTCCTTTGAGATAAGGATCACTTCAAACGACCAAGTAGAAATACAGTGTCTCTCTGTCGTCATTCAAAACCAATATGGAAGATAAGAGACACAGCAGCAGCTGTCAACACTCATTTAGCTTTAAATGTCAGAAGTGCATGGAATGACAAAACAGAGCTGTAAAAATGTAATTGAAGTTGATTGAGGGTGATAAATAAAAACAGCCGGATGATGTCCATTCACTGTGCAGCACAGAGTGGTTCCTCAGAGAGGTTGTCCAGAGCTGACTGTCTGATGACCTTGAGCTCCGGTGCATGTTGAGCCTCTTCCCTCTTAAGTGGAAACGCAGAGTATCAGTTACCGTTGGAACATATTTAGTCGGTTAAATGCAGAACTCACAATTTCATGAGAGAACTCAATTCCGTCTTCAGTAAATCTGCTCGGACATCAAAGTCCTGACTTGTGAAGTATTAATGACCCAGTTACTGTCATAAAATGCTCCGGTTCCTTTTATTACAACTCGGCCAATAGAACCACGTCACTCACTAAAACGCTTTTTGTTTTTACAGTTTGGTCGAAATGCTCCTTGATCTTTTGCACTCTGACCTAAAGAGTGAGGGAGGAGCTCATGTTAAATTGGATCATTCCAGTTCAAATGAAACAGATTTTATGAACCTAACTTGTAACTCATATCCACCAAAACAGAGAAAGAACATTTACATGTTATTAATCATTTTCATGTCTTAAAATGTCACAATATCAGCATCACAAAATATTACATATAGATTTTTGTTGAAGGACCTGATTTGAACCTTGGTTTTGCTTTGAATTATTCCTTGTTCCATATGTCGTATTGATAGGTGCTTGCGTCTGCTAATGTGATTCTATTGTTTGGTTTGGCTTTTATTCTTCTTTTATTCATGATGTATTGAAAGGTGGGTTTAGAATTTTTTGATATGAGATAGATTTTAAATACAAATTATTTGATTAAAGAAAAAACACTTAAAAGCGTGCAACACCCTCCTCACCTGCTTTTTGCCTTCAGGTTAAAACTAAACGAGCAAGGGCCACTCACCTGATCTTGAGAAACCTATGAGGCGTGTCCCCCCCCAGCTCTCTGTTGAGCCCTCTTCAACCTTGAGGGCCCAGGCCCCTGTTATCTAATCCTAACCCCTAACCCTGCATTAAGTAGGAACTGATTGCATATGACCCCCAGTTAGTCAAAATGACAACACCCTTAAACCACAGTTGATGTCCAATTAACCTAATACTGACTCATTTAGAGCTAAGTGAGTCTCATGGTTCTTCGCAGTCGCTTGCAACACACCAGGCTCTGTGGACAGTAATGCACTAAGAGGCTGACCACCAACTTAATGAAATCAACCCCAAAAAGCTAAAAATATCAACCTCATTACATTTTGGATCCAGCAGGAATTCCAAGATTCAAGATTCAAGACTTTTTTGTCATGTGCACAAAAATTAAATTCAGCAGTCGCTGGATATGAAAGGCTTTGGTCACAGGCTCTCTTCTAGCAATGATCGAAATATTACACAAGCAAAAAATAACAATAAATATAGAATTTCATATTAAAAATAAAAGTTTAAAAGAGGAGTTTAAAAGTCTTTTGGCCTGGGGGATGAAACCGTCCCTGAGCCTGGTGGTGCGGGCCCGGATGCTGCGGTACCGTCGGCCAGATGGCAGCAGGAAGAGCAGTTCATGGTTTTGGTGATAGGGGTCTTTAATGATCGGGTTGGCCTTCTTCCTGCACCGCTGGGTGTAGAGGTCCTCTATGGTTGGCAGCTCTGTCCTGGTGATGTGCTGAGCAGACTTCACCACCCTCTGTAGAGCCTTACGGTTCAGGGCGGTGCAGCCAGTCAGGATGCTCTCTATGGTTCACCTGTAGAAGTTGCAGAGAATCCTGGAGTCCATGTTGAGCCTCTGCAGCCTGCGGAGGAAGATGAGCCGATGTCTGGCCGACTTCCTGATGGAGTCTTTGTGGTGAGTCCAGGTCAGGTCCTCACTGATGTGACTCTCTCCACCTGGACTCACCACACAGACTCCATCAGGAAGACGGCCAGTTAGCCTGAAAACAAGGCCAACCTTTTACCTACAGCGATGCCCTGCATGCTGCAGATTAGTGTTAGAGGGTCCAGGTCTTTCCCTGTCGTGGGAAACAGCTTCTGTGAGGCTGTTGGGGAGGGGTAGCTGCGGCTCGTGGGCCTCTTTTGACCTGGAATGGATTTCCACTTCATCAGTTCATGGTAGCATATAGCACATGATTAACGTTCCTCATAGCTAAACCACACATATTCCATGTTTAAAGCCCATAAGCTGAATGGTGCTTGAGATGTGCACGTCACATACGGACAGACATTTCTAGAGTTATTAGATAGTACTCTAGATGTCTTTATACTGTCATTCAATGGTTAATGTTGTTATATACTAACCTAAAGACTAATTTAAATTTCAGATCATCCGGATGATGGCGGAGAGACATCCTTCGCGGCCATACACGGCTGAGCTGGAGCGACGGTTAGGGGATGCTGAGGGAGTCTTTGTGGAGTCGCATCCCGCCGAGGTGAGGCAGAGGTCACGGATCTGCACCACAGCTGTATTCACTTCCTCTGCAAATGAAGCAATTCAATAAGTGAATCAGCTTCCCCAAGACTCTGAGGGTCAGAGGAGATTTGGCAGCAGATGGATATCACATTGATTCTATTTATCAGGACAGGGAATGAATGCCCTCATCATTAGAAGATTAAACGAAGCTATTTATGACTCCAAAAAAACAGATAATTGAAGGTGAATTCAGTAAATGCATTGATCATTGAGTGAAACGCGTAAGAGGGATTTTTTTTTGCCGGGTCATGACGACTGGGATGCTGTTTTTCTTCTTTCTGTGATTTTGACTCATCTTCACTGCTATTTGATCAAAAAATCTAATGTTCCGGTGCATTTTTTCAGTATGAATAAGTCCAGTCTGAACTCTGAGTCGCTTCAGGACAAAGGTCACGGCAATAAAACTTCAAGGCCAGCTTCTTAATGTCAGACATGGATAATCGAACAAATTAAATCCAGATCCATTTACCTACAGATGTTTTTATCAGGCATCATCAGCCCATAACTTGAGTTTGATGTCGGCAGAGACAACAACATCAGACGTTTTGATCCTAATTTGTCCTTTTCTTGTGGCGTTCCATCGTTATCTCAATTATTTGGTTAAATATATATGAAATGTTGAAGAGGTCAGGGACGTGCATCTCTTCCATTCATCTCAATTGTCTCAGTTGTCCATCTTCCTGACTCACCTCAGAATCCCGGAGAAACTTTTACAAAAAAAGCTTTTTATCTTATCCCAATGACAGTAATCGTTCATGTGTGTGTAGGTGTTCCAGAAAGAGCTTCCAGAGACAATCCAGGCCATTTGGGATTGTTTAACCGAGGAGCCTGAACAAGTGCCGGAGACCAGCTGGAAGTTAGCTTCTCCAAAATCCCTCTTAGACAACTTCTGCCAAACCATGTACTGCCTCTTCAGCGACTGCTTTGCCAGCGGCGGAGCAGAGCAGGACTGTGAGTATAACTGAGGAAGTGTCAAAGCAACACCGCGGCCTACAGCTTGAAACGTTTAATCCTAATGTGACTGTTATGTCGTAACTGACATTTTGATGCAAATCTGTGGGGACTAAAGTTGTTGTGAAACTCACACAGGTTGACTGTTGGGTCAACTGTTGGGTTTCTCTCTGTATTATTGAAAGGTCCGACCCTTGCTTAGCAAAGAACCTTGTAAGAAAGTATGTGATGAGTAATAATTTAAAGGTCCAGTGTGTAAGATTCAGGCTGAAATTGATCTATTGGCATAAACTGAATATTATTATATTTAAGTGTCAGTTTAGACGTGACGCAAATTTATTGGTACGCACAAAAAACTTTTGTTTCTGAGCCCAACTGTGATGTGTTAGCGTCCTCTCTGACAAAGCCAAGTCTTTGGTGTTTCAGATGCATTTGGACAAATCCTGGAGATTTACAAGTGATACTGATATTAATCTGCAGACATACAAAAACACATTTATCACTGGATTTAAATTCCAGACACACACACCCAGATCATAAAACTAGACGATATCTCAGTCATTTTTACATCTGGCTGCATGAACGATTAACAGCACATCACAGAATCAAGGGAATGGACCAAATATGTTCTAGAAAGGCGCATTAGAGGCTGATGGGGTTAATAGTTTACAATTTAAATGTAACAGACCTTGTTTTCAGTCTGTTGGGACATTTTAGGTGCATTATTCATCTGAAAAGGTATTGCATTAAAATATTTTGCATGACACGCATTAGATCCAGCCCCAAATTGAAAAATCATATCCAAAACAACACCGTCTCTCTCCTCTCTCCAGTGTCCGGACATGGGTGGTTCTGAGTCATTGTCATCTCCATGCCTTGGTTTCTAATGGGTTTCTCCCTGTGCAACAGCTGTTTCTGCTCATCCCGATATTGTAGTGACACCTTCTCCTCTGACATTTTCATGCTGGATTCTCAGTACAGGATTGATGCTAAAGCCCTGGATTCCAGAACTTGAGAATTTGATGGCCACTTTCCCAATTCGGGTCATCGTGCTCCTTGACTTCTTTGAACTTCATTCTTGATCCCTGATTTCCTGTTAAACTAAACACCACTAACAGTGTATCAAGAAAGATGTTACACAGATGTTTTACAGATTTTGCTATGTGCTGTAAATGCACTTATACCAAGGCTAATCCTTTTCTAGATGCAACAGTATGTATGTTAACATCTGGAAAATATAATATCACTACATTCCTTGAAGAAACATCTCTCTTGTGGGTTTTAAGTGACAGTATAAGAAGTAGCTCACAATCTTTTGAGAATGGAATTAAATCATCTCTGAAAGATGGTCATGAAAACGTTCTTGGGTTTTTCCCTCGCAACAGTGTCATTGTTCATTGCAGAAAATACAAATACACAAGTCTCAAAAAAGATCCCAGAGGATAATCCATCACTCCCTTGTCTGTCTTTGAGTCACAGTCTGTTTTCCGAACACCCAAATATCAATCACCCCTTTGGCTCGAGGCAAACAAGCTAATTTATGGCCAAAGTTAACAATCTTGGCTTCTTTGTCAGAATCAGAATCAGAATTATTTTTATTGCCATGTATATTTTCACATACAGGAAATTGACTTGGTGTGGTTGGTGCACTTTACAAACAATATAAAAACAACAACATAAAAGACAACAATATCGAACGATATAAACAACAATATAAAAACAACAACATAAAAGACAACAATATAAACAAACATCGAACAATATAAACAACATCGAACAATATAAGCAACAATATAAAAAACAAAACAACAATATATACAGTAAAAGAGTTACGTGCGGTTTTAAGGTGCAGAGATTGTTTATAGTGCCAGTAATATAGAGTTATAAATTATAAATTATGAGCCATAAAAATAAAATCGTATACTTCGTCTTTAGAATTTAATTTAGAATTCTAAATCCTGGCAGGCTTGTTGGCTTGGGTCCTGCTCCTTTGTTTCGTCGGGGGAGCTGCCTGTCACTCTTAGGAGGAAGTCCATGTTTGAGTGACACGCCAAAGCCAGCCATTAGGATACAATAGGATTTCACAACAATAAACTATTTATACAAAGTGTGTGAGGTGAGCCTACGACTAAACCAAGACAGAGCCGGAGAAATTATCATGCAATCTGTGTATTGTTGTGATAACAACGTTATTTGTCAACCATGTAATTAGTCAAACTCCTCAGTCAGTTGAAGGGGCATTTAACGTGCACGTGTATGCACATGAACAGGATTGCACCAGTTAACTTTGAGCCAGGAAAAACCCTAATGTTTAGAATAACCTTCTGAGGCTGAATCCCTCGTCTCAAGTAGAGTGAAAACCTCACAGCTCAAGATTCAAGATTCAAGATTTTGTATTTATCAAATGCACAACAATAACATTAAGCAGTCGCTGGCAGTGAAATGCTTGAGTCACAGGCTCTCTTCTAACAATGCTCAATTACAACCTAAAAAATTAAATAGAAATAGTATAAAATAGAATAAAATGGAATATCAAAATTTAAAATAAAGTATATATGTCTGAATATATATAAAAACAGCTGAAGAGAAATAAAACAACAAAGTGCTATTTTTGCAATGGTGCAAATATGTCGGTGCTAGTATGGTGGAGTTATTATAGTTCAGAGGAGTTTAAAAGTCTTATGGCCTGGGGGATGAAACTGTCTCTGAGCCTGGTGGTGCGGGCCCGGATGCTGCGGTACCGCCGGCCAGACGGCAGCAAGCAAAAATGTTTATGGTTTGGGTGAGAGGGGTCTTTAATAATACGGCTGCTCTTCTTCCTGCACCGCTGGACATCTTTCTCTATTTAAACTCTCGACCCCAAAAATGTTGCTATTGGCTATTATAACTACACACAGATTTTCACGTTTCAGGGGACACACGCAAGATACATACCTCTTTTATTTATGTGCATGTCATTATTTTACAGTTCAAAGTAGTAAATCAGCCTCATATTTCCGAACAAAACATCCTGGAATTAGGGCTGGGCGATTTTTCGATCTCGATTCGCTAACGGGAGCCCGTTAGCATCGCTGAGGGGCTCCCGTTAGCATCGCTGGATGGACTGTTGTTTTGCTGTTCTGTTAGCAAAACAACAGTCCATCCAGTCGTGTTTTGCAGCCATTAACCAATATGAAAAACAATCGAAGTGAGGCAAAAATATAACGAGCGCTATTACTTATTGCTTAGCTAAAGATATGATGCCCCTGAGCACAGTGCAGAGGGACGGCTTCAGGAAACTTATCAAAGTGTTAGACTCCAGGTACGATCTACCTGGCAGAAAGTACTTTCTCAAACTGCGCTGCCACAGCTTTATGATGAATGCCGTCGTAAGCTGATATACCTCAAAAAAATCTCTGGGAGTTAAACCAGTATAATACATATTCTTGAATCGATAAAATCGAAGAATCGAGATCGATCAATATGGAAAAACATATCGTGATAACATTTTTTTCCATATCGCCCAGCCCTACCTGGAATCCACCTTGAGGTGTGAAAGTCAGTCGTGTGTGGTTTCTCAGTTGTGTGAACACTGTGTGATGTGGGGGAGGACTGCTGCTCTGTGGCAACACCACAAACATTGTTAAGCATCTGAGATTTGATAACAATTGTAGGGTCTATACGGAGGCGGCCTGAAGAAGAGGATGAGAAAGTTAGACATAATCCAGGTACACAGAGGGAGCATGTTGTTACTGGTATCGTTTATCAGTGCCACTGGTCACGGGAAAGTGAACGTCTGTCAGCACTTCACCTTGAGTTCCAACAACAGGTTTCTTAAAACCCACGTGCAGATAAATAAATGAAATGAAATAAATATATGCTACAACAAATAACTACAGAAATCAGGGCTGCAGCTTTTGAGTTGAGCTTGAAATCCAAAGTTCGGTTTAGACCTCGATTGTTGAGCAACAGTTTGGGTTTTGGATTAATTAAGTCAAAAAAGACTTTAATGTGCCTGTGGGGTCTTGAGACTCAGGGTAATTATCCCTCTGCACATATTTAAACTTCTTTAATTTGTAGCTGTTAAAAGTGTGGTATGATTAACCTTAAGTTTTTTTTTGTTCATTGACCGTTGATGGATTCTCATCTTGTCTATTTCACAGACTGTGGCGTTTTCCATCGGAAGAAAGGCAGGAAGAAAGATGAAAGCTGAGAAGAGCCGAGACATGAATACGTCTGTCTCAATATCTACCAAAGAGGGCCTAGATTGTCTGGACCATCCGATGGAGACGCTCCATAAATCAAAGCAGACTGAAACAATAGGCACATTAACAGCATTCATATTATTTTGTGAGCATTTGGACTCTTTACTTTACATAAAGTCCATTTTGGAGTAAAATCTACAACTCCTTCTAACTCCTTTGCCACTGAGGAAGCCCAAAATTTTTTTATCGCTTCATAGCATCTCAGACTGATGCTGTAGTCATTGAGATTCCAGCTTGATGTACGATCAATATATTCAATATATTCTTTTCATAAGTGGATTATTCAAGAAGGGGAATGCAGCACAAGCTCCCGAATTCAGTGAGGGGTTAACTGTTGGACTGAGGACATCACTGTGGCTTTGCAAAATCTCTACCAACCCCCAAATGCCTGCGATGTGCTCCCCTGGGCCTGGATGGTCCACCTCAGAGACCCGGCCAGAGGCAACAAGAGAGACTACACATTGGATTGTTATTGGATTGAAAGACAACCGAGTTTGTACCCGAGACCGACTTCTGTTCTCTGTTTGCCCCATCACATCATGTGTATGTGAACTGAACTTCAAACCTTTAGGCAAACTGATAGCTTCTGTTTTCTCTTCCTTCTTCAATTGTTGTCAGTGCATTTCTTAACCTACAGCCTACATTTAAAGTGATATTCTACCAGTGTGCCATAGACCCAACCTGCATAAACATAAACTTTCAAAAACGTATTTATTTCTATTTGTTTATCGTGTGTGAGTGAGCGCTGAACCCAGAAAAACTACATCATACGATCACCTTCCTCCATCTGAGCCGTGCATCTTCATATCTACTGTGGAATATAAATCCTGCTACTAGATTCAATTTTTATCTTAGATGCAAAACAGAGTCTGGAGAGTTTGCGGTGATATGAGCCAACGCATGTGTCTATGCATGTTAAGAAAAAATCCTGTGATCTCAGCAGTGGAGTTAATAAGCCTAAATAATGCGGAGGATTAGTTGCTTTTGTGAATGCAGAGAACCTCATGTGTTGTGCAGGTGTGAAAGGAAAACTCTGGGTAAGCTCTGGACACAGTTCTCCAGATTTTAGCCGCAGGTCATGTCTGGAAACGGGTTTTGTTTCACTCATATTCATCAGGGTGTTGAACCAAACCAGTCAAGAGACCCAATGACCTAATGCGCTCATTAAGTAACAAGAAAATGACTAACAGCTGGGCTCAGAAAGTCAAGCACCTGTTCAGTCAAGGTTGAGTTAGCGAAACAAATGTGATTTCATTATTTTCACACTTACAACACATCAGATCCCCAAAAGAGGAAGTTAGGAAATCCACTCAGCTTTTCTCAGCCATTGTTATCAAGTGGTGAGGACGTTCACTGCTGAGTGGATCAACAGATCACCTGAAGGCCCTCTGCAACTGTCGGGGTTGGAATGCAGCCTTGATCTTGTCTCGCTACTCGACTGAAATGTGATTTTTGTTTTACATTCCTCTCATGGATTTGACATTCCTCGCGCGATTATCGATGATGATGAAGGTGGAGGAATAAGCCGATTATGGTTGACGGTTCCCGGTCAGCACATACAGAGCAAAGATCTCTGAGTGGTGCACAGGAAGGATTTAGTAATAACACATTGAGGACACTGTCTGCCTATTGAGAAGTGTGTAAGAATACAATTTTGCTCCATACAAATTCAACATTGCGATGTTTCACTAATCTTCAGGTATAAATTTGAGTTGCACCCAAGACTGCAGTAAGAATTCCCTTGTTTGTGTGAAAGTTACAGTTTCAGTTCATGCGCTCTCTCCTCATGTCACATATGATCTACATACAAGCTTTGCAAGTCCAATCGTGTCACTCTTTAGACGGGAGAATGATGATGTTAAATTGTTACTATATATATATATACAGCATTGGGTTGAGCACGTTCCATGCGTTTCAGGAGGCAAAACAAAAGAAGCCCTGTTATAATGGAATAGATGAAAGATAAATATTGGTGTATTTCTTTAAATGCAGTAAATGTATTTTTATTATACTTAATCGATCATATGTAACTGTATGTTTGTCTTTTCATAAACATAAGAGCATTTTAAGGTGTATTCAAAGATCCTTTATTATAAAGATGAAATGATATTTACTACCTGCTGACTGGAAACAACAGAAAGAAGATACAAACACACGGATGGTTGTTGTCTGTGGTCTGAAGATATGTTTAAGAAACAGATGTTTTTTATACACATGATATTGAATTATTTATTTTTTGGAAAAGTATAATGCTACGTGACAATACTTTTATGAAAGAAAAATTAAAACCAAATTTTGTATCAATTAATTCTGTGTCCAGAGTCCAGTCAGTATTAAAGAGCCATGAAAGAGATTATTATTCCACTGTGTTCAGTTGTCAGGTCTTTCAATGATTTGTTGGTCATATTCTTTCTTTTAAGTTGATAATCTAACTTTGGGAAGAGTTAATATGGTGAAAAATGGAGAATAAGAGAGAAAGAGAGATGAATTTCTTCTCAGAGGTTAAACTAAAAGCCCTTAAGAGCTTGGATCTGGCTCTGTGGCCTTTTCTGTAGATAGAAGTGTGAGGGTGAGGGTTATACATATATTAGTGGACTGTGTACAGAAAGATTTTCAGCATCGTTTACCATGGAGACCGACATGCACACGTCTGAGTAGAAAAAGTAAAGGCCCTCACAAAACCAAAAGGGCCTGTAAAATCGTCCCGGATGGCAAACGCTAAAATAAATAAATCATACCGAAGACACCACACAGTGGAAGGAATGCTGTCTGTAATAACTACCAGCACACCTTTTAAAGTTGGAATCAGTCCTAGTCACAGAGTGGGAGCCTGGGTACTGATAACCCTTTGAAGACCCTCACTATAAATCCAAACAACTCCTGGGAACCAGACCAGTCTCAGCTTGTTTTGAAAAGATGTTCCACCAGCTGAAAACAGAAGTTGACAGGAACCAGACCCGGCTTAACAGGAGAACTAGAGGGTAATGACCCAACAGACACAAGGCGGGGAGAGAGCCACCAGGAAAGAAGGACCCTGACTGCACCCTACCGCCCCGACTGAGAAATGCAACAAAGCTCGTCTTCACTGGGACTGGGTTACACAAAATTCAGATATGTATTGCCAGCCATGCTCAGAGAAATCCATGACATATGGTAGCTGCGAAAGACCTTCAGCAGATGAAAGACGTGCATTAAAAGAGCATTGACGACTTCAGCGAGACCACCTAGGCTCTACCAGTCGGTCAAGGAGCCGAGAGAGGAGCCGGAACACATACCGAGCCAGTTCAGGACAAGAACCTACTGCTGGTCCACAGAAACAGCCTCTCAACCCACTCCCTACCCTGGACCCTTAGCCTTGGTTGAGATACCCAAACACCTTATGCCTGCCTGCTGACCAGGTTGACTCTTCCGCTATACCTTCATCTAGTGTACCAGCCAAGCTAGAACCACAGGTGGTGTTACTGAAGACCACGTTCTTGGAATAGCATAAAGACTGGAAACAGCAAGGAATCTAAATCTAATACTCAACAATTTCTAGGTCAAGAGCCATAACTTCCTGGTGTTGTCTTTAACAGTCTGGGGACATTAGCCACTTGAGAGCAGCAACTGTTGTTTTAAGGGTTTAACGAGATATAACATATTTACTACGGAGCTTTAGAGTTTCTGGTTTGTTGATTTCATAACATTTGGGCACAGTTATATGCTATGTCTTCAAGTCTATTTTGAAAGAAGCCAGATAGAATCAATATATATGCAGAGACAGGCGACAACTTACAACTCACAATCGTGTAGCATGTACACACTGCAACTACAGCTGCAACTACTTTGTATGAACCTCTTCAAATGAGTGAAATATGAGTGTGAAGCAGTGCTTAAGCTGAGAATCGCCGGTCCCTTGGATCATGCTGAATATCATGTGGAGACAGTAAAAGAGAAGTGATCCATAATCATAAGGAAGGAATGTGGTGAGAGACACTAACTAATATTCATACAACATAATCCCTGTGGGTTTTTTCCATTCCCATGGCAGGAAGAAAGACTTGAGACTGAAAGAAGAGAAGTGTTGAGGGAGGTGAGGGTCCTGATTAGGGATTAAAATCACTGCCTCCCCACCCTCACCTTCAGCCTCCAGCCTCCAGCCTCCAGCCTGCCCATTATTTGCTCCGACCTTGCTATTGCCCTGACGGCTCCACTCATTCACATACCTGCTTCCACTTATCGTCAGCCCTACAGACCCTGGATAATTTTAAAAGCAAAGCACCTGTTGGCTTTTGTTATCACCAACTTTAGCTTAAAGAGTTATACCTGCGCCTGATCGTTAACTATCATGTTCACCAGAAGACTAGATATAAGCGCAGCCCTCTTGTGTCACCTGGTGCCTCTGCTGAGTTCCCTTGGGTTTCCCTGAATCGTTAATTTGAATATTCTGCTTGCATCTTGTTCTGCATTACATCACTACTTTTCGCAACCCAATTACATTCAATTCAATTCAATTTGATTTGTACCGCGCCAAATCATAATATACATTATCTCAAGGTTCTTTACATAGAAGTCAGAAACCTTATAGATTCTAGAGAAACCCAACCGTTCCCACAATGAGCAGCACTTTGGAGATTGTTGAGAGAAGAAACTCCTTCATTAACTGGAATAAACCTCTAGAACTCGGGTTCACTGAAATTGGGCGTTCATCCGTTAACCACTAAAATCCTTAAGTGAGCCTTTAGCCTACCTGAAGAGACTTGGGAATTTGGGTTTTGATTTTCAAAATACAATCTCTGGCAACCCAATGGATGAACTGTCCATGCCGGCCATGGCTTTTAACATTCCTCGGCTAACCGCTAGCTATAGGCTATGAAAAGTATCTGTGAAAATTGAGTCTGTAAGAGATCGTACAATGTTTGTAATCTTAGCCTTTTGCATGTGAAAAATCAAGTCAAACTTCAGTGACGCCAAATACAACAGAGCTTTTATAGGGAAAATGTTTCCAAATCTGGTTTAGAGACAGTGGCTTGCCAGGGAATGCCAGTGGTACACCTGGGAATGTTTGTGGGCAGCCGAGCATTGTGAGTGACCAGCAAAGTCAGTAACACATCCATTCGGTTTGCCATGGTGGGAATGTGAGTTATCCAAGACTAGGAATGTTGTGTTCCTGCTGAGTTAGTTATCACCCAGTAGGTTAGTGAGATACGAATGTGAGTAGCTTCTCCCTGGTCACGAATAATAGAAATGCGAGAAGGTAGCCCGGAGATTAACGAAGAACAAATACCCCCGGTCTCTCAGTTACCAACGCCGACTTATTGTCAAGCTCAGTGTCTGCCGTCAGGGAGGATACAGCTTCTGTTGACCTCTAAGTTGCCTTCATTTTACCCCATAACCCTGTTGTGGCAAAATTGAATAATCAAATAAAAATAAATTAGGAGCACAAAGGATTTGAAATGAATGAATAAATAAAATGAAGCGCGCAAAGGAACAAAGAACAAAATGTTAAAAGACCAAAAACCAGGTTTGGGACGCAACATTTTAAAAATAAAATGTTTTAGCCTTTCTGTTAAATTTTCCCATACATTTTAAGTACTTAAATTTGTTAACTAAGCAGAGTGAAGAATAGGGAGCTGCTATGGATGGTATTAACCGAGAATAATCACTGAGAGCAATAGAACACATGTTATCTATTTTTGATGACAATGGAGACATGTGGACAATTATAAAACAAATGTGAAATGGTTTCGGCGGAACAAAAGATTTCTGGGTCTACTTCAAATTTGATACTGCAGAAAATCCCTAACAGGGTTAAATTGATGATTTGAAATGGATTTCTTTGACTTTGGGAGCAACAGGACAAGTCAAATAAAAGGGCAATGGACTGTCTCCTGAGGCAGGAACCACATGTTTAAAACCAGACCTTCTGTCATGTTATCCAAAAAAATTATTTGACCAACTTCCAGTGGAGGCAGAGAAGGTGAAACCAGAGGGGAAAAATAGGGAATTTCTGTGTAGAGTTTATCATATGCTTCTCTTGAAGTAATAATTCTAATAGCCATACTTGTGAAGTTTCAAGTGACCTCAGAACTCAATAAATCTTCCACAAACTTTGGTCTACTGTCAAAAGCGATTAGAACTCTGTTATTCCATTGTAAAGAAGGATGTGGAGGCAAATTGTAGGAGAAAATAACGTCAAAATCACATTTAAGCAAGTGTTCGATCCCTCTCACTTTGTAAAATGTAAATTTTCTTAGAAACACAACTAATGACGATGTGAAGGTTGATTTATCAATGGACCATTTTTAAAGAACATGTAACAAAATAATTAATAAATTTATAAATTTATAATAAATAATTATTGAGATAAATAACTTAAAATCTAAATGTAGAATATATTAATTAATACACTGATAAATGTGCTTCTAAAAGGTCTGCAATTCCAATGGGAGGATTGAATGCAGCTGGCACAGTTTCATCTCAGTTTAAAAGTTTAAAGAATAAAAAATGTTTTTATCCTGATTTAACTCCCAGTGGCCATGAAGTATTCATGAAAAACAAGCCGTCGAAAGATACTGTGCGTTGATCTGCCTGCTCGATGGTATGAACACAAACCACTTAAAGTGTCTGGCGCTTAACCTGGACACTGAAAAGGCTTTCAACGTTCATGATGGAAGTTTAGTGTTACCGTGTTAATCCTTGAATGATGAAGTCATAGGATATCTTAAATCCATCAATCACCAACAGCCGGGATCAAATTAAATGGCCGTTCCTTGGAGACCTCCCCTCGCACAAATTATGGAACTGTTTGTTTGATGAGGACTTTATTTTTACCCCGACCAATCCTGACTGGAAGCAACATTAAGTCCTCCCATGAACGCTTTGTTATTTCTATTCAGGATTTAAATTAAACACACAACTCAGGCTTTAAGACATTAAAAACATCTGTGAGTCTATCTAATATGTATAGTTGCATACCTCCACCAAAGCCCAACAGTGCCCTTATAGCGCCACATTTAAATCCACAAAATCCAGATTCTATATTGGATCTTAATTTTTTTAATATGCTTGATTATCTTGATTGAAATCCCTGCTTCTGAGCCCTGACGTCTTTGACACAATCGTTACGTTAGGCAAAACGATTAAGTAAAATCTTGCACATGCTCCTTTGTCCGGATCTATGCCAAACTTCAATGGCTTCTTTCGTGGCCCATCCGTTTTTAAACATGTTCCCATAAACACGGTAAAATCACTGACTATTGTTTGCATTTTGATAATGTTGTTAAATTAAATATTCACCCTTTGCAAGAAAAATTACAGAAAGATTGTGATAATGAAATAAACTTATATTATGCTCAAGAATATATACAGCTGTGCGCTGTGGGCACGGTATTTAGTTGAACTTCTGAAGGGACAATAAATAAAACATGACCCTTTCCAGTTTCACTCTGTCAGAGTCAGTCCAGTCTCAGATGCTAAATGGTAAATAGTCTATATTGAAGACATTTAAACAGTGCATCTATGAGAAGGGGCAAATTGGGGTTCAGTTTATTGCCCAAGGACACTTCGGCATGCATGAGGGGAAGACTGGGATCGAATTGCCGACCTCCTGGTCAGAGGGCAACCGCTCTACCCCCTGGCTAATTCACAATTTCAAAAACTCCTACTGAAGGATTTGACTCTTTGACCAATTCAGAATATCGGGTCAATTACAGTAGCTATTAAGATTATGTATTTCTTAGAGACATGCTTTATACGCTTAGATACAACTGAACAAGAGAGTAATAAAAAACATATGTTTTATAGCTAAGCAATAGACGTTCCCTCTGATATTCTGCAGCTTTATCTTATAATGCACCAGGTGCTTGAAGATAAAGACCATCTGGTTGTCAGGGTACAGACGGGTGTGGGAAATCCACATCGTGGTTTGAGTTTTGGCTGATGTTTATGTCCGATGATGCCTGTGTGATCTTTTGTCAGGTATTTTGAGGCCACTGGAGGCTCCTGCCACTCACCACATACAAAGTCAATAATGTGATTCCTACACAAATAATCTACCTGTGAAAGCTCTGCGTGGGAAAGTTACAGTTTCAGTTGATGCGCTCACTCCTCATGTCACATATGATCTACGCTCGAGCTTTGCAAGTCCAATCGTGTCCCTCTTTAGGAGGGAGAATGATGACGTTAAATTACTATGATATATAGGTAAGTGTCTAACAGCTCCATACGTTTCAGGAAGCTGAACAAAAGAAGCTGAATATTGGTGTTTTTCTATAAATGCATTGTATAAATTTACTACACTTATCATTGCATGTAACCATAAGAGCCTTTGAAGGTGTGAACATTTTCTTATAATAATGGATGGATGGATGGATGGATGGTTGGATGGATGGATGGATGGATGGATGGATGGATGGATGGATGGATGGATGGATGGATGGATGGATGGATGGATAGATAGATAGATAGATAGATAGATAGATAGATAGATAGATAGATAGATAGATAGATAGATAGATAGATAGATAGATAGATAGATAGATAGATAGATAGAAATGTATGCATCCAGTAGCACATAAAACAGTCAAAACCAAAATAATAATAATAATAATAATAATAATAATAATAATAATAATAATAATAATAATAATAATAATAATAATAATAATAATAATAAAAGTCTATTATATAAATATATTGAATATGTTGAACTTGAACTTCTGCCTCTTCGCGTATGCGTCTTAGTGTGATGAAGTTTGACCCTCGGCGCTTACCGTGCCAACAAGAGGAAGCAGGAGGAGGAATAAAGTATAAAATTGTTGATATCAGAGCGAATAATAACGCGAGAGGATCGAGAAACAGCAGAAATATGTTTGATTCTATCTGAAGACGTGTTTTACTGGATCTCTGCTGATTATTCACGAGTTAAAGTCGCCGGGGAGAGTTTTATTTCGAAACTACAACCCGGAAGTGGTTTGTTTACATCTGCCCCGCTCGTGTGACAGTCGGACAACTCTCAGCTGTGTGTGTTATCGCGGGACTCCTCTCGCAAACCGGGGCTTGTGTTTTAATTAAAAAAACAACAACAACAACAACAGCAGACGATGGCCTCCAGCGACGGGATCCAGATCCCGAGCCGCCTCCCGCTGCTGCTGACCCACGAAGGCGTGCTGCTGCCGGGCTCCACCGTGCGCTTCAGCGTGGACTCCCCCCGGAACATGCACCTGGTCAGCCAGCGGCTCCTGAGAGGCACCTCGCTGAAGAGCACCATCATCGGACTGATCCCCAACACCAGGGACCCGGAGCACGACACCGACGACCTGCCCCCGCTGCACAAGTAACACGCTCAGTCCCGCAGCTGCCATGGAGCCTTTGAACCTTTCACTGTGTTGTTTTTTGGGGGGTGTGTGAGCACAGTTAGACGTGCAGGAGCCTCCACGTGAGGCCAGGATAAGCCACTTACATACAAAAACAAAGAGGCTGATGATTGATTGATTGACAGGAGAGAAAACGTGTTGAAAGACAATATTCTGATTGTTGACTCTCCTCTAACATCTGCTGCTCTTCTCCTGTGAAGTAGATCCATTTAAACCATCTGGATCACAGATGTAACCGGCCACGTCTCTCTGTCTACTTTCAGATTATTCACCCTGCTTCTAAAACAACTAGTCATAAATAGACTCAGTTGTTATGTTTGGGACATGCACAGGTTATATAATGTGTGTGATTTTGTTCCTGAGTTCTAGAAATGTCTACAGGTCACAAACGGCCCCGCGGTCACAGAGCCGTGGACTTTGACCTTTCGTCAGCTCGTTATCAGGCCAGTCGGGATTCTGAGTAGAAACAGTTTGTTCAGTGTCAGAGATGGTCATTGTCAATCTGGCTCATAAAGATATATAACTTAGAGATATAAGTGGAATACATGGTTTTCATGTTTGTTATTCAACTTTTCACTCATGTGGGTTAACACTGTCCTCTCGTGGGAAGGAGGTTCTTTCCTTGTGTGGGTTTCCTCTGGGCACTCCAACTCAAATCCCAAACCATTCAGGTTGGTGTTGCGTTAACTGAAGATTTGGTGTGAATAGTTGTTTACAGTTTGATCTATGTCCATGAGTTAACATGGAGGGTTATGGCCTCACTGGGGTCGACCCAGATGTTCAGGGTTCACTTGTGAGGAGCTTTCATGTTTTCACCTTTACATACATCTGTGGTTGGGATTATCTTTAAGTGAGTCGTCTCCCTACACTTCATTCCTGTGTCTAACGCACTCTGACATGCCCTCTGTCTCCGTGTAGGATTGGAACAGCGGGGATCGCGGTGCAGGTGGTGGGCAGCAACTGGCCCAAGCCCCACTTCACCCTCCTCATCACCGGGCTGTGCCGCTTCAGCGTGTCAGGTCTGCTGAAGGAGAGACCCTTCGTCCTGGCAGAGGTAAACACATATCAGACTCACGAATCAGAGGATGTCATAACTCTTTCAGTGATATGATTAAGTTTGTAAACCGCTTCATGAGGCCGTGGGTGTGTGAGATCAGACATTGAATTGATTAAATCTAATTATATTAATTGGAGATTGATTTTTTTTAAATGAAAGATGACATCCTGCTTTGTGAAGTCAGTATAAATCCATATTTGCTCATCTAGTGAAAGTCGCTCCACCTAATTCATTTAACTGATATCAGAGAGTATGTTAATGTGTCCTGCGTAGGTTTTCTCATGAACAAACAAAGTCATGTTTTACCTTCCGTGTCACACATGAGAACACATCACGTTTATCCCTGAGGCCAAACAGATGCTGCCGGATCATCGATCGTTAACTCTCGTGTTTGCTCTGAAATTAATTATTCAAACTATATCTACATGTCTTTGTACTTTATGTATTAGTTCCTGTTTTTTGGAGGTAATATAAGGTTAAAAATGCAGAGGTCTCTCATTAATAAAATTGCAGGTGGAGCAGTTGGATAAACTGGAGCAGTACACGACACCAGCATCACAGGGGGTCACCACTGATGATGGGGAGCTGGGGGAGCTGTCTGAGAAATTCTACCAGAAGGCTGTACAGGTATGTGTGTGTGTGACAGATGAGTTTTTAAAAGGTTTATTTTTTATCGATTTTTTTGTAGATGGTAAATGGTCTGTACGTATTTAGCACTTTTATTGTCTTGACAACTCAAAGCGTTTAACAGTTGTTTTGCTGTGAACAGTATTTAAATTCCTCAGGGAAAGTTCTCTGCCTCAGGGTCTTAATGCAAGTCACTTTTCAGGTTACACCTGAGAGTCAATTATCACCAACTGTGTGACGTTTTTTGAGCAATTCATTTGATATCAGACATTTTCCTCTCAATAGCTTGATTTCACGTCATTAATGTTTTCTATTTAATTATCTTTTGCTCCCTTAAAAAGATTAATTAACTGTTTCCTGCTAATTTCGGACTGCTGGACTCGAAGCTCTGTCGTGGGAATTCTTTCTTTTCACTGAGTTGTAGGGATTAAAGTTCTTTGGCTCTCTGAAGGATTTCCATCGGTTGGATTCCTGAAGGTCCCAGCATGAAGTCAGTAAAGATCACAAATCTTAAAAAAGCGACAGGGGGGAGGAGTGTCGACACGTGAGCCTGGCAGCTTAGTGACTCTGTTAGATGTAGAAGATAAACAATTTGGAAGGTAAACCATTAATGACCCAAACACAAACGCTAATTTAGGCAAAGGGCTTGTCTGCTTGTTTTCTCAGCTGCCTCCAGGTTCGTACATGAAAAACCTCTGGGAAGTGACCAAAAGGCAGATTACCATCTGAGTCCACCCAGCTTCTCTGCTTTATTAGGTTTTGATTCCAATAAAACCGTTTGAATGAACATGGAGTGTGAGCTTAGAGGTTCTGTCCGGCTGAGTCGAGCAGCGTTTGGCAAATATTAGCTAAATAAGTTATGTCACAACACCTCATTATGTTGTTGTATCACCCAGTGTCCACTGAGCTTCAGCTGCAGACAGCCACCCACGGAGCTCATTTCCTCTCCTTCATGCCAAGCTGTTGTCGGAGGCAGAGGAGCAGCTCATGATCCTCTCTCCACTATACTTAAGTGTTGGCTTAATGGTTTTTTTTTGTTTTGTTTTTTGCACTGCTCTTTCTCACAGCGTTTATAAGATTCACAGTCTATGGCTGTGTTGTGTCAAGCTGCTGTTTGACAAACTTCAGGTGTGCAATGGAAACAATGGAAGTCAATGTTGACCAAGACTTCAGATGTAATGAAACAACAGAAAAAACTCAACATGCCTCCGTACTGCTCGTGTGGTGTCATCCAAGTATCAGCAAGCCCCGACATTCATATTCGATTCGAAACGGTGTCATTTACACTTTGTTTTAAGCCTGAATGTCCAGGAAGTGGCTGAACCAGCGGACTTAGCTGCCCGATTGTGGGTCCGAGGGTCCGTGAACGCGCCGTGTGGAAGATATCAGTGGATATTTAAAACACGGTGTAAATGAGCTTGTTTCAAGTCAACAACACACAATACTTTAAAATACGACCCTGTCTTGTTTCTTCTCTCTGGTCTTGCAGGTTGCAGCATCTGGACTTTGTCAAACCTTTAAGTTCTTAAGCACTAACGAGCTCATGTCTTTGTGTTCTCTGTTCATGATAAAGCTGGTCTCACTCCCAGGGGGCGTGTTCCTGGAAAACTCTCAATGGACCCTATAAATCTTGAAATTTGTCAAAGTAACAGGAAACAGGCAACGTTAGCCTTTTCCAATATGGATTTAACTGGTGATGGATTGCAGCAACTACTCACTTGCTTTATCAAGATCAAGTTCCACTGTTTCTCCACTCTGTGTGTGTGTGTCTGTGTGTGTGTGTGTAGTTGTTAGGAATGCTGGACATGTCCGTTCCAGTGGTGGCTAAGTTCAGGCGTCTGCTGGACAGTCTGCCCAGGGAAACGCTGCCTGATGTGGTCGCCTCCATGATCCGAACGTCAAACAAGGAGAAACTAGAGGTGAGCTTGTATGAAGCTTCGGGTGACTGGGGCCAGAGACACTAATACAAAGTGTTGATTTCCAAACTTAAATGACCGGTGCTCTATTTACCGTCTTGCGCTGTGAAGGTCTTGGATGCGGTGAGCCTGGAGGACCGATTCAAGACGGCTCTGTCCATGTTGACCAGACAGATAGACGGACTGAATCTGCTGCAGAAGACCAGGAAGAAGAGTCCTGACAATGAGAAGAGGGTAACTGACGTTTGCATTTTGGTTCTTTGGCTTCAGACTGTGTGTGTGTGAGTGCACACAGTCTATACCTCATGATCTCTCCTCGTCCAATCAGGTGTTATCGGTGCGTAAAGGTGGTGTGTTCCCAGGCCGGCAGTTCAATGTGGATGAGGAGGATGAAGATGATGGAGATGACACCTCGGTCCTGGAGAGGAAGATTCATGCGGCGAACATGCCTGAGGCTGCTCTCCGAGTTTGTCTGAAAGAGCTCAAGAGGTGAGCTTTCTTTTTTTAACCTTAAAACTTATTATGAGTAAGTAAGGTTTATTTCAAATGATTCACACAGACACAGCCCCTGGACTGTAGTAAAAGATGGAAGACATGACATGAGCTCAGTTCTATCGCCCCCTGGTGGCTGGCTGCGGTATAGGTCGCAGACTCCTCCCTGCCGCAGATATAACATTGACCAATCTAAACACGTCTTTTTCAAAATTGGCTTCTGTCATTTTAAGGTAGTTTTTAATCACACTGATGCGTATTTATTCTTTTCATGAGTATTCTTTTATTTTTCCTCGGTTCTTCTACTTCTATGTTTTTTTTGCTTTCTGTTATCTTGGCCTGCGTGAATTAGAGGATGATGTGAGCGATCAGATCTCAGGCTGCAGACACACATTAATGCCAGATGTCAATGCAATCGGGCTAAAATGTAAAATGAATCTGGTTACAAGACACATTTTCATAGCAGATGTAAACTCGGTCAAAGACATTTGCAGCTGCTTTTGTGTACTTCGTGCAGATCCAGTATTATTGAATTAAATTGAGATCCCCTTTTCTGAGAAGAAAAGTCAAACATTAGAAAGAATCCAACATTTGAAAGCTTTCAGAACCGTATTTAGCACTTTTGATCTTTTAAATCACCGCTCTCATGTGGTTTAGTCTTAAATAAACACAAAAAGTGTGTTTTTGTGTGATTTCCCTCGAGGAGCCAGAAACAACAGGCCCAGATGTTCAAATGTATCCTTGTCATCTGTTTTCAGATTGAAGAAGATGCCTCAGTCCATGCCTGAGTCTGCCCTGACCAGAAACTACTTGGACCTGATGGTTGAGCTGCCGTGGAGTAAAAACACTAAAGGTAAATGAAGGTGACCTTTTGAAAGGTCCAGGTCGGTAGGTCAAAAATGTTTCTTTAGCTACTTTGAACCACAGCTTGTTATTATTGCTTTGCTGCTGTCAAATGATTGATTTCATATTCAAAGGAATGCTTCATGTTTTAATCCTGAGTAATGTTTGACATGTGGTGACTGAGAAATTGTTGCAATAACTGTGTGAAAATACTTCAGTCCAGATTTTACTGAGGCAGTAATTTGCTTAAAGTACTGCTGGGGCTTTTGAAACCATTTGAATATTAACTGATCAATGAACTTTTCCTTTAAGATGTTCATCGCTTAAGTTGACTCACAGTTTAATTCATAATATTATTATCGCACATCTCGAGAGCCGTAAACTTGAGAACACTCTGCTTTTGTAATGTTTAGAGCTCATGGAAGTGCAGTGAAAAGAGAGTGACATTCTGGTGCTTTTACTTTGTAGACAAATCGGTAAATAGGACTTGATTCTCTGTGTGTCGCTGCCAGGACAGATCAGCGCCTGCAGCACCTGTGGATGCTTCCGATATTGTGGAATAGAGTAAAATCTAAATTTGTAAACTTCTTGCCAATGGGTCAGATCTTTCATCCTGGATCGCTCGTGTCTAAATGTGAACCCAGAATCATTTCTATTTTAATTTCATGGTGATCAAATTCCTCGGACAGAAAGTGCGGCGCTCCACACGAGGACTTGAAGTTTATGTGGTGTCCAGCCACAGCAACGATGACGGCCCACTGCCAACAGTTCTCACCCACGGACTTGTATTGTACTAAGACCCACAGTCACCAGTTTGCATTGTTTCTCCGTCGGTGCAGACCACAGACTGAACCTTTAATCAGTTGCAGCAAATCTCTCCAGGGCAAAGTCTATTCAGTTGCAGGGTCGGAGGTCATAATCAGATTATGAGCTGCAAATAAACCTTAAGTGCTTTTATTTATCGGTTTGGGAGAAACATCTTTCCTCGAACAGATGAACGGGGGGGGGGACATCTTTCATCTTCTCGTGTGTGTGTGTGTGTGTGTGTGTGTGTGTGTGTGTGTGTGTGTGTGTGTGTGTGTGTGTGTGTGTGTGTGTGTGTGTGTGTGTGTGTGTGTGTGTGTGTGTGTGTGTGTGTGTGTGTGTGGTGTGTGTGTGTGTGTGTGTGTGTGTGTGTGTGTGTGTGTGTGTGTGTGTGTGTGTGTGTGTGTGTGTGTGTGTGTGTGTGTGTGTGTGTGTGTGTGTGTGTGTGTGTGTGTGTGTGTGTGTGTGTGTGTGTGTGTGTGTGTGTGTGTGTGTGTGTGTGTGTGTGTGTGTGTGTGGTTTGTTTTCATTATTTGCTGCAGCTGCTCGTTTCTAAAGCTCCGTCTGGTAGTAAACTCTCATTTTCTACTGTCCAAGCTTCCGTCGTATTTTCTAGAGTTGCAGTGATTCATTCCTCGGCTCTCTGTCTTCACCCATGCTAACTCTAATGCTTTCTCCCTTTTTTCTCTCCCCCGACTCGCACCTCCTCAGACTGCCTGGACATCCGATCTGCTCGCACTCTGCTGGACAACGACCACTATGCCATGGAGAAGCTGAAGAGGCGCGTGCTGGAGTACCTGGCTGTCAGGCAACTCAAGACTTCACTCAAGGTGCTGCAGCCTATTAAACGTATATAAAGGCAAAGCTTAAGTGTTATATGAATCTATTTATTTCATGCCTCACATGTGTATCTGCTGTTTTGCCTCCAGGGCCCCATTCTATGCTTTGTGGGGCCCCCAGGAGTCGGTAAGACCAGTGTGGGGCGCTCCATCGCCAGGACTCTGGGCAGAGAGTTTCACCGCATCGCTTTAGGAGGCGTCTGTGACCAGTCGGACATCCGAGGACACAGGTAGGCTCAGAGCGGCTCCACAGGAGGCTCTGGAGCAACAGATGTTTTGGATAAGAGGAGTTTATCTTTATCGAATTTGATGGCACTTCCTTTTGTCATTAGCAGAAGGAAATATAGTAAGTTAGTGTCAGGACACGGATAATAGAAGCCCAGGCTATAACAGTGTCCCACATCAGTTGCTGTTTTGATGGTGTAGTCGAACGCAGGACTCTCTGTTGCTGAGTGCAACATGGACTCTTGTGGTAAAATATTTAGATAACATTTCAAACACGATCACAATCACAATGACAGAAAATAAGAGACTAGAAAACCACAAGGGGAATTATAAGGATGGAAGCAGCTTGTGAGCATTTCGATTTTTCATGCGTTAATTTCTAGTTTGTTGGCAAGTATGACTTTCCCACCAAGGGATTCAAACCCGGGACCTTTGTGCCACCACAGTACGTGACTGACTGTGTCACTGGGGAGACACGTTTTCAACAAACCTTATCAAATCTCAACTTAGGCAACAACAGGACAGAATGACAGAAGCCGGGTATTTTTGACAGTTTTAACGATTTTCAGAAAATATCAGATGTTCTGCTGGTTTTGCCATCAATTCATTTTAAGTTTGATCAAACATTCGGCGAAATGGAAAACGCTGTTCCTACAGTAATAAATACAGAGTGACACTGAATGATGGACATATCTGAACACAACAGATATTGGGCCTCATTCACCAATTTCTCCTGAAGAATTATCTTAAATCGGTTCTCAAGAAGTTTTCTAAGAAACTTGGCGCATTCTCAAACTGCAGAATTATTTGCATCTGTGTTCTTATATTTATGAATTCCAGGTTTTTCCTGTAAGGTGAGGTGGTGAGAGAAATGTTTAGCGTTCTGCAGTTAAGTCTCAGCTTATCAGTCCATCAAAAACATGTGTCAGGAATGAGTCTAAACACTGATTATTAGCAAATGGTGTTACAGTCAGATTGACAGGGGGCGTGTGTGTGTGTGTGTGTGTGTGTGTGTGTGTGTGTGTGTGTGTGTGTGTGTGTGTGTGTGTGTGTGTGTGTGTGTGTGTGTGTGTGTGTGTGTGTGTGTGTGTGTGTGTGTGTGTGTGTGTGTGTGTGTGTGTGTGTGTGTGTGTGTGTGGTGTGTGTGTGTGTGTGTGTGTGTGTGTGTGTGTGTGTGTGTGTGTGTGTGTGTGTGTGTGGTGTGTGTGTGTGTGTGTGTGTGTGTGTGTGTGTGTGTGTGTGTGTGTGTGTGTGTGTGTGTGTGTGTGTGTGTGTGTGTGTGTGAAAAATAATCATCGCTCTCAGATGAGAAACATGTGTGTGACATACCAACGGGGAGGGGGGGGGGACGGACAAGTGATAAAGATGAAAGATAGCTCAAATGAAAGAGGCTCACTTCTGTAAGATTTGTGGTTGAATTTATATTTTGACCTCAGAAGCTGGTTATTTGTCACCGAGTTTCTGTTTCACACGTACAAGTTACAACACAACGGGGGGGGCGTGTTCTCAGCTTCTGGGAACCAGCTCGGGAGGACGGCGCGCAGACTGGAACCAGCGCTCACATGTTATCGGCGCTCACATGTTATCGTCTCGGGTTAACACTCGTTTGCATGATAGCTTCTCGTTTGAATCCTGTGGCGGTGACCTGCTCCATTCTCACATGGATTCATCTGGACATCACACTGAGCTGCTGGAGTCCAACTGACTCAGATATGTCAGAGCCTGTGTTCACACATTAACTGTGACATGGAGGTTATGTTACCGTTTCTTTGATGCCTGCAGGATTAACCACTGAACAGATTTCCATGAAGAAGAACATTCTATTCTCTTCAGTTGTCAGCAGGATTTCGCAAAATTGACTCGATATATATTTATTTTTGTTGATGTGTTCAGTAAGACGCAGAATCTAGTTTCCCTGTTAAGAAGGGTTTTGTTCTTGTAGTTTTTCCTGACTCTTGCTGAGGGTTAAGAACAGAGGAGGTTGCATCTTGTAAAGTCCTATGAGACAAATAGTGATTTGTGAATATTGGCTATACATATTTAATTTGATTGATTGAACATGGACCAAGAAGGAACCCATTCAATTTCAGTGCAGATCCAGGATTCTTTCTGTTTTAAACATTTTGAGATGATGAGATTTTTTTTCATGGATCTTGATTAAAACAATCCGGTACATTCAGGGGTATGTGGACTCTGGTGCATCCTGATTGAATGTAAGGGGGCATGGCCGAGGTCTGCAGTCTTTCTTTGGCCTCGTTCTGTGACGTGTAGCTCAGTTGATAACAGCATGACCATTAAAGTCTTATTAACTGTTCTATCACTAAGGCGTCACCTTGACATTATATATATTTGCTTATATTTGTTTTGCTTTTAGCTGTTGAATACGGTTCTGTAGTTTCGGTCTTTAGCTTGTTTGCCCTCAGACCTCAGCAGTTCATTTCCTGCCTCTGTCTCCAGACGTACGTACGTAGGCAGCATGCCCGGTCGCATCATCAACGGCTTGAAGACGGTGGCTGTAAATAATCCTGTCTTCCTGTTGGACGAGGTGGACAAACTGGGGAAGAGTCTCCAAGGAGACCCTGCAGCAGCTCTGCTGGAGGTGAGACTGCTCTTCTTCCGTCTGGAGTCGTGTCAGACGTCTTCCCTGCATTTCAACTCTCTGATGAGAACCTCCCCCTTTGCAAATAAGGACTCATTACTCCTCTAACTGTATTTGTCCTTTGCTGATCTTCAGTTTCTTCACTTTTCCATCTAAGTTTGATTTAGTGTGAGGACCTGAAAGTAACGTCCGTCTGTTTCCCGAGGTCCTGGATCCGGAGCAGAATCACAGCTTCACAGACCATTACCTCAACGTGGCTTTCGACCTCTCCCAAGTGCTCTTCATCGCCACGGCAAACACCACGGCAACCATTCCCCCGGCCCTGCTGGACCGGATGGAGGTGCTCCAGGTCCCAGGTGGGTTCAGGTTCAGGTCAAACATATCGAATAGATTCACTGACCCTTCTGTGTATCTAGATTAATTTTTAACCAGTTCTCACACTTTTTATGTGAATGTTTTGACAAGGTTAAGCTCAGCTGTTTGACCTTGGTTTTGTTTTTTAAAAGTATTCTTGCAGTTTTCAGACTCAACTGAAGATTTTAAAATGAGATATAAGGTTTGAAGCTGTGGTTATTGCCCTGGCGTTGCTCCTCTGAGAGTGGATCTTCCCACTTGACCTTCTCACAGAAGAATTTAGCTGCGAAACTTGGGGCAAGCTCCTCCTAAACTGACCTGAGCTAAGAGATCATCTTACTTCTACACTTAAGGTTTGAGATGATGGATTAGGTTCATTTTTAGGTTAAGGTAACACAGAAAAGATCATTTATACTAATTAAGCCTTTATTTATGAGACAAAGTCTGTCTCTGTGCAGGTGTAGGGAAGCACAGCTGAGTACGCTGAAGAGAAGGTCTCCTAGTGGGTCCACAGGGACATGTGTTGGGTCTGATGAATTGTCCACAGGGGATGAAATATGAAGTATGAAGTGAGAGCGAAGTGAGATCACCAGAACTTTGATGAACCCAGTGGCTGCTCACCTTGATTTCACCTCCTGGTGGGGGAGCCGCTGATTTGTCCAGAGTCCTCTCGGTTCTTTGAAACCAGAAGTAGGGGCCTGACTGAGAACTTTACATCTGTGACCTGCATCTATTGGAGGGTACAAGCTGGCAATCACTCTGTATCCATGCATCATCTACATCATTCTGGAGTGAAGAAGACTTCAAACTAGAGATTGAGACATAAACTAAAATGTTTACTGACGTTATAAAATGAGAAGCAGAGTCATTTTCTCATAGGATTCTATACAAACAACCATGGAGTCGCCCTCTGCTGGTCATTTGAGAGAATATATGTTTCAGAAACTTCAGTGGCTTCACTTCCTGGACCTGAATCCTTCGACCATTTTTATATCCAATCTATGGACTAAACTGTTGATGGTCGAGTTGCATTGTGGGTAATACAGGTGCCAGATTTAGGTGAGGAGATGTGTAGAATAAAGAAGGATCATATCTCTGGGTCTTCTTGTTTTATTGTTTCAGGCTACACTCAGGAGGAGAAGGTGGAGATAGCCCATCGTCACCTGATCCGAAACCAGCTGGATCAGCACGGATTAACACCTCAGCAGCTGCATATACCACAGGACACCACGCAGGCTATAATCAGCAGGTAAGTCACTATAGAAGTGAAAGTCAACTTTTCACTTAGCCTTCGTTCTTACTCATGGTTTCACTGCAGGAACAGATGATGACAGACTGATCACTCAGAACTGTTTTTCTAGGTTGATAAAGGAATATTTGAACATTTAGGGAAATGCATTTATTCATGTTATTAGCTGTGATTATTATACAGTAAAAACCTTGATACCACTTGTGACTGTTTGTGAAATATGCCTGTGGACCCAGGAGCTGATGAGCTTGGTTTGGCCCTGTCTCCTGGAAGCAGGAGGAAACTAAATCTCTGACTCGGCTCCTCTGAGGTTCACTTGATGCAATATCTCATTTGTTTAATCGCTGCAAAAACCGAGAATGAAATATATGAGGTTGTTTTATGCAGATATGGGATTTGGCAGGCCACAGTGGCCTTTGGACGCCTGACTTCTCTGAACTCTAGGAATATTTGTCTGAGGATGAATTAGGAAGCTTGAGAGGAGCGATTTAAGTGGAGCCAAACAATCAGTGGCGTCCTCTGGATCTCATGCAGAGTTGGCAGTGAAGTGCGTTCAAGCTGCATGTGAAGCAGGTCTGAGAAACCAGAGGCAACACGGAGAGATGATGATGATGATGATAAAAGCAGCTTCATGAAGAAGTAGCTGTGGACGGCTCTGTCCAAACGTCTGAGGCCGATTCTCTAATCACAGGGTCTTTGGAGAGGTTGAGAAAACTTGTTAGAAAACTTTTATTGCCAAGTTGTTAAACTGTTGAACAGGAGAAACTCTCACACTGATCCTGAATGAAAACACGAGCAGCTGAATTTCTGTTTGTCTGCAGGATTACGCAGAAAACCAACAAACAGATATCCATGAAACTTGGTAAAAATAATACACTTTGAAAGAATTCATTCATTTTTTATTTTAAATCACTTTTACATGTTCCCGGGGAATAATTCACGGGTCTTGATAGAAATACTCAGGTTCATTGAATGAGCTGATTTCAATGAGAGAGAAAATGAGAGACGAACTTTAATGAGGTCTGTATTGGTTTAAATTCAGTGAACACTCCTCAAAACAGCCTGATTGAAACGTTTGCTGATGCCGCTGCTCTGTCGGATGATGAGTGTCATGCTGTCTGCCGACCTGTGGAGCGTCTCTCTAACACCATCAGGCCTGGTTACTATAGAAACAGCCAAAAAAGGACAGCTGGATGCTCGTCCTCGGGGGGTGGGGGGGGTGGGGGGGGGGAGGGAAACGCTCCATGCTCCACTGGCTGCTTCTCTTTAAAAAGACCAGGAATGATTCAGCAGATTCAGGAACCAGTGTCCAGCTGCCATAGGAGCAGTCTTTGGTTTTGCAGTGAACTTTTTGAGACCTCTAATAACCGATTGAATTGTAATTGAAACTCAAAAACCCTTAATGTAATATTCTTATATAATATCTGCAAATTTATCATCCATTCATGGTCAAATTGGCAGTTTTATCTATTTCCAATTCAATCTATACCTCAGTGAAGTGAAGGGTTTGGAACTGCTGTCTGAAACCAGTGTGGATCTTTTATTTGTGTTTCATTTTCATTTTCCCTCAGCTAGTAACATCTGTACTGACGTTTACACCTCTGCAGAAATCTTATTACCTACAGGTTTGTTCAAATAGACCCTGTCGTTGCAGAGATACACACCAAACTCTCAGTTGTTTGCGTGTCTGTGTTTGTCGTAGGTACACGAGAGAGGCGGGCGTGCGCTCCCTCGAGAGGAAGATCGGGGCCATCTGCCGCGCGGTTGCCGTGAAGGTCGCTGAAGGTCACAGAGTTTCCAAGACAGAAGGGTCGGTCCCAGAGGGGCCTTTAGAGCCAGGAGGTGAGTCTGTGCTTGAACCCTGCAGCCTCCCTGTGTCGGGTTTTCTCCCTGACCCGTCACACATGTCCTGTGTTTGAGCAGAAAACGATTCCCTGTCAAAGAAGGAGATAAAACATCACGACCCTGAACTTCAGAGATACTCAACGACCACAAGAGAATAACAAGAACCTGAAGAGCAGGATGGAGTTCAGAGAAAAACGCATTAAAAAAACCCAGTAGTGTTCTGGAAAAAGATCTAAGGAAAGGAAAGAAGAAATTGTTGAGACAAAGAAAAGTTCCTGATCAGAGTCACCAACTGTCAAACATTGTGGTTCTGTTAAAATAGATTCACAGATTTTTTTCCTATTTTGCTCAAGAAGTAAAACAAAGACACAGGAGGTCAAAGGTCACAATCTATGTTAAGGAGATGTTTTGTGAAATTAAGGAATTCTCAGGTTCCAGATAAGTTTTTGTAGAAGTGATCACAAGACATAAGACTCCAAAATGAGAGGATTCAACTTTTTATCCGGGTACCACAGAGTCGGCGGTGAGGTTATGTGTTGTATCTCCTGTTCCTGTCAGTCCAGCTCAGTGTCTACACAGCAGAGGAGACAGCTACAGCCGCCTGACACAAGGTGGTGCTAGTGAGTCTCAATAATAGTGCAGAAAGAAGAACGGGGAGTATTCAACATGGCACTGTAATGAGTGTGGATTTATAAAGTGCCGTTGGGTCTGTTTACGTGTGTGTAATTCAAGTGGCGTCATTAGAAAACAGTTTAATGCGTCTGCTGCGGGACGTCGGCTCCTCGTAAGCACAACATGATGTTTCAGTGGCTGTGTAATGAGCTGGAAAACGTGCAGCCAGCTGCTCCCCAGTAGAAAATAAAGCTCCTGGCAGCAGCTTGTAGTCGGGGACTAGCTCTTTATGTATTATCTCCTCCTCATCTGCTTTTCATACTGAAAGCAAAGAGCCCAGGTTTGTTTATTTGTCTGTCGAATTCCCACGAGATTAGATCGTGTCTCCCGGTGATTGTGATGAAAACAGCAGCTCCTGTTGCTGTGAAGCATAAAGCTGTGGTTCCAGAGAAATGAAAGAGGAAGAGGCCGAAGAGGCCAGGGCTGAGTTTTGCATGTTTCCATGGAGACGCTCTGTTTTTATGTACGTCTCCAAATTTGGTTTTCTGTGCATCTTTGCATAACGTCATCGTGTGTGTGCGTGTTTGTATAAACAGCTGATTTTACAGGCTACGCTGTTGTCACCTCTCTCTCTCTCTCTCTCTCTCTCTCTCTCTCTCTCTCTCTCTCTCTCTCTCTATCTCTCTCTCTCTCACTCTCACTCTCTCTCTCTCTCACACACCTTCTTTCCATATTTCCACATTTCTCTTCACTACTGTAATCTAGATCTTATAGATCTTAATCCCTTTAATCTACCAGATCCATTAAATATTCACTGGGAAATTAGTGAAAGTATCAAAAACATCTCACAATGTTAAATAAAGTTAGAAAAAATAAAACTTGCTCTCCTGGATTTTGATGGATGTTTTCCTTTGAACAACTTGAGTTCACTCGAGTCTAGAAACATGAAAAACAGAAACGTTTATTCTGGCATCTCCATCGACCACTGAGCCGGTTTCATTGGAACCTGGTGTGAGGACGGAGAACCGGCCAGAGAAGAACACTCTGACATTTGGATTCGTTTAAAGCGGCAGATCCAGGATTTTTTCCACCTGGATCTAGTGAAGCTGTGTGTCCCACTGACCTGTGATGGCCGGGCGGACGTTTCTCTGCCACTTCCTGGTTTAGTGACGACGTGTCGCTCTGTGATTGGAGGATGTCAAGACGCTTTCCAGCTGTTTGACACTTTGCGTTGATGCAGCTGCTGAACTGTGTGTGTGTGTGTGTGTGTGTGTGTGTGTGGTGTGTGTGTGTGTGTGTGTGTGTGTGTGTGTGTGTGTGTGTGTGTGTGTGTGTGTGTGTGTGTGTGTGTGTGTGTGTGTGTGTGTGTGTGTGTGTGTGTGTGTGTGTGTGTGTGTGTGGTGTGTGTGTGTGTGTGTGTGTGTGTGTGTGTGTGTGTGTGTGTGTGTGTGTGGTGTGTGTGTGTGTGTGTGTGTGTGTGTGTGTGTGTGTGTGTGTGTGTGTGTGTGTGTGTGTGTGTGTGTGTGTGTGTGTGTGTGGTGTGTGTGTGTGTGTGTGTGTGTGTGTGTGTGTGTGTGTGTGTGTGTGTGTGTGTGTGTGTGTGTGTGTGTGTGTGTGTGTGTGTGTGTGTGTGTGTGTGTGTGTGTGTGTGTGTGTGTGTGTGTGTGTGTGTGTTTCTCTCAGACAAGGCGGCGGCCCCCCCAGAGATGCCCATTGTGATCGACCACATCGCCCTGACAGACATCCTGGGCCCTCCCCTGTTTGAGATGGAGGTGGGTGGGGTCAAGTCCAGCAGCCGCTCCTGCTGTCATGGAAGATGATATGATTCTCTTTACCTCTCATTCCCTCTCTTCTCCTCCCTCGACACATCACTCACTCGGCCTCATGCATTTTCATCTCACGTCTCTCTCGGGTCACGTCGGCCTCATGTTTCACTTCATTCCTGAATCCTTCTCCCGATTATTCCCCCAAATACAGTTTTGCAGATGTTTAAATGTATGTGTGTGTGTCTCTGTGTGGTTTGGAAGGTGTCGGAGCGGTTCATCCTGCCCGGTGTCGCTCTGGGTTTGGCCTGGACGCCGCTCGGTGGGGAGATCATGTTCGTGGAGGCCAGTCGGATGGAGGGAGAGGGTCAGCTCACTCTGACCGGTCAGCTGGGAGACGTGATGAAAGAGTCCGCCCACCTCGCCATCAGCTGGCTCCGAGCCAACGCCAAAACCTACCAGCTCACCAACAGTGAGTTCCCACACACACACACACACACACACATACACACACACACAGATGTAAATGTAGTACATGCTATAATAGAGATACAAATAATCTGCAGTAAACGAGATGGAGGCTGATTAAGATCAGAGCACATTGTGTGTTTGAACAGTGGTGGGGGGGCCAGATCCTTTAGAAGGAACCGACATCCACCTCCACTTCCCGGCCGGAGCTGTCACCAAGGACGGCCCTTCCGCTGGTGTTACCATAGTAACCTGCCTGGCCTCGCTGTTCAGCAGCCGCCTGGTCAGATCCGACGTTGCCATGACAGGAGAGATCACGTTGAGAGGGCTGGTGCTGCCGGTGAGTGATCACATTCAACACAAGGACTCAAAGCTTGGACACACACGTTTGACCGGATTGGCCTGTCGTTCTCAGGTGGGCGGGATCAAGGACAAAATCCTGGCGGCCTACAGGGCGGGAGTGAAGCGCGTCATCCTGCCGCTGCGCAACCAGAAGGACCTGGAGGAGCTGCCAGCCAACGTCCGAGCCGACCTGGACTTCGTCACGGCTGCAAACCTGGACCAGGTCCTGAACGCCGCCTTCGACGGGGGGTTCCCCGGGACGGACCAGGCGCACACCCCCCCTCAGCTGAGCAGCAAACTGTGACAGAGCGGTGAGCGACTGGACGAGCGACTGGACGAGCGACTGGACGAGGGACGAGGAACGCTTGAGATTAAAAGTTACACAGACACAAGTGTTCAGACTCTAATTCAGCTCAGTGGGATTTTGCTTGATTAGCAAATTACTTATGCAGATTTTGTATTTTAATATTTGTGCAATTTGTTGTGACCACTCACACCAAAGGAATTTATATTGTTGAGGTTTCTATGCAATATACGAAGTATTATTAAGGTCATGTTAATGATTAAAAAGATATTTTTAGATTAAGAATATTTACATGAATGATTGTGGTTTATTCAGAAAAAGTCAATTTTATAAGAGAAGTTATAATTAACAAGAAAAGAGTCGTAATATCTCAAGAACAAAGAAAAATGTACTATCTAGAAAATAAGCAGCAGGAGAATCTGATGTCTTTGTTCTTATAAAATTATGATTTATTTTTCAAAACAAATTTAGTTTTTCCCTCGTATGATACTTTCAGTCTTTCTTTCTTGCTATATTCTTGTAAAATTATGATTTTTATTTGTAAAATGTATTTATTTTCCTGAAATATTACAACTTAATTCTCGTAATGTTATGACTTTATTTACATAAGATTACAACTTTTGATCTTGGAATATTTTCAATGTATTCTCGACATTTAGGGAATAGTTATCTTACCTCGGTGTCATCACATTGAGTCTGTTGCTGTGACAACAGGTTGTGATTCTGCGGATCTGACTAACACCTGGATTATTCCACTAACATGACAAACGTGTGATTGAGCAAAAGTACTGACTTTAAAAACTGTGATTTCATACTAAACCACTTGTGTCTGAGTCGATAACGTTAAATTAAAGATGCTTAAAACATGAAATAATGTCGCTTTATGTTAAATACACACGTGTTTGTTTGTTCACGTGTAACTGAGATAAATCCACAATGAAGCAGAAAAGATGGACTCTGCTCCACACGTGGGACATGAAACCGCCTCAACTTATAACTATCGATATTTCCTTTGAACCGTTTCATCAGCCTCCGTCCTGGGCTCCATCCCCTTTTTTTATTTTGGGATGTAACAAACGCATGAGCCTCCGGGGGGCGCTGTTTGACCTTAGAGGATTTATCAGAGATGCAGATGTTTCTCCTCCTCCTCCTCCTCCTCCTCCTCCTCCTCCTCCACCACATCCATCACCATCTCCTCGTCCAGACTTTAATCCGCCTCTTCGCTCCTTCATGGTCACGACATGAAAACCTCAGAGTTCGCATGTGGCCCCTGTAGGTTCGGTGTATGTGAGTCACACCCAGTCTCAGTGGAACCCCAGTATTAGAACTCCCTTTGTAGCACCCCCCTCCCCCCTCTGACCACACACTCTGCTGAACAGAGGACCTGAACCTTCACATAATTACCCAGAGTTCCGCTGGGCAGGCTGGCAGCTCGCCCACTGCCACCAGGGTGTGGACCCCTGTGACTACATGAGGGCAGGAAAGTCGACCCACGAGTCTGGATTTGTCTTTAAACTCGATTCAGTTTCCAGGTGACTCTGTCCGCTTCTTCATGTATAAATAAATTATTATCGTGGATGTGAAACCTGATGTTGAAGAGTTTAGGTCGAGTGGAGCCTGGGAGGATCATTAGGGAGAGTTTATTATGGGCCTGTGTGTGGTTTATATTTAACTTTATGAAAAAGGAAGAAGTTGAACGTGCAGATCTTAAGAACTTACACGAGACAAACACCAGGGGGCGATCTAGATTTGGCTTGTCTTTTGGGGAGCTGTCATGTCGTCCATCTTTAAATACAGTCAAAGGTATCAAGTAAGAATTGTAATGGTAAAACAATTGTTTACACTTTCATTTTGTACAGATTTAATAAATAGTGATGAGAAAAGAGTCGGAGACAGAATCAAGCAAAGCTCCTATTCAAAATATCAGATTCTTTACTTTTGTTAAAACTCTTATTTAATACACAAGTATCGATTCACAAATTAAAAATAATCCAACAATCTTGGACTCAAAGATGAACTGATTCAATTTCAGTGGTCAAAGTTCATGGTGATGTCACGAGGCTGGGCTGGTTGGTGGAGCCGACCACCACAGTGTGGAGTTACAGCTGTTGACATCGTAGGAATCACCGGCGCCAAAAATCCATCAGTCGGGTTCTAACAACCAGACGCTGCTCAATGCTAGATTCAAGAACACACTCAGGGTCCGAGTCGCACAATAACAGAAGAAAAGACACCAGGTATGAAAAAGATAGATTTATTTAATGACAAATTAAAACAGAAATAAAGTCAAGGAGTTGAGGGAGAGCAGCAACATGACAGACTCCACGTGGAGAGATGATTGGCTTGACCTCCCTCCCTCCTCACAGACAAAAAGAAAAGGAAAAGACTTACCACACAAACAGAAAGGGACAGAGACAAATAGATGGGGAGAGAGAAACAATCCACTTGTAAGAGGGGAAAGAAAAACACAAACCTTCAGAAGAACGACACAACTTGCTTTTTAACTACAAACACTGAAGTTTAGCCACAAGTTTTACAACTGCCTTTTAACTTTGTTTTTAAAAGTCATTACAAAAATGATAATTGTGATAATCTCCATTTAATAATAACAATAGCAACATTGTAACGGTAGAAACTGTCCCTCGTTCCTGGTTGGGTGATCAGTCAGTCAGAGGAGGAGGAGAAATGAAAGAAAAGTCTCGGAAGAGGAAAGGGAGAAAGTGAGCAGGCTTCCTGCCAAATGTCCGGCTCGCGCACACACGTACACAAACAAACTCACAAAGACACACATCAGGTGTTAGTCTCTCCTCTCATACAAAAAAAACAGAACTAAAATAATTCAAAGAAACAGACTTAAAAATAAACCCGGAAAAAAACTTAGAATCACTGAAATGCAGCGTTTCTTTTTCTCCTCGCTGTGAAAAAACTAAAACAAAAAAACTTCCTCTCCTTCTCTGACACACACTCAGTTCGCTGTAGACACCTGTAGACACACACACACACGGCCTGTTACACAGAGACTTTAGTGTGTGTGAGTGTCAGGACGCCACTGATGTGTCCTGTGAAAATAAAGATTCAAGAAAAAACCCAGGGCTGACGTCATGAATCCTTACAGTATGAGAGCAGACTAATAACCATGACGACGGTCCAATGCACAACTGTTAGCCTGTGTCAGTGTGTGTGTCAGTGTGTGTGTGTGTGTGTGTGTGTGGAACCGTGAGGAGGCTCCAGGAACCTTCGATGCCGATCCAGGGTTCTGGTCCTGGACAGAACCGTGTGGGTGCTCCAGTCGTCCAGGCCTCTGGCTGACGATTCCAGTCGCAGCATCAGTGTCCCAGGTGGAGATCAGAATCCAAATGGTGGACTCTGGGGTCCTACTTAGTTTAATGGTAACCAGGAGGTCCAGTTAGGGATTACTAACAGAAAGAAGCTAGACCGCTGGCGAGCTGCCTAGCCCTGACCGGGAGTCCAGGTTGAAGCTCTAGTTCGATCCGTCCCCGGTGCGTGCGGCCGCCACAGAGCTGCTCAGCGGCGAGCGGCCTCCTGCAGCGTGTGAAATGTGTGAGGATGAGGAAGAGGAGGAGGAAGAGGAGAGAGACACTGAATCATGAGCGGTGGGAACTCACTCCCAGGGAGACGTGACAAGAGGAAAGAGAAGTTTGACGAGCTTTACAGAACAGCTTCTCAGTTTGTGTCCGTGTTTACGACCGAGAGGACGAGACAGCGTGTGCGTGCACGAGTCTCACATACAAGTTTGTGTGTGTGTGTCGAAGTCTATAACCATCATTACAGTTATGTCCTTGTGTTTATTATTCCTCCACTCATTCATCCATCCATCCATCCACTCATCCACTCATCCATCCATCCATCCCACCCACCCCCTGGGCCTCCACGGCTGCCCGATCTGACAGTCCAGTTCCACGTCTCTAGGGGTGGGGGCAGAGAGGGGCGGGGCGCTGTGAGGTCACAACTTATTTGACCCCCTAAAAAAATGCCCCCTGACAATCTGTAACTGTTTGACCCTCTGCTCTTCAGAAGGTTCTTAGCACATGGAGATGGTGACGTTGATGCCCAGGTTGCCGTTCTCAGCGAACAGCTGCGCGATGGACGTGTCGAACACCAGGCAGTCGCTGTTCATGATGGCCGTGGCGATGCCCTCGTGGATGGAGCGCGGCGTGGCCTCCCAGGTCAGGCGGCGCCGGTGCCCGTTGAGCTCCAGCCGGTAGGCGAAGTTCTCCGCCTGCTTGCGAGTTCCGATGAGCTGCACGATGGCGAAGAACTGCTGGTGGCCGTCGTACTTCTCCTGCTTCTCCAGCACCAGCATGAAGTGGAAGCCGAAGCACGACTGCATCATCACCCAGTCCACCGCTCCGGGGAGGTTGATGTCCGTGGCCAGGAACACAATGTCCTCCCCCTGCACAGACACACACACACACACACACGATGAACTGGTTAACAAAGCTACACAATCAATACAAATCTCTGAACCTCTAAACTTAAGATTTAGAGCCATTAAAACTCAAGCACTTGTGTACGTGTTGCCTTCATCAAGGATATGATGTTTCTATCCGTTTGTTTGTAAACAGGATGACACAACAAATTCTCCATAGATCAGATCCTGCAGAGAGGGGTTGAGTCTACTCAGTGAAGGTAGTGAAGTAGAAAATGACCTGCAGTGTGGTGATGGACTTGTGCTGGTGCATCAGGTGAGGCATGACGGCGTCCAGGGAGCCCTGCCACTTGCAGGAGGCCCCGGGGCAGGGGCAGGAGTACGGCCGGAACTCGCACAGCTCCTCGTGCTCCGTCTTGTCGGTGTGGGGCAGGGTGACCTCGCAGCCCGACGAGGCGTACTTGCAGGGGAAGAGGACCGAGTTGGCCACCTTCTCCATGGCCAGGTTCCTGATGGAGCCCAGGGGACCTCGGCAGGTCGGGCAGCAGGTGAGCTTGGGCCGGCAGTTGGAACATACCTGGAGACGGAACACGCATTTGAGATGGAGATTTACAGACAGAGGATCGTCTGTAGTGGTCTGTGAGGGTTCAGCTGGGCTGTACGTACCAGGTGCCCGGACTGACACTGCAGGATGGGGGGGGAGGACATAGTCGAAGCAGACAGGGCACTCGAACAGACTGGCCAGGTCACTGTTGGAGGCTGTGGTGCCCGACAGGGTGGGCACGCGCTGGGAGGGGGGGGCACTTGGAGGTTCCTGTGGGCAGCGCGGTGGCAGTCTGGCGACTCATTTCTGGTGAAGAGAGAGAGAGAGAGAGAGAGGGAGAGAGGGAGAGAGGGAGAGAGAGAGAGAGTGAGAGAGAGGATTGTTCAGTGGAGCAAAAACCTTCACCTGCTCAGTGAAGTTGTAAACATTATACCTGGAACATCTTGTCACACACATGCAAACAGTGAATCAGAGCAGCCGGCCTTCCTCCACCTTCCTCCACCTTCCTACCAGCACTTTGGATTCTGAGATGAAGTATTTACATGAATATGGATTCAGACATTTAAATGTCATTTCATACGTTTTTTTGGTGAGGAGACACATTTTTATTGAATACAATAGTAATACAGGTGCGTGAGTGTGTAGCTGTTTCTTATCATGCTGTGCAGTTGCCGTGGTAACAGGTTTGTGGTTAGGTATGTGTTATGTCTGTGGAGCAGAGGAGGCTGGTGAGGGCTGGAGAATAAGGCATGTGTTGAGGAAGAGGAGCGGGACATGAAGTGAGGAGGAAAGTAAAGAATCCAGCATGACGTGTGTTTTAAAATAAAGCTTCAGATTGAAAAGGCAGTGACCAAACGCAGAGGAGGGCGAGGAGATCTTTAAAAACAGGAAGGTGAGGAGGATGTTTCTCGGGTCAGAAGTAGAGGAGTTTGGGTGGGATGACTGTACAAGCCGGTGACCCCGCCTACTCTGCTACCCGGCATCCTTTTTATAGCCCTGCCCACAAACAGAGGCAGCTCAGGGAGACGCAGAGAGAGAGAGAGAGAGAGAGAGAGAGAGAGAGAGAGAGAGAGAGAGGAGAGGTGGGGGGGAGAGGAGAGGGAGGAGAGTGTGAAGTGTGTGGGAGGCGAGGACAGCAGAAGAGAATCAAGTGGTGAGATAGTGAAGCAATGTGCAGCCAGACAGGACATCAGCTGTGCTGCCACTTCTCAGCTATCAGCTAATTGAACCATTTAGGAGACATATCATATGAACATATTCAGGTTTATAATCTTAATTTGTGTGATCACTTGAAAAGATTCAGAAAACACATGACTTCTCTCAAACTGTTCATTTCTGCAGCTCCTCTTTTCCACCTCAGTCTGAAACACGTGGTTTAGCTCCTGTCTCTTTAAGGCCCCTGGTTTGTAAGCAGTTATCTGCTAGGTGTGGATTATGTCATGTGACATCACAATGTTACAGAACTTTTATTTACAAATTCTCCGGCGTTTCTGTTTACTTCAGAACATGGTGAGTAAGCAGATCGAGTTGGAGCTGCTACCAGGCGGACCAATCACAGCTCTTGCTGTTTGCGTCGCCTTGAAGTGTAGTTACATTTTTGTGGAGGTGCACGTCGGGTAGGGCGTAGGGTCTGCGTAGGGCACACGTCTAAGCATAGGCTGCGGGCGTAGCTTCAACACAGAAGCATGACTTGGCCCCAAGTCTGGCATGGCAGCTAGCAGCATGACCAGCAGGCTGCAGAGCTACACACTGGATCTATTGAGAGACATTACAGTCAAGCAGACGCAGGGACAGTTAAACACATCTGCTGTGGTGAACACACTGTCTTAGCAGCTATGTATAGAGCTTCTTAGCCTGGCTAGCATGCTAGCACAGAGGGACCAAATTAGCTCAGAACATTCTGCTAGACCAAGGCCAGGGTCACAGTCAGCTAGCATGCGACAGAGATATCTGAGAGTATCTTTAAACAGCTGTCACCAGTTTGGCTAATCCAGCTTGAAGACAATGCTATGATTGTGATCAGGGGGGGAAGTCGTTTCCTGTGGTTGTGTAGCTTCCTTAAATACGTGTGTATAAATCTTGTGTATATTTAATTTCCTGCAATCCATATAAAATGTAATATATAAATTATCTTTATTATCACACTTGCTGGGACAAATTCTGTTGTTCGAGACGATTGGTTTTCATCTTTGTAGTTTTACTACTGGGCTAATATCTATATCTAGCTTGCTCTAAATTAATCATGACATTATTATATAGACAAAGTTGAACCTATTTAAGACTCAGTACATAAATGAAGTCATGCACATATTTAAAATTCAGATTGACTTTGAGAGAGAAACTCTGTTGCTTAAAAAAGCCTTGTGTGTTTAAGACGCATCAATTTATCCCGAGAGAGGCCATCTGCTGCTGTGTGTGTCAGAGTGTGTGAGGCTGATTGTTACCACAGAAACAAAGTGCAGAGTCATCTCATGACATGTGTGGAAGTCAGAGAGAAAGTCTCGGCTCATGTTTGATTAATATAACAAGATGAAGCCTGACAGCAGAAAACAAACTCCCCTGAAATAGATCAACACTGGAACTCCACCAAGAGGAACAAGGATATATAGTCAAACTTATTATGGGATTTCTGGCAGGGCATCGGCACTCACTGCTTCTCACTGTTGCACAGCAATCTTTGAAAAAGCCAGCTCAGTTGTGACTGATGTGATTAACACATTGGCTTCTGATTGGCCGAACTACACACAGGCTCTTGGAATTTGGGGAGCAGAAATGTTGCCAACATGGCAGCACAGACGACGAGCACACTTTGTCAAAAGCATTGTCCGCTGTATGAAAGACATTCATAATGTTCTTTAGCTGATGTCCTCCTGAACATGGAACATAGCCTCCTCTCTTTGTGCATTTAAAATCTTTTTAAATCAGTTTTTACAGAAACATGTCATTGCTTTTAAAATTTGCGTTTTATTTTTTACATTGATTCCTTTCTGTTCTGTGTCCCTGACAGATTGTATTGTATCTCAATGGGATCTTCCTGGTTGAATAAAGGATTAATAAATACAAAATAAATTATTAGATTTAGATTTAAACTTGACTTCTAACAATACTCTGCCCTTCTGCCTTTCTAAGAACCGTCAGAACAGACAGTTGGCAGCACATGAGGTTAGAACAAGTAGCCACATGCTCAGCTAAAAAGAGAGTGTGGAGATAAACATAGCATCACTTGTTAAGCTGGCACATGGGGGGGCTAAAAAATGACACTGCCATGATAAAGGCTGCGTGCAGATAAGCAGGGCTCGACACTCTTGCTGTGAGCAGCAGGGTTACAGCTCGTACAGTGTGAATTTACAGTTTACAAGGCTCCTGCGATTTGCTTCTTACAGTGTGGACACCTGGCTGCTCATTAGGGATGAGATCATTTATACAAAAATTATACATCCAAGAAAAAGATACGACAAAAACAGTGTACAAGACATTTTAAGTGTGCAGGATTGATACAGGCAAGTTGTTATAATAGAAGCTACTTCTTGAACCATTAGGGTTGTTTCCACTCAATAGAAGTTGGGTTATAATCCAGAGGGAGAGGCTGCAGTTTGTGCAGAAGAGGGAGAGACATCAGGCAAAGTTACATTGTAGTCTGGCCTCCGTAGCAGTGATGCCCAGCTCAGAGGACTGTGCATAAGGCAGGATACTGTAATAAATGTGTCAGTGGTCCGAGCCATAACTAAGTCTAATCTGAGTCCACATATCTTTTATATCTGTGTGACGCACACACCATCTCTGATGACCACTGCAGATAAAAGCCCATAAACTAACTCTTCCACCCCTGTATAGAAAGTTGACAAAACAACCCAGACAGACAAGAGGACAGACAGAGCTGAATGATGTGAAAACAAAACTGTGGCACGTGTGAATAAAAATAAAAGATGTGACGCAACAGAAGCAGTAACAGACAGAAGCATTGAAAATAACTGAAAGTTGTACGAGACACTAAATGTTTTTTTTATTTATTTCTTGTGGACAGATTCCTCTACATGGCACTTTGTATGAAGCGAGGGGGAGGGAGTGAATATCGGACACAACCTAACTGAATGCATAGCAACTAGAGCTGTGAAAAATAACGCGTTAACGCGTTATGATTAAATTACAGGATTAATTTGTTAATTTTTTTAACGTATTTAACGCATGCGCAGAAGGATCTTCCAATTTACTCACATTTCCGCCCACTCTGCACTAGTCTCCGCTCTAATGCAGTCAGACGGCCGCTGCTATTCAAACAAACACACATCACCTTCTGGATGGGAAGATCATGCTCCCAAAAAACAAAGATGGAACATTCAATAAAACCAAGGTGATATGCACACTCTGCGGGAAGACGTTATTGTTTCACCGGAGCAAAGCTGCTTAAAGTTCCACCTCAACACGGAGCATGAGTTGGTTGGCGAGGGGCGTTCAAGGGGAATCCGCCAAACCAGCTTCACTCACAGGACACATTGTGCAAAAGAAGCGGTCAGCTTTACAGTCAGAGAATGTGAAGTTAGTTTGCCTCACCAACTGGCTGAAGGAAGACTAGCTAAGAGGGCCTTTAGAGGCATTACATTGTGCCATGGTGTGGTGAATGGTTGTTTGACAAAAAATAGAAAAATGTTCAACCATAATATAAAAACAATGGCTAAGAGGCCCAAATAATTTCTGTTTGATTTAAAAAGAAAAGAAAAAAGTTGTATTAACCCATACAATGGCTAAGAAGCCCAAATTCTGTTTAGGATGAATGTTCCATATGGAATAGCAAAGAGAACTGCAAAAGAACTGCTGAGTTGCAGCACCATTGTTTTGTTTATTTATGAATAAAAAAAGAAAACATGTTAAATGTATATATCTGTCTGTTGTCATAAATCTTTTTTGTTCTCACAAAATATACCGAGAAAATTGGTAATGTGATTAATCCTGATTAATCCATAGAAACCTGTAATTAATTTGATTAAAATTTTTAATCATTTCACAGCCCTAATAGCAACATATACTTCATCTGTTCATATAAATTAAGACCAGTGTCCAAAGAGTGGGGGGGAAATCTGAAACTGGGCGAACGATACTTTGATTGACCAGTATATCTAGGCTCTGACAAATCTGCAAACACTGAACAAACGTGTGAGAGAAGGAAGTGAAAAGAAGGTATAAGAGTAATGAGCACACACTGCTCTGTCTGAAGAAGGTGGAGGGAAGGATGACGGCAGAGAGAAGAGAAGACAGGCCCACAAAGTGAACATGCTGCCCGACCAGTACACAACTCAACTGACAATATGACCACGAGGAGATCAGGACACAGACGTGAGACGGGCTCTAGAGGAACATTTGATGACACAGGGACACAGATTGAGTGAGGGGAGAGAAACACTAACCTTCGTCCATAAGATTTCCAAGTAAGGCTTTCGTCTTCTCTTGAAATGTGGGGACCTCTGAAAAACAAAAAAGGCAAACAAACATGACTTGGAGAAACAAAGCTACAACATATTGTCTGGGATTTCCAGAATAATGATGGAGGAACAGACAGGAAATGAAAAACACATATCTTACTTCCTTGGCCTGACCGAGGGCCTGGTTCTGGACAGGCTTAAATCTGTTCATATATGAAGCGGATCAGATTTGAAACATTACAGTGTAATATTTATGGCGGCCATCTTCACTAAGAGACCAGGAAAGGCCCCGTCTGTCATGTACATTTCCACCGACTGAACAATGTTCATTCAAGGCATTTAAGCCACTTACTGTGCTGCTAATGCAAAGGGGGCATTAGCGTGAGACTTTTACAATCATCGATTCCCACTGTACGGTCTGTTGGCTCCACACCATTTTCCCAGCACAGTTAATTCATGTTCCATTAAGCAGTTCACTGAACTCTCAGCAGAACCCTTTTGATACGTTTTTACAGGACTCTCATGTATGAAGTCAAGGAAACTGTAGCTGTATTAATAGATTTTGCTCAGATACAGTATGGGTGGGTCGTTCCATTACCGAACGTTTGGTTATTTGACCCCCGGCTCCATCATCATGCTAAGTGTCCTTGGGACAAACCCCAAAGTGAACCTTAAATGACATGTGATTTAAAAGCGCTGTATGAATGAGAGTGTGAAATGGTGAATGTGACCAGGACTGTTAAAGCGCTTTGAGTGGTCGTTACTATCAGAAAAGGGCTGTATATGTGAAGTCCACCAATCAGAGTACGTCCATTGACCACACAACTGCCATTAGCTCCATAAGAGCTCAGTCTGACCTTGATGAATTGCATATCTGTCATTGATGCTGAAAGTTAAAACAGCAATGTAGTGTGATGTGGATTCAGGTCTTAACGCAAGGTTTAGCTAAACTCCCATCAGCTAAAAAGAAGCAACTGTCTCTCTAAAGTCATAAATTGCAACTACGGGACATTTACAGTGATAATTATCTATATCCTGATATCTTTTCTTTTATCACAATAACATTTGTCACCAAACCTCACTAGCAAGTATTGTCTATAAGCAGTGTTTGCTTAGAAGTCTTCATTGTCATTTAGTTGAGATATTAAAAGCTATCATAGCATTAATCAAAAAAAAAGGCTATGACATTCCTCGGTAATTATGAATCAACAATGGCAACGTTTATATGTACAAAAATCATATGACTGAAACAACAAGTCAGCTGGAGCCGATGCAAACGTCACACTTATTACATGAATGCAAAATCATTCTTTCAAGCGAGTTTCTTAATCCAACTTGAGCTGATTGGGTCACAGAAGATAAACTGCTCTCCAACACATACCAAAGATTTACATTGGTCCACAATATCCTATAGATGCAACACACTATTAGCAGCAGATTTACAGTGACAACAACAGGGCTGTGACAGAACAAAACTTGAGTCCTTGTTTTTGTTAACAATTCTGCCTTTACGACATTAACTTAAAGTCCCCGATGTACAGCATGCACCAACCTGTCTTAGACAAAACATAAAAACACACAATCACTCGCGTCAAAAAGGCCGTAGTGGTCCAAACATGTGCAAGCTGGATATAAGAGGCAGATATGGAGATATGATGAGCGACTGGCGTTTGAACACTGAGGCGGTGCAATCAGCTCAAGAGAAGTTGAGCTCAGAAAGACACATGGGTGAGGAAGAAAGTAACAAAGAAGGAAGGAACCAGTTGGATTGATTTCTGGTGTAGGAGGATAAACTGGTTTGATTTTATCTGAACCGGTAGAACCAACATTTGGTCAATAACATAAATGAGCATAGTGCCTGTGCAACACTAACCTCACATTGTATTTATTAGCAGTGTGATTAATTCATATTATGTTGTTTGTAGGTGAACTAATGAAGCCACTATTTGAGCAGTAGCTAACTTGGTAATCACACGCCAACCTTTCATACTTCAGGTCGGTGACTCCGTGCATTCTTCTCAAAAACCGCAATAGCTGCCACTACAAGAAATACAACAACTCCACCGGCAAACGGCAAAGAAGATGAAACACAAACCAAACCGTTTTGGCACCAGCTCGTTTCCTTCAGCTTTGGCCCTTCTTCATCTTGACAAACTGGTTGCAGAGGGTTTTTACATAGTTTCCTTCAGAATGCCTCATCTTTACCAACAGTCACTCTCAATCTCCCTCCAGGAGCCATCTGGGAGTCGCTGTGCTCCCTCATTAGTAACGGGGTCATAAAGCTAGCAGTAGAGACAGACCTGAGGTTCTAGCCAGACTGCAGCCATGCGGTGAGCGCCAAGTAAAGAAGTTGGGAGGTGCAGAACCAGCTGAAATGACAGTGTGCCATCGGAAATTACGTAATCCCTGGTGCATGCTGCTGGTTGCAAGTGCAGGAACATTGAGCATTAAACAAGCTTCAATCTTTTTATGTTCCACACGTCCGCCGAGTCAAGTGCAACAGCTAGAAGTTACATTGTATGTATCAGTCTGGACATCGCTTAATATCAAACCAGTTTGCAAATGTTTACCATGACCGAACCGTAGCAAAAGATACAGATACAGAAAGATGCAGGAGCTAGATGGAGAGCATGAGTGGAGGGGAAGGCAGAGAACAAGCTGAGCTTCGACACAAACCAGAGAGAACCATTCTTTGTTCTCAACTCATTGCCCACTCACATACACAATGTACAGTGTTAGACACAATGCCAAATATAATTCACAATGCACGCAGGCAGAGCTTGTTTACAGTGTCTTCTGTACTCAACACAAATTATTCAACATACATTTTGTCTCAAGATAAAGTATGTTCACTTTTTCTCAACAAGCTCCCTGTAAAAAAAAAGAAACTGACAAATTATCAACTTGCTACAAACACAGCTGAGATGCACTGGGGAAAGGAATTTATGACATTTTACAACACCGGCTAGGCAGCTAGGCCAGTTGCAAAACACACAAAGCTGATGAGGGGGAAAAAAAGGTATAAATGTTTCCACTATGAAGTTCATTATCTTTTAAAAGCTCCTTCACCTTTAGTCCTGTGCACGCTCCTTGTGGCTATGCAAGAGAAGAGGAGTCCGAACAAGGAGTTCCAGGGTGGAGCTTGCTGTGCTACGCTAGCCGGCTTCACATTCACTTGGACCTGAGACATGGGGGTAGAGCGTTCACGCAGCCCCTCAGTGCCATATTTCTCCAGCCTTCTCCATGGAAACCACACACTGTTGCCGCTGCCCTTAACATACCACAAAAAGGAGGATCATATTTCTTCCTCCTGGTCCCCCAGTTAGGAGGGGTGGGAACACGAGGGTCCAGGGCGAGCTGTAATGAAAGAATGAGTGCTGTGTCCAGACTGGGCCAGATGGGGATGCTTAAATCGTAGGAAAAATAAATACCCACAAGGGGATCGAACAAGAGAAAGACACCGGAGTGCTTATGCCTTTGTCATTGGAATCTCAAAAACCACAAAACGTCAAATCCTAAAGTCCCTCGGTCACCATAACAGCCAGAAAAACAGCCGCTGACATCATGTGGGTGAAGCAGGCAACCGTCAGAGCTGCCAAACTAAAAGAGGAGCACCAGGCAGGTTGCTAGGTGCTTATGCTTCAGCATGAAGAAACAGAGAAGGTCACTAATTTGCTTTCTCTTACACTGAAAGGCTTGCATTAGTCCGAGAGCAGTCTGTCAGTGTGTGTGGTCAACCCGCCACTCCCCGGCTGCTCCCGGCCACTGGGACCTGAAGGCAACATGAGATATTTTACGTTAGATTTCCCTCAAAGCTGCATGATTGAGTTCCACCTTTGTTTCTCCTGCTGCCAAATATTCAGGAAGTGTAGAGCTTGGAGCGCTGCAGCTTTTCACAGACATATCCTCTTCCAGGACCATTTCCCAAAATTGAGTTTTGCAGGCACTTGAGCACAATTCCTATCACAAAAAAATGACTTGTGTTAAAAAACAAATATTTTGTTGTGTAAAATAATTGCTAGGAAAAAACCTCCCTCTACTGATAAGAAAACAAAGCCCTGTTTCCTGCTGGAAGAACAGGGCAGCTCGCTATGAGGGGGGGGAAAGAAGGGAAAGTCCCGGACAAAGTCTCTCTCTCCCGCTGACTTTTCCCTCCTCTGTGCTCTCTTATTCAAGCCATGTTCTGTCTGTCCCCTGGAGTGTGCTAGGTGTCACTGCTGCTGGGTGTGTTCGTGCAGGACAGAGGAGCTAAGCCGGCATCCAATGTCAGTCCAAACAGAGCATGCTCACTCACACCCTGCCCCTCTCGCTCTGGGCGGCAGCCTACCCAAACACACAACCTCTTCTTCTGTGCAACACGTCATTTCTCTCGCACACAGATTTTAACTCGACTACAAATTCTCTTCGCCGCCCCCCCGCCCAGCTTAACTTCCTGTCTGCGTCCCTCCATTTTCCCCTTTTTTTTTCTACATCCACACTTCCTTACATGCATTCCCTTCTCTACCCTGCATATTTTTCCTGGATGGACGGCCTCTCTCCCCCACTTCTGTTTCTTCCTCTCTGCCCCCTCCCTCGGCCGGGCTCTGTGGCTGTGCGAGTCTCAGATTTCACTCTTGTCGGGCTGCAGGCAGCACCACCACCAGCTGCCCTCGTTGACACCATACCTTACTCATTGCATTTTCTTTCCATTCCATCGACTTCACCTCACACCATTTGCCTCAGTGTAATAGGTGTCTTTATACTGTATATATCACATTTAGTGACCTCACAACATGTAATTTATTTAATGTATTTAAACTTCATTGGAAGTGTACTATATGTTAGTAGAGAGGTTCAGACCCCAGCAAAGGAAATGCCTCCGATACTGCAACATACAGGACTTCAGTTTCTAGAGGTTGGACTATTGTTGCCGATTTCAACAGCTTTTTAAAAGGAAGCAAATGTGTAAATTGTGTAGTTTGATATTTTATAAGTCCTTTTTAAATTATAACAGTCAAACTAGATCATAAAAATGAGTCCTATGCTATTCATTCTTTATGTGCATTTGTTTCTCAAAGCCATGCAACAAGGGTACATAATCACTTCCACACAGCGTAAGAAGCATACAGCTGGTACAATATGTTATCTTTTTAATGCACTGGTGGGTACTTGGCATCAGCAAATACAGAAAAGGTCCAGGTAATACAATCAGTAGGGAAACTATGGTATTGGAACATCTCTATATCTCACAGCTGATCTACAGGTACTTTGCAGATGAAAAACAATGTGATGTATTTCTGAGATCAGGGGACTCCATCCCTCGGGATTCAGTCACTACGGATATGTAAAGTGTTCCCCTCTCGTTTGTTTCTTTCTCTGACATAAGCTCTTTTTTTTTCCTGCTCACACACACACACACAAACTCTGGCTTCCTTTCTCAAAACAAACAGAACTGAGCCAGCCAGGAAAAGAAGCTCCAGTGAAACCGAAATATCTCAGAGAGCCAGAATCTGATTGTCAGCAGGAGAGGAAACCGATAGCGAGCTTAGTGAACACAGAACAATACGTTATCACTGGCCCTGTTCACATGGCGCACTAAAACGCATTTTTTGCAGTTCAATGGCATATCGACAGAAAAACAGGACAGACGGTTTAAAATGAGGCGTTCGCAGTGGTGTTTTTTTTCCCCCCTCAGGTGAGATGCGCCTGGATTCTGGCTGTGAAAGCACATTTAGACTCGTTGGGCTGAAAGAGACGACAGGAGGCGCTCGGCTGTATTCTCCTCACCGTCGTTACACTGCATCTGTTCACATTATCACCACACAATATAAACATAATGTAGTCAGAAATTCAACAGCAGAGAAAATATGTGCACAAAGAGAGCCCCCTGTGAGACAGACACACACACACAGAGCTATAAAACAACACAAGTGACACTAGTCCAATGCCCAAAGTGTGCTATTAAAGGGGCAGAGCAGCAGATACAACAATGAGCCATCTGGACCAGGCAGCAGTTGATCTCCAAAGACCCCAACACATCCACACCTACAGCCAGGGGTTTACAAAGGGGAGAAAGGGAGACATATTATTTACATCATTCAGACTTTGGCGATACAGATGTCTACATTTTGCTGAGCCAATAAACCAGCACTGAACTGAGATACCAGTGAGTTGGAGGATTAAAAAAAACACATCTTGGCAGAGAGCTTCTAAAATATGCTTTCTGCTGAATTGTACACAAACCAAAATTTCCATATGAAACATCTTGCTCTCGTTTTCTTTTACAGTCTGGCATCAACATATCTGATGTGAGTCACTGAGACAAGGCTGAAATAAAAGGCAAAGAAATATATAAATAAGTTCTTCACAGCTACTTGTCCAAAAACTACTTGATAACGAGGCTTTGCTCAGATCTAATCACCACGTTTGTTGTGATTTCACTCGTCTCCACTGGTTCACTCCTGCTCAGTTTATCCTGTTGCTAATTGTGAGCTAAATTTAAAACAAAGACATTTAAGTTAACCCACTTTTCCCCACTGTTGATACAGAATGACCCCGGTGTTATACTGGGTAAATGGGTGCAGGCAAAGTCCATTTAGAAGCTTTGACCAGCAGATTACTGTAGAGTTCCCAGAAACAACTGTGTCTACAGACTGTAAAATCAGCACTAAATAGAAAGATTACACTAGACTGAGGTTCCCATTACATTTACAAGAATCTAAAAGGAAATTTGAGAGGAACTGGCTCAAGAAAATGCTAATTTATTTGCAGTGCCACTAACCTTTTGCAAAGGGAGTAGATGGGAGAAGAGGACATGTTTAAAATATCCTCAGTCAAACCTCAAATAGTAAAACATTTGTGTTGGTCCACATAGATTTCATGTTTATGTTTTTCATCACTCGAGGGCAGCAGATGCTTTAGTGGACATTTCAGTCGCATGCTTCTACTGAAATTCGTGATTACACATAAAATTTGTGTAATCCCAGAAGATTGTATGTTGCATTGTGATGGATGTGGCAAGTGGACGGAATGTGAAATGCACCCGCACATCCGACTAGACAAAAACCAGAGGCATTGAGTTACACTATGTTTTATGCTTATTAAAAGAACCGTTGCCGCATCACTGCCAGAAGAAAAACAAATCAACGTACTGTTCCAACCTCTCTCTACTGAGAGAGTGGGCAAACTAGTCAGGAGCCAATTCACTATTCATGAGGAGGTTCTCCCATTTGGCTCAGAGGTAGATAAGGTAACAGAGGAAACCACTCTTCACAACAAACCGAGGCAGCGAGTAGATCAGCGAGTCGTAGGAGTTACCCACCGCTCGCTGACTGGACCCTGGTGAAGCAGATGAACAGTTTACTCACCGACTATCCCCGGTTCTGTAATGCATGATACAGGTTTGCATCTCCAGCTGAATGTAGATGGTTATACTACGACATTTAAGTATATAGCCTGACAGATATTTGGAAGTAAAACATTTCACATTTAACCATAAACATTATGAAACATAACTATACTAAAAAAACCGCAAATGAAGCTGCATATATAGGATGAAAGTAAAAGACTTAAGATCATAACAGATCTTCATAGTATGCATTCAAACAAAGGACATTTGGTTAGCTACAAGAGCTGCAATATCATTGGGGATGAGTGAAGCCAGCTTAAAACAAACAAAAACAACAAATCTTGGACATCTCCTTCAGGGTAATGTTATAAATTCTTTCACTTAAGCAGTCGCCTCTTTTCCACAGCAGAAAAAAAACAAGAGTGTAACAGTGCAGCTTGTTACCATGGAGAAGCCGCACAGAGCAGGGATATCATGGCGAGCAAAAAACTACACACAAACAAACACACACACCTTGTGTATTATGTTCATGCACAAACACACAGAGCGATAAAGCAAGAAGGGACTCCCTTTGGCATTAGTAAGAGATCTAGAATTACCTCACTGCTACACAGCCAGTGAGTCACTGTCTCTCCCACACATGCGCGTGCACAAACACACACATGCACACGAACACACATGGCCAGCAGTCAGAACAGCTGTCGATCGTGAGCTCTAGTCACTGAACGTGTGCTGCCGATGCTTCGACCAATCAGGTTGCAGTTTACTTCCGCGGCTGTACAGTCTCTTTTCCAGACTCTGGAGGCACTTAATGAAACATTTCTGTATAAAGTATTTACGATTGATTTAATGTGTGACATTTAAATTTCACTTTGTTAATATTTGTGTTATTCTTTTTCTATTACGTGTGTGTCTACTGTATTAATAAGTGTAACGTGCAAGTTAAATTCCTTGCACGTGTCGACTTACTGTCCATGTGTTGTGTCTTTGACCTTTGACCTTCAAAACATGTATGACAAGGCTGAAGAAATTCCCTCTAGTTCTTCATGAAAATGGGACGGACAGAGGGACAAACCAGGAAAACAATGTCAAAGGCTTGTGAGCATAAAAATGCTATCAGGCTTGGTCGTAGATGCCGGAGAGCTTACACACCACATCTCATCCTATCCTTAAGAGATTAAATATCACAAGAAAGTACCAAGACTCCCAAAAATTATACAAATATGATGTCACAAGCGAGTCCAGTGTGTTGTCATGTGACAAGGTTCATGCTCAGGTTAACAGGTCGTCAAACGACAGCAGCAGGAGCAACACAAGCAGACAGACCATGTGGAATTTAAATACAAAATGTGCAAATCAAACGTATTGGATTCTAGAAAGGACGCCAGGTTGAGCTCATCAGCAGGAAAAGATCTGGTGAATCATCAAGTGTGAGGCATCTTTTCAGATTCAAGTAGTGTCATCATGACCCATCTACTCAGCCTGAAGCATACAGAATACAGACTGGAAAACTATTTGTGCATGTACCAGAGAATAGAGAGTATTCTATACAGCATGCTTTTCATTTCTGTTGAAGATCAAAATTAAACAAAATTAGACAAACGTCAAAATATGCACTTAAATTTAATGTATAAAAACATTAAACAAAGTACAATATGAAATATCCTTATAGTTTTACCGACTGCATACAAGACTAAAGTCCTGTGCTACATATTTTGAAGCTTATCCACTTGAATATTTTCTAAATTATTCGCCAACACTGTAAAAACCCCTCCTACACTATGTTAATAGTCAGAGACAGCAGGGGTCAAGGTCAGAGCTAATGACCTCTAGGGGTGATGTGGCAGGTGACCACGTGTGACTCAACCATCAGTACATATATGTGCTTACATCATCCTCACTGCAGAGCTCAAATTATTAATGATACAGTAAGGCTGAGAACAAGAGAAGCACCCATCAGCCGGACCTGCTGTACATCCGCTGCATGCAAACTGTTTCCTTTGAAATTCTAAATGCTGACAAATGTAGGTCAAAATTTAGCACCCTGCTAGCCTGTGTGTAAATATCACTGTGAACAAATAATACACTGGATGTATGATTTTAAAAAAGCAGTGTTAAATTTGTGTATATACCTTGAGTATAAGTCAAATTCTAGGCTGATTCATGCAGAACTTATACCAGGATCTTCAGTTTCAACCCCAATGCCAATAGCTGACTTAGTGCCACTGTAACTGAGCTACATTAGTTTTTCAACCAATAGAACAAAAGTGTGAAAAAGAAACCCTCCTTTATTTCATTTCATTTGACCAACTACGAGGATTTCATGAGAATGAGTCTTTCCAATCCATGACATAAATCCTCATCATCTGTCAACATCCATCCACATATGAAAACCATCCCGGTGGCTACATTACCGTACGACTAAGCCTCTGTATAAGCTAAAAGAACCTGTGGGTCAGAGCAAGTTCATCTGTGCTGCTACATCACCAGCAGTCAGGATCATATTCAAATAACAAGAAGCTAATTGTTTTACTCAGGATGACATGTGTGTGTTTTTGCACCTTTTACCTTATCTGCCGTCCTCTGAAGGACACAGAGGCATGTGAGGGAAGATTGATTGACACGTCCCTGACTCACCTGTTAGTCAAGCTAGCTGGTCAACTTTAACCTTTTATCACCAAGGCTCAACCTGATCAGAGGTAAGCCAGTCAGAATAATGGAAGAGGCATGTGCAGCTGTGCAGGGCCCAAGAGAAAATGTTCCTTTAGGATTGTGAGATCAGCTGCTGGAAGAATCCCATGTTAGTCTGACAACCAGGCTGTTCCCTGATTTATTCTCACCATCACATCTTGTACTTGGCTCTGAGAGTGTGATGTCTGGATCCTGAAAAGTCTTTAGTGCAGCTCCAATGCGGCAAAAATACACAATTAGTGTAATTATTCAAACACAATGATACTAATCGTCCAGGTGGTTGTCATTAAAAAAGGGCCAGAGTTTTTTTCTCTCTTTATATCTTCTAATAACCTTTGGGATTCTGGTGTTATTCAGCCTGTGGTTACAAAAGAAAGAGCCTTTCTCTACATGTAGCCATCACATAGCATATATACAGTTCCAACTTTTATTGCGGTTTAAACTCTACATACAGATCACGGGCTGACAGATAATTCAGGTCACGAGAGCTGCCTCTTTTGAGTAAACTAACTTTCAACCGCAGCACAACACTTTCAGCCTACTGACACTACATCTGCATGAGGCATGGGTAAGACTGTCCATCTAGTGACTGTTTAACCTGTGAGGCCCATGGTGACACACAAACACCAAAAGATATACAAAACAGGCAAATAGTTTAGGTCATTTCTCCTCTACCAGCCTCCAACAGAAGCCAATCATTTTCATTTCCAGGTACAACAAAAAGCAGGTTGTTTCTCCATCTCCACCTTAATCATAAACAAGTGGACATTTAAACTTTAAAAGACATACTAAAGGTGATTTATGTCTACATTTCCCACATGTTGTATTTCTTTTCTCCCTACAGACTAGGAGAATGACTAAATGATTAAGAAAGAAAAAAACACAATCCAAATAAACAATTCCAATTAAACCAGTTCCCTCATACTAGTTTGCCAAGTGAGCCTCAGGTTAGCACTGCTAGCACCAGTAGACTTCTTTCCTTAGAGATTACCGTGCACATGCCTGAGCTGAATGTGGTTTTGCATCGCTCCACTCAAGTCTACATACGACCTTATTTTCCTTTCCTGATCAAAATGCTGCCAAACCGCACTGGTTTACGAGATGTCATGTGTCCCACTTTCCACCTTGCTGGTTTACAACATCTGGGCATTAGCACGGGCAGAGTGCATTCACTGATGAGAGCCAACATAACACTGGAGGCCTGCTTGGACATTTCTTACCTTACATACAAAATGTGTCTTCTCACTTTGGAAAAACTATCCCATGTCGCTTCAAAAGCATGAAGCATGTGCTTTGTCCAATAATAACTTTGCTTTTGTTTTCATTTTAAAACCAGGAGTGGATTTGTCTCAGATTAGCCATGAAAAAGTGAAACCTTCTGGTTGTCAATGACGATGAAGACTGAGTTGTGGAATTTATAATTTTATTCAAAATATCCCAAAAGAGATTTATGTGCTGCTGATGCAAGAGAACCAGAGATACTTAACTCAGACACTCAGCTTGACTCTGGGGCTCCTGCGAGAAACTGCACAGATTCTCTAGTTCGCTTTTACCCAGTATTTCAAAAGTCAAAGAGCTGAAATCACATTCATGAACCTGACACACATGATCTGATGTCAGGGAGTTGTGCTAGTGGAGAACTCAAAGTAAAACACATCACTGTCCCTCTTTAAAAAGCCACTTCTGCTCATCCAAAACAAAAACAGACCCACAACCATGTACCATTGATACTTTAATACATGGGACAGGTTCAAGTTGTGTTGAGCACGTAGTCACCTTAATGTCCATTTGTTCGATCGAATGTGTCTGTGTGAAGAAGAAAGCTTTAATATGTAGGATACAGACGTATGCATTATTCTAAATTCAAAACTATTTAAATCTCTTCATATTGATGTTGACACTTGAATCACTTTCGCGTGTTTAAAAGTCACTTGAGACTCAGCACATTACAGCTCCTAACACCTCACTGTTTACTTATTTCAGGAGTGTATCTGTAAACCAGTTTGATGAACCTCAACTCCCATCCATCCCACCTCAACAAGCACGGAAACCTTGTAATCAACAACAACAACAACAACCACCACTGTGCTTCAGCCCCTGGTCTGAGTGCTCTTCCGTCACAAAGGGTCAAATCTCGCTGTCTTCATCGTTGACTTCCTGACAGCTTCTCTCCTGACACATCTACAGGTGTCCACGTGAACTGTACCGATCCGCCAGCGGACACACACACAGCGGGTGAACGTGTAGTAAAACAGATCATCAGCATCTGAAGGGAACAACAAGAGCTGAAGGCTGACGTCCACTGGTCCTTCTGTCTCAGACACACACACAGACACAGACACACACGGTGGGGTCTTATCCAGCTACACTCCTTCCTCTGGGGGGTAAACATTAGTCATCACCAAACCAGTTACCGCTGCTGCACATGACAAAGACCCGACTGGTTTCTGCTGGGAGCTGAACCAACCTGCTCCCGAAGCCCACCGGCCCCGTCCGGCTGACACAGACAGCGGCGTAGCCCACCTAGCTGCAACTGTTACACACACACACACACACACAGAGGCCTTGCCTGCTAGCACGGCGGCTAGCCTGTTAGCTTTAGCGACTGTGCGAAACAAGCTAGCAAACAGATGCGTTTAAAAGGGGGCTATTTCTCTCGTGCACAGCTCAACGCGCGTGTTCGCTCGACGTGGCCGCGGGTGCACCTCGCAGGTACGCGTGCGTTTTTACAGACGTCATGACAACAAACCAGCTAGCGACACGGCTGAGCTAGCTCCTTTTTTTTCTCCTCCTCCTCCTCCTCCTCCTCCTGCCAAGCTCGGCTAGCTAACAGGCAACATTAGCATCGAGCTAACGAAGGAAGCTAATGCCTGCTGTTGTTTCCCCCCCTAACACACACACACACACTCTCACACATACACATGCGAAAATCCGGTGTTTCTGCCGCCGCGACCCACCCGCTTACCTCGGACGAAATGTGCTTCAGCTCACTGCAGGGGAAACGCCGGCTGTTTGGCGAGGAAACGTCCACACGAGCCGTGTTTATCGTCTTTCATTCGTTAGCTGGCTCCTCTCGCGGCTCCTGATCTGAGACGAGACGCCAGGCGTTAAGTACCAGCCGCTCGGGAGCGCGCACAGTTGTTGAAGTTTGTCGCGGGGGCGCGCTCAGCACAAGCCCGACGGCTGCACACATTTAATGTGAAGCGAGTGTTTCCGGTAAATAAATATATATGCACACGAATCAGCGACTTACAGCTCATTGCATAGTTTGATAAATAATAATAATAATATTTTATTTTATTATTAGTTTATTTCAGATTCTATAGGTCTATAATTGTAGGTTTATATAAAATAACACAAATATCCTAAAAATAAATATACATGTAAAATCACTGACTTATGTCCCATTTAATACTTTAATATTATTTTATTTTACATTAGTTTTATTTCAGATTCATGGTTCTGTTTTTAGGTCTATATAAAATGACAATAATATTCCCAATATAAATATCAGTGACTTACAGTTCATTCCATGCTTTGATATAATAATAATATTATTTTATTTTTATATATGTTTATATATATTATTTAGTTTTATTTCAGAGCCATAGTTCCATATTTGTACGTCTATATAAAATGACTCAGTGATTCCAAAATAAAAATATATGTAAGAATCACTGACTTACCTACTAATTTTATTATATTATTCGGTTTTTTTCAGATTCATAGGTTCATACTTGTATAAACTAAAATGACACTCAGTAAAGCTCCCAATAGTGCCCATATGAAACCTACTTCAAATATACAACACATTACAGGTCATTTAATTGCTAATTAGCATCCATTAGGGAGCAATTCCAGGGGGTTGCAGCATCTTGCTAAAGGACACTAAGGCATGGGCGGGGATTCAAGCTGCCAACATTCTGGTTGGAGGACAACTGCTCAATCCTGTCAGCAACAACCACCAACACAAATTCACCGTTTACACTAAACTGGACACATAAATATCATCACCCTTAAAATCCTGATTTTCAAATCAAGATCCACAATGTTGCTTCAATATATCAACATATTCATTATGCATTTTGGAAATATAGTCAGGATGACCATTTTTTATTTTAAACCTCAACCCTCTCTCAGGAAAGAAATAAACACGTGACAGTCATCGGGATAATCATTGATATCAACTGATACCCATTTTTTAATCTTGATATAATTTTTGGTCGTATCATCCAGCCCAAGGATATTGCACTTTCTTCCAGTTTGGAAGCTCGAGCGAAATTCAGGATTACATCATCATTTGCCACCTGAACAAGTTTTTCCGGTTTGCATTATACTGCCGCTGCACCAGAAGTGTGTTCTGTGAAGTACAGTCGTCTCTAAAATGTGCTATTTTAACATCTGTTGATGAGGGTGATGGGAAGATAATCCCTCCCAGTCCCTGCTCATCACAGTCACAGGAGAATCATGTGTTGCACTGCTTTTTTTCCTATTTGTTTTAACGCCTCTAATTCCCAATCAGTTTATTTAGCAGAGTCTAACCCCGCATCTGTTTTGTTTTTGTTATTATCTGCAGGTATTTAAACCAAATCCAGTTACTACTAGAATGCCTCCAGATATGATATTGAACTGGTTTAATTCATGTAATTCATATTTTAATGAATACAAATGACTACAAGTTAAAAAAAGCCAGCAGTCGTTGTTCTTGTCTTCAGCTAATGTGATTGAACTATTTTCCCCAAACCATACATGTAACTGGGCGAGATTAAGATTAAGATTAAGAGGACGTGTCACTTCTTCCATAGTAATCTGGACATAAGGGAGTCCCCCACCCCCCACTTGACACCATCGGGGTTGTGCAGGGTGCGGATGGGAGGGGCTGGGATTACACAGAAGGATTGGTTATGTAAATGCATTGTCCCAGTAGACAAGCGGCAGCCGGAGCTCATGGGAGGGCGAGAGAGGCTCAGACAGAAGAAAAGTGAGAGAAAGAACAGACTTTTGAGAATATAATCCTATTGGCCTCTCTGGAGCCCGGGCTTTGGGTGCTGTAAGAATACCTCTTACTGTAATCACACGGAGACCAAGAGCTTTTCATTACATCTATTAACTCACCGCCCCTTATTCTGAACATACTGTACAAACTAAACCACATTTATCACACGGAGGGAATATTGCAAAGTATATGTGGATATAAATAGTTAAATAATAAGTCTGAGACTGTGAGCCTGCCCTCAGACTAAGTTCACGTTGTTTCCTCTGCTACCTTGATCACATTATTTGATGATTACCGAATACACTGAATACTTAAAAAAGTACACAAACACACAAACATACAATGAAAACATGTTTTTAATCAAACCACACACATTTAGGTCATTCCACATGAACTTCTAATGTTGTAATTGGCTATATTGATTTGGTCAATGCCGCAGTCATGTTTTACTTTGTGTACTGGGCCATATCACTCACTGACACACAGTGGTCATGAGCCCAAATAACTTGACTGTGCTCACAGAGGTTTAAAAACCTAAACCTGTATTAATACAAGCAATAACTAAGAAATCAATGCACCACAAATGTCCAGTTTTTTCCCTCTGATTCCCTGGGCCTCCGTTGAAACAGGGGAAAGACCCCCTCCCACTTTCAAAACCTCTTATGTCGAGTATGTTGCCTCCTTATCCAATATAAGGATTTAAATAACACCTGTTGTTCCTGGGCAGACAGAATGCAACGTGTCATAATATCATTAGCTTTGTTTTGCCGTGACAGTTGCCTTTGATCCAGCCCAGAGGATGAATCCTAATGACCAGCATGGGGCTAGCATATGTGTGTTATTTAGTCAAACACCTCAACAACATGAATTACCATGAAGTTTGAATCCTCCTATTTTCATCTGCACCATCAGCAGGTCAAAGTTTTTATGTATCACGTTTATTTCTCAATATCTACAAGATCTGTTGGTAGAAATTATTTGGCTCATAATAGTAACAATAGGTGACTTCTACTATGCTGATGTTAGCATTTAGCACAAAGCTAAGCGGGTCTTCAATAACCACTTGAAAGAGTTTCTTTACCGCTGTCCATTTGTTTGATTATTTGTCAGCAGGATTACGCAAAAGCTGCTGAACAGATTCACATGGAACTTGCTGGAAGGATGGAACATGGGCCAATAAAGAACCGGTTAAATGGTTTGGGGCAGATCCAGGAATCTTTCATCACTTTTTGACATTTTCGATGATTATTCATGAAATAATTCATAGATCTTGATGAAAAAATATCACCATATTTGGGGGAATGTTCAATTTGGTGCAGCTGGATTGGGCCTTGGTGGAGGTATCCACTCTGCTGAGTATCATTCTAGTTGAAGTCATTGGATCTTCATGGCAGAGTGAGCTTTCACATGTAGGGTTAAAGATTTTAAATTGAGGCTGCTTCAGGCAAACTAAGGTATCAAGAGTCATGAGTAACATCATTTCTGAAATTCACAGGTAACCAGCAAAGCTCTACAGGGGTTTGTGTAATGTGATCGTATTTCTAGCTACAGTTTGATCAAGCCGAGGGCAAGAGAGAGGATCTCAACATGGCTACAGGGCAGAGCAATCCAGCAGGAATATGAGAAGGGCATTCCTCCATAAGGGCTGATGCTCTATCTTGTCACGTTACAGTAAGTGAAAACATGCATGTGCAAGAAATTGGACTGCTTCCTCCTTGGGTCACACCATACCCCTAAACAAAATCCCATGGATATTGGTTCAGTGGTTTGGGCATAAATCTCTGGTTCTGCTATTGTGGACCAATTTTGAGGATCTTACTGTTTCTGTTATTCAACAAGGAAAAGTCTTCAAATGTCCAGCTGTAAATGTGCTCAAGAAAGTCCCAAAGTGAGTCCATTTCCTCAGAATGATGAGAAAAATGAGGCAAACGAGGCAGAAGCAGGAAACAGCAGGGTACGGGACAGCAAGGAGTAGGTGGGAGACGGGCTGAGGGTAGAGAGGGGAGAGGAAATGGGGAGATCCAAACCCGAGAGAATGTTAAGCTGTGCTGGTATTCTGCCGGAATTTGAATTTCTCGGTGGGACGTAACAAAGTACATGATGTTTAATTTGAAAGAAAGATACTGAGAGGAAAACTGGGAAGGAAGAAGAAGAAGAAGAAGAAGAAGAAGAAGAAGAAGAAGGGAGATGGTTGGAGGGCGAAAAGAGAAGAGAGTTTGAGAGAAAGGGAGGAAGGAAGTGTGGAGACAGGGGTGACGGATGTGAGGGAAGAGAGGAGAGAGTGGGTGGAGGGGAAAGGTGAAAAGACAAGAGAGGAAGAAGAAGGTGACTGGGAGTCGGCAGAATCGCTCACAATCAAATCATCAGCACATTCCACACATGACACTGGATTCTTACACTGATGCAAAGTGTCTGCACTGGATTCCTCAGGCTGCTCATGGAGGAGTTTGTTAGCTGCGGCGCTGAGGTCAGGAGTTTGACAATTTATCTTGGAAACCAGAAGAACCATATTTGGAGTGGAGCCTGACGCTGCACACGCCCACCTACACCTGCGATCTGCACTGAACTAGCTGTCAATCACACGGTATCCCCTTCCCAATGCATATAGTGCTTTATCGACCATATGACAAAATGAAATGTGTGCAAGTGCAAAACCAAGCTCACGAGCACAGGGCGGAGACTTGCGTGAGCTTGACTTTCTGTTGGTTCTTACAACTGCTCAGCAATGTCCCTACTTCGCACACAGAGCAAAACCTTCACTCGCAGGTTTGTCTGTCTGATCAGGAATACCTTGCAGGACCCAACAATCACCATAACACACTCCGTAAAAAAAATATCATGTGACGTCATAAGTAGTAGAGTCATTTTCTCATGGTTTTCTGTTGACTTCTATGCAACCAGCGGAGTAGCCCTCTACTGGTCATTTGAGAGAATACAGGTTTCAGGCCCCTTAGCCACATAAAGTCTGTGCTCAGCTGCGAATCTCTTTAATCAGAATGTGAGAATTGACTTATTATATAATCATCAAAACCATGACTCAACCCCAGAGACATGTTTGAGTGGTTTGGCAGGTGTATAGTTACGATTAGAATCATCCATCCATCCATCAGTTCCTGGTCCCTCCCCCTCTTCACCTCTTTCTCTCCTTTCACCCAAACCAGTGGAGGCCAAGGCCCCGCCCCCGCTCAGTCTGGTTCTACTGGAAGTTTCTTGTCATCTTCTCTCTTCATCTTTGTCAAGAGTTTTCTTGTTGTGATTGGAAGCTGTACATGTGAAATCAGACTGAGGGCAGAGGTTGAAGGGGTGTGTGTGGTCCCTTTAATGATGTGACCGGGGACCATCTTGTGTCAAGGGTACAGCCTCATGTTGACAGTCGAACCCAAGAGAACTCATTAGTCATTACTACATTATTACATAAGCTCTCATGAGTCACACCAGCACACATCTGCCAACTCAGACTTCATGTTGATCTCAACCACCGGGGAGGATTTACAACTTTACCTCAAAGGGTTGTGACACAATCACAGTGAGAAAATATTTCCACAGACAGACAGACAGACAGACAGAAACACAGACACACAGACACACAGTTACAAAGACACATGTGTGTTTTGTCGTTGCAGATCCAGGATTGTTGTTGTTGTTATTGATTGTTCAGATACACAATGTGTCTTCACCTCCATGTGTTTCTATTGTTACTGGTCACTCCTCCATCACTGCTCTGCCCTCCATGCCTCCATCCCTCTCTTCATCTGTCAGATGTTTCCTCTTTTTAAACATTAATACACATCTCTCCATCCTCATGACAGTTTGAAATATTCAGATCTTCTTAACAAACACTTTTAAGCGTCCCTGCGGTTCTCTCCGAGGTTTCTGCGTTTGTTTCCTCTTGTTGAAAAGGTTTCTGTAACTTTTCCCTCTCTCCAGTCGAGGGTGATGAGGCAAATTGTGATATGTGAGCCGTGTAAGACTACAATTTGATTAATTGCTGCTTGTTGCTTTTGTAAGTGCAATAAGTATTTTGTAGTAAGTTGAAGTGTTGAAGGGTTTGATGGAAAAGTTTCAGTAATTATGAAGCTATAGAAGCCAGTGTTAATTAAGCACAAACACCAGATAAAGGCGGAAACAGCTCTGTCCAACGGTGATTCAATTGATGCCAATTAACATGTGGCATTTATTTTAAACTTCCCATGTAGGTAACTCTCACCGAGACAGAGAGCAGCTCCCAAAATACCAAACTCTTCCTTTCAGTATTCAGTTCTTTATTCTTGAGGCTGGTCTAACTTTAGAATGTGCTGGAGTCTTAAATGTGACACAGCAGGACTTCTGCTATGACACATTCCTCATGTGACTTTAAACTATAAAGTGTCACATTGCATAAAGTCCCGTTCTGCGTTTCCTCTCACGAGCTCCTCTGGCCAGCAAGTAGCGTTACTGTGTATTAATGTAAATGACGTGAGTTCAGAGGTCAGAGCACAGCAGCAGCACACACAGCGCTGTCCATTGTGTGTCTCCAGAACCGTAACTACAGGGTTGTGCATGACACACTCAGGACCGCGGAGCAACGAGGAAGCCAAGTGAGGACAGAGGCCGACTCGGGAAAACACTGAAACAGTGGCACAGATAGGAGTTTAGATCTGAGTCACCTCATTAGGAGCAGAAACACCACAAGTCTGCCACAGACAACCAGGGTTTCCTTCTTTTAACTGTTCAGGAGTCACAGTGTGTGGCTCCAGTTCCACAAATCACATTAGAAATCAAGAACCCAGCAAATGAAACAGGTGAATTTTGTTACTTCTAAGCAAGTTATGTTTTCATTGCTGCTTATTTACGGGGAAACTACTCCACAGATTTGACTGAAACTTGGTTGAAGGGTGTGGTGTAATGAAGAACCCATTCAATGCTGGAGTGGATTCAACTGAGGGGGAACTTTCAGGGATTCCTGTTTTTCAACATTTCTGTGAATTCCTCAAGAAACAATGCAAAGACCTCCATGCTCAGGCCTATTCATGTGACCCATCTCTGTGTGTGTTTCATTTGGTGCCGTCTTCTCAAGTTAAAGGAACCAGTTGTGCAACGAACCGCTTGTTTTGAGTGCAGCGTTGTCTCAGAGTCAAACGCTAAAAATTCACTTGGAGACGAAAATATTTAGTTTCTCAACCTTTCGGGTCGGAACCTCGAGTGAAACTGCCAAACTGGTCGTGCACCAACTGTACGCTCTGCATGCGAAGGACTCCTATTGCAACAGGAGTCGTGCCGATCTGTTCCAAATTAAACTTGCCGTCCTGTGGGGAATTCTCCTGCAGATATTTTCTTTGGCTACGAGCAGGACCTGCACACGATTCCCTGGAGCACTTTCCACTGCAGCCCAGGAATAATATGTGGACACACACATTGTCAGCGCTGGCAAGTCCCTTTTCCTGAAACATGAGCCACATGCATTTGCATAACGAGAGCCAGGTTGCAAGAGGCACGTTTGCCTCTGCAATGTTGTACCTGATGGGTCCCTGGGGTCCGAGGCCTCACTGGAAAACAATAAGGGAAAAAATGTAATAAAGAAGAGAATGATAATATGGATGAAACTCTCTTCCAGCCAAACTCCACAGTTTGCCTTTTGGTTCCCACTTGATTTCTTTTCATCCCTGGACTATTAAACTATATATTCTTTTAATGTCAATAATTTATGTGATACTTTGTGTGTGTGTTTGTGTGTGTGTGCTCATTGAATTAGGAAACATCTCTACATGACCAAGTCCACGTGTAGAATCCGATCTGTCATCACCACAAACCTTCACATGAAGGAAAAGTAAAGTGTGCTCCCCATGTAACCTCATACATGTCAGTGTGTTTTTGCGTGTGTGTGTGTTTGTGTGTGATCCCGTGCACCCTTGGGAGCGCCCTCTTAAATCCCTCGATCTCCAGTGTCAAGGACAATATCCAGTTTCATTCTGGCTAGACTCATTCTTTCAGAATCTGTCCAGCCTTCATGGACACAACCTTTACTCCTGAGGTGACAGGTCACAGGTTTATTTGACACATAATGATATTGATAAATTGTTGTCGACAGTTTTATTACAACTTGTATTTATTGTAGAATCATTTTCACGGACGCTTGCCAGTAACAGAACCTTTCTGGTTCTCTGCATCGTAACTATTAAACATTCATGATTTTCAAAGAACTGACTGAACCAGAAGATCAGAAGTTGATTGGTTATGTATATGTAGCTTTTGTTTTCATTATTTAATCAATATATTTATTTTATTATATATATAGCGGTGTAAGTATATCATATTCTTCCATGTGTTACATTTTGACATTACGGTGAATAATAGGTGTTACAAAAATGAGGAAGGTTAAAGTAATGCCAGATAGTCAAAGGTCATTCTCACCAAACAGATATTTTCAGATTTTCTATTAAGGCTCCAAACTCTAAAAAGGTCAAAGTTAATCTGAGTTGAACAGGTGCAGAAAACTTTACAGTAAAGTCAGGGACCTGTCAATCAAAGAAACAAATAAGTCATGAATAAAACCAGAGGAATTATTGAATTCTCTTGTTGAGTTAATGTAAATATAAATGTTCTATTCAGTCACTTCTAACCAAAACCCCCGTCTGGGTCATGTGGGTCATGTGGGTAGAACTGGCAGGTGGTTGTACCAGACTTACGTTGTCATGGCTACAAGAATACAAGCCACAGGAAAGTAGCGGTGACACGTGTCCCGGACCTGAATCTTCACGGGAACAATTATATGAAGTGAATAAAATAATAAATATGTGATCAAGGTTATACTGCTGTGGCACAGGTAGCAAAAACATCAAATTATAAGAAAACAGTTAAAGGTTTTTTTTGTCGCCATGGTAACGATTGGTAAACACATGGTCCTGGCTGTCGAAACAGATTTAAAGAGAAATTACATTTTGTTTAATTATTCTACAATCTCTCTTTTTCATGCACTGGTCCGACTTGTTAAACATGTGACGTCTCTGATACACGTCTATGTGAAGGTGCAGTTGAAATCATATTGAATCAATAAGACATTTTCCTCCAGTGGCTCCAGCTTAACGTGCACTGACCTCTAGTGAGTGACTGGCAGAAGTGAAAGTGTGAGTTCACTGACACCAGCATGCAGAGTCAGAGTCAGGGAGGGAAGTTTCTATCAGCTGCATCCTGGTATCATGCTGGAGTTATAAAAGTAATAGTTATAAATACGGGTTTCTACCAGTAAAAGAGTAGATTCAGGTTGTCGTCCATCTGTGTTTCTGTGCTCGACTATTTCTTTGACCCATGACTAGTGAAGCTAAGCTAACTGCTAACATCAAGTTGTCTGATTTCCTCTGATACACAATAAAAGCAAAAAATCACGATTCCCCAAAATGTTTTAAGTGTTTGTTTTAATACTTTATACAAAATGTTTGGCCATCACAGTAACGTCGCCCCACAACAACTGACTGAATGAAAACAAGGTGAAACGCTGTAGGTGACAGAACAGGAGGATAAACAGTCAACACTGTCCAACCATGCAAACATGAGTTTATGGGAACTGCTGCGTTTTATTGAGTTTTGTTTTCCACATACATAAAACTATATGTGCACTGTAGCCAAAAATGCTTGTATTTACAAAAAAGAGAAGAAGAAATGAATATACACCTAAGAAATATAGTAATAAAAGTCCTTCAGTGATTCCTCACAACAACAACAAAGTATGAACAGAACCTTTTGACACCCTGTGAAGATTTTTGTGCAGATTATTCTTTACAAGGAGATAAAGTGTTTGTATTATACAAAACTCAGCTGCTGCAGCCCCACGTTCTCCGGGTGTATGAGGGTAGAAAAACAACACAAGCTCTCTGAAGATCCGTCAATGGCACAGTGTTAAACTCACGACATCGTCATTTACCTTCAGTGGTTTGAATTCAACTATTAACACTAATTACAAATGCAAGTTAAAATAAAGAAGTGGTGTTTGCTGGATTTTGGGGTGAGAAACCGAAACTCTTTTAAAAAAGGGGCCGTTTCATTCAATCAGCAAAATGATTAAATCCAAACTCTTGTAGTGTTTGTTTCCATCCAGGGTCAGAAGCACAAGTGTGTGTAAAGACCAACAACCTGCAAAGAACCTCGGTAAACAAAACTAGTAACTGCATCCTCCTGGAAACCCTGTCGGATGGCGACTCAAACCTGAACAACTCACTCTGTAAATAAACTTGAACTCAAACTCTCGTTGAAGTGATGTTCAGAAACAGTTTATCTGAGCAGCAACTGCCGGCTCAGTGCCTGAGTTCGGCTACAAACTATATATTCCAATTATATCTGAATATTGAAAAAAGTTTCTCTAAATAACAAATGTCTGGCCGAAAATCATCTATAAGCGAGGGAACAATTTAAAAAGCAAATTCCTCACTGAGAAGAAGAAACGGTTTCTGAGAAAAGGTTTGTGTCACTGACTGAGGAGGGAGGAGATAATCAAAGCTTCACTTAGATTGAGCCAAGTCAGAAAAAACAGGAAACCTTCGGAGGGCGTAGAGATGGGCAGTGATTCAATAAACGAGACGACCTCGGCCTGGATATGTACAATAAGTGAGCCATTTCTGAAATAATAATAATAATAATAATAATCTCTATAAAAAAATACAGGTTGCTGTTACTACCCATCTATACAGCCTCAAAATAACGGCCCATTACAAGCCTAGGTGCGTTTCTTTAGTTAGATTATATGTCATTATTCTGCTTTTGTAATCAAAGTTGCTTCTGGCATTTCTGTCCTGAAATTACACAAATTATTATTTGTAGGTAAAGCTAATGATCTCCTCATCCCTCTGATGAAGGACACCCCCGCCGTCCTCGTTGAACTGAGCCAGAAAAGGCGTCGCCGAGGAGATTAAGTTTTAAGCGCGGCACTTTTAAACATTTCCCTCGTTGATGTTGATGTTGAACCCTTGAACTTCTAACATGGTTCACTCACGTCAGGTTCAATACCCTGCTGCTGCCCGACGTTGTGTGTTAAAAAACATGCAAAAACCTGCCAGTGTGGATGATCTGATGGAGATAAAGCTCTGAGACTGTGAGTGGTGTCGAAGGTCTGATGGTTTAATGAGGATTTGGAGAAAGAAGCTGATCACGAGCTGCAGCCGCTGACCCACGAGACCAGGTCACCACTTTTGGTCCGAAACTTTTCCTCCTGCTGTTCGTCCCACGTTCATGGAACCTCTTGATTTGGATTTTGCTGCTTGATTCTTCAGTGTTGTTGTTGTGGATCGAGTGGAAAGCAATGGAGGAGGGAGAGAGAGAGAAAGGAAAAACAAATCCCCCAAAACACTCTTTGCCAGTAGCAGCTAGTTTGATGATCAATCTTAATGTGAAATAATAATATAAAAAGGAAAAAAACTTGAACTGTCCTCCAGGCTGGAGGATGGCATAATAAATTATATTCAGGCTGACACATGAACGCCTGTCCTTGCGGGTGAGTGTTCGCGTTGTGTGAGATTCTCACTGCACAGTCATTTATCCCAGCAGCAGCCCAGACAGGGCGTTCAGGTCTCTCATGTACGGGTTGTCACTGAGGATGCGGTCGATCCGCTGCTTCTGGTCGGGGAAGATGTCGTACAGCTTCCTCTTCAGATCCGAGGTCTCCCCCGGGGACCGCTGGGGCGGAGGCGAGGGTGACGGGGAGGGGGATTGGCGTGGTGGGTGCCATTCAGGGGGACCGGAGTGGGGCCAGTGCGCTGGGGGGTGGGCCATCAGGGAGGCAGGGGGCCGTGGTATGGAGGAGGGGGGGGCGAGGGGCGGAGTGCGGGGCCTGGACGTAAACCGGCTGCTGCTGCTGCTGGCTGGTCGGCCGCAGGTCTGAGGGTCTCTGAGGGGGCGGGGTGGCTGCAGTTCTCCTGAGAGGAAAGGGAGGAGTGACATGTGTTAACAGGTTGTTTGTTAAAGAGCACGAAACGGAGACTTCAATGTGTTTACGATCATACAAAGCACGGAGGTCACAGGTCACAGAGCTCCGGCCTCACACACCTGTTCTCTTTTCGCAGGAACACGTCCAGGTGAGGTCCGTTTTTACCCAGAGGGTCGTCAGGGATCATGAAGAGGTCCTCCACAAACGTGAACTGAAGCAACCTGTCAATCATAAGGTCATTTAACGATATGTACATTTTACAGGTCCTATTTTTTTAAGTATAGAAATATAAAATCTATATTTTCTTCTCTCATCTTTCTATGGATGAACAATTAGGACAAACCCAGAGCAGATGAGTTTCAGAATTACAGAAACAAATCCTCACGTCACATAATGTGATAAAGAAATATGCATAACATCCAATAGAGGGCGACACAGTCTCACAGATAATCCCTCAAGGCTCTGTCTTCATTCTCTGGCGCTGTGCTGTATGACTTAAACCAAGAAAACTTTATACGACTAAAAACCTACACATTCTTATTTTAAAATGATTGCGAGGATGATGTTGTCATTTCAGGAGCCAAATAATCTTATTTGAATATTCCTGGACGTGAAACTTATGTACCTGTGAGTCGCTGTTTCAATCATCTATTTCAATTTTTTTATTTTGTTTCTACTCTCTCATTTGTAAAAGTACAATTCCAAAATCTCTGCCCCATTGTGGTCAAACTGGGTCTTTGGACTGCTTGTCCCAGTCTCTGTGGACTTCCCAGTATCATGTTGTGTAATGGGCTGTGTAAGTGAATGACTAATTGAGACGTGTAACGTGCCGTCACCTCTCTTGAATAATCCTCCGCCAGGTGTCCGAGGTGTCCACAAAGTCCCTCAGGTTGTCATTGGTAACAATGATCCCATCTGTTTTTTCTGCGAGGTGAAGCAGGAACCTGACAGAGAGAGAGAGAGAGAGAGGGAGAGAGAGAGAGGGAGTGTGTGTGTGCATTAGATAATCAGGATTTTCCCTTTGTTCAAAGTCCACAGATGTGAATCCACAGCTAGAGGGGAACCCTGTGTGCAGAGTCACGATGAGTTTCAGGTGATTCACTAAACCCTCACACAAGATGCTCTAAAATAGGACTGATTGACACTGACCACAGAAGTGCATCATAATTTCAGTCATTTCAGTGATAATATAAAACTTGTTAAAAACCAAACATCCTTTAAATCTAGTTAGTGTTCCTATTCATGTCTTAATGTAAATATAGGGTGGCAACATCCATACTGATACGTTTTAGTATAGTTTTAGTATTTAGTATACATTTCAGCCAGGGAGTTATAAACTTAAAATGGGGCCATCAGCGTTTTCAAACTTCTCATTTTCAGGCACTCAAAAACACTGGAGTCGTGTGGCACATGTGACTCCTTCAGAAGCATCCTCCTTTCACTGGTTTTATTAATATTAAGATCTTGTTGAGAACCTGAATATGTTTTAGTTTCTTTTTCATCCTGTATGGACCCTCGAGTTGCCTGAGATCCTCTGTCAGGGGTTTTCTCACTGATCCAGACACGAGGTTAAAAGCGAGAGGAACCAGAGGAAATGATCCAGGAACTTATGCCGTCAGTGTTAGAATCAGTTTCATCTGTTAGTCCCTCTTTCGCACCACTACAAACCATTTCATCCTTGTATCTGAGCAGTTTGTTTATTGTTATTTAACCATTGAACTGTTGCTATCTTTTACGATGTGTTTTGCAGAGGTGCCATATCTTTTAAAGATGTGGGTGTGTACCTGTCATCGTGAGAGCAAATCCTCTGACCACAGACCTCTCTGGACGGCGTGAAGGAGAGCAGCCTCAGGTCCTCCAGCTGGTTTAGAAAATGTTGCTCTGTAATAACGTGACAACAGTTAAATCAGTGTAACATGAAACTGACACGTACACAGTAAGGTTTGTTTGGATCTGCATGCTCAAAGAGGGTGTGACTTATTAAAGTCAACAACTCCAGTGTTTTGTTTTGTGAGTTGTGTACATGGACTCTTTAATGTTTGCTTTTCATCAAATATAACAAGTTGAACATCTTCTAACTTCACACTAAAGTCAGCCCCAGAGCCAAAACAATGAGAAACACTTTGCTCCGACACCTGCAGCTGATTGTCGTCGTACCTGTTGTGAATCTGTCTCTCTTCTGACGCCACTGGGGGACAAACACCGTGATCTCTCTGTGGCCCCGCCTCCAAAACGTCTCCACAGCCAGGGCGATGCCTCGACAGGAGAAGAACCGGTGGAGGCCGTGACTGGAGAAGAGGAGGGACACAGTCAGAGACGAGGATCAGAGGAAGAAACAGACAAATGAAAAATGCACTTGACGGCAGTAGAGTGTCTCATGACTGGATAAAAATAGATTTAAGTTAAGGTATAAGTGGTTTGTAAGAAGGATCCATATTAATTAATAATCAACACATCATCACCGGCTTCTAATCCCCCAACAACAACCATTTTTCTTTCCATGTCCCTTCCCAGGCTCCATAGCATTTGAACAAACTGCAGTTTTTGAGAGCTAAACTGCTTCATAAGGGACTGAAAAGATTTAGAATGGATCCTCTAAGTTGATTTGATTCTGGATCTGGATCTAGATTGGGATCCCCCCCAAACAACTCAACCACCAACAGCGGAAGCATTGCACAACAGATAATTAACCGCATGCAGCACATTGCGACTATGAGCAGAACAAAATGTCCTGTACAAACCACAAATAATTTTACTATTCCAATAAGGGATTTTTTTCAAGCTCTTTTCCATGCATTGAATTCACAGTCTGAATTCTGACCCTTAAAGAAAATGGTAAAAAAGGGTCAATATTTATGCTGCATTAAAACCTCTGGGTATTATGGGATGGGCAAAAGCAACACCTTAGAAAAAGGAAAATTAAGGGTTAAATATAAAGCTTTGAAATCATAATAATGAGTCTTATTTATACTTATTATATAATTAGCAGGACAGCACCTGACTTCCAACTGACTTTCAATGGTCTCCATGGCAACAGTAGCCATGCTAGTCTAGTAGTACTCACAACAAAACGGCACCCAAACAACCACACACACACACACACACACACACACACCGTCGCCTGACCCAGATTGTTGATAGTGACGTGAACAGCGTGTACGCGCACGTCAGACGGCTGTAATACAACAACATGGTAGCTACAGCAGTAAACCACAAAAACAACAATCTCCAACAGAGACGAGAAACTCCCCGAGATCATCCGGCATCACCGGAGCAGGAAGCTGTCGAGCCGCAGACCCACAACACAACATTTATTAAAAACAAACAAGCAGGGGATGGGGCTGTCTGTGCATTTGAAGGCCTTGTGTGCATTTGTTTAAAATTAATCTGCGCCACATTAATAAGCCTCAAAACCTTGCATGTGATCCTCAGCAAAGGAGAACCAGACAGCAACTTTTTTATTTATTGATATTTTTCATATCATCGTTTGAAGTTATTTAAAGTTGCAAGAAAACGCAGCCGTTATCACTTTGCTTCTTTTTTGTTTGATTGAAAAATGTAATCCCCCAACTTGTAAATGAATGAAGGGTCTGTTCACTTTTCTTTCCTCTTCCTTGTCATGTGAATTTCTGTCGGTTACTTCTGCGCTGGCCACTTCCCTTTTCGATCATCCTGTTCAGCATCAGGCCTCACATGAGCTGTGGTAAAGCAGAGAACGGCCACAGCAGCTGCTTCATACGCAAAATATTTAGCACCAGTAAAGGATAGGTCACTGGAAATGGTCTGATGCTGATGGGACAGGGACCAAGATGGTTTGTGTCATATTAGAAGAGGAGACGAATCTTCAATCTCGATCTACGGTCTGTGGCACTGACTCAGTCTGTGGCACTGACTCACTGTGGAAAACTACAAACACCATTCCAGTACGTGTGCAGTGTAGACGGCTGATAATAAACATCTGTGACATGACGTTCATTTTACCGACACAAAACAACAAGGTGGAAAGGTCGCACTTATATCAACAGTCAAGAATATGCGCAAACAAAAACACACAGACACACACACACATATATACGACAGGGCAAGAACAGTTTCGTCTGTCGGTCAGAGCTGCAATGCCAACTCAGGGGAAGTTCCAACAGTTGAAAGAGAAAGTGATGAATGACACCACAGTGGGCAGAGATGATGCAACCAGTAATATCACCATGGAAACCTGGACATAATCTGAGGGTGCAGAGATCTTCGGAGCAACTGAACATGTTCGTACAACCCCCGCCGAGATCAGGATAAAGATCAGATCCTGATTCTCAAACCTGCACTGAGAACATAACTTATAATTAAAAGCAGCAGCGGCCATTTTAAACTAAAACTAGAAAAGAGCTCATAACAGTCCTCTTATGAAAGCGCATTTAAATTCCCTAGATCCAGATTTGTATTTGGATCTGCACCAGATGGCACGACGTTCTTTACACAGTAAGGTTGAGACCTTACAATTCTAGAGAAACCCAATAGTTCCCACAACAAGCAAACATACTGGCGACAGTGGAAAGACAAAAACCTTCCTTTCAACAAGAATAACACACTAACAGATTCACAGTTGTGTCAAACTTTGTATTTCTAACTCAATGTAATACTGATGAAAGCTTTTACTGCTTCAGTGTACTTCTGGTAAAGACCGAGTGAGGGAGAGAGGAAGGGGAACAGAACATGAAAGGAAGTGGTTGGTAAAAGTGAGAGGTCGAGGTAAGGTCATCTGGAATCAAAACCGTGATGACACATCGGCCGAGAGTGACGAAATCAAGAAGAGCGAAGCAAGAGTCACGGCAGTGTGCTACGACTGTTACTGTCATACTCGGCCTTTACCTGGTATTTTTGTTTTCGTAATGTTAAGAGGAAATTATGGGGGATTACTGGAGAGGAACTAATGGTTAACATGTTCCAGTAAACCCAAGGGTTTCTTGGTTTTTGTGTGTGTGTGTGTGTGTGTGTGTGTGTGAGAATGAGTAGACTCACGCCATAGCCACATTGCTGCCATCGATGATAATGTGTCTGAGCTCAGGACGCCCCGGCTCATTCGGCAGCTTCAGGGTGTAGGGCGTCCTCAGTGACTGATGAAAACGACCCAGACCGGTCACTGGAGGCGCGGGGGGGTCGTGGGCAGGAGGGCTCTTGGCCAAGCCCCCGTTAAAGCCCATGTGGCCGATGGTCTGATAGGGAAAGGCCGAGGGCCGGTTGATGGACTGAGCCGACTGAGGAGGACAAGAGATGAGGAGTTGGAAACTCATTATTATGACAGTTTACCGTTGTAGGAATCAGTAGGTGTAATGTTTTGATATGTTTTCATGCATTGAAAGACACTGTCAGGGGACTTGAAAACTATAAGTTAATTATCTAAACATGATTATGCACAAACCTTTTAGTTCCACGATGGGAGTGTTTAAGGTGACGATACACAAAACACTGTTTTAAGTGGCGACTTTAGGTTAATACCTACACTGGGAGACGAGGCCAGGGAGGTGGTGGTGGCCGCCAGCCACTGAGGCGTGCTGCGCAGTGCTGTCACACTCTCCACTTTCACCGATCCTCCTAAAGTCTGAGTCCCGCCCCTGGACAGGTAGTCCCTCTGAGGGACGCCACTCCCGCCGCCCACGCCCCGAGCCAGGTAGTCTGTTCTGGATCCTGAGTGGGTGTCGAGTTGTGCCGCGAACATACTGGGAATACTGCCGTCGGCTGTTTTGGTATCGGAGAGGATGACATCATCGTCGTCAACAATGGTGATGACCTCATAGTTTCTTGCTCCTCCTTGAGCACTGGAGCTCCTCTTGATTGTTATCGCCTGAAATGAGATTTGAATTAATGAGGCACAATACCATTTAAACCTGAAATGGATCAACCACGTGATTCTTTCATGTGATGAACCAATCAGAGGAGTCATAAGATAAGAAGCCGTTTATTGGAAATGAGGTGAAGTGAAGAGATCAGAGTTAAGATGGATGATAAAAAATTAGTTATGACAGATGTTAAGGTGACACAACTTCCACAAGTGATGACAAGTCATTTTAAACTTTATAATGTCGCAACAGATGATCCTGCTCTGTGATTTCAGTCCAAGTGGTTTGGTACAGTTTTGTTCTTCTATCAAAGGAGAGAAAGAAAAGAAGGAAGTACCCAGGTCTCTAAGAAGTGAAATACCTGCTGAGTGCTCGCCTCGCTGCCGCTGCACTGCCTCCGGTGGCCCAGCCCATTGCTGCTGCTCCCGGGCTGGTTGGGCTTAATGTTCTCTTTAGACCTGCCTGGGTCGACCAGCGCTCGGCTGAGCTCCTTGTCTCTGAGACGAGAGACTGTGGAGGACGAGGAGGACGAGGAGGACGAGGAGGAGGAGGAGGAGGCCGTGTCTGAGGAGCCTATGGAGGTGGGCCGTCTCTCTTTGTCGCCTCCTTTTGAGCCCTCCTCACAGCGCTTGGTCTCCTCAACGATCTTCTCCAGGACGAGGAAGGTGTCCTCCGTCTGTCCTGTCTCCTTCACAATACGCTCCACCACTTCCTGCTGGTAACCCATGGTCCTGGACACATTTAGATTTAACATGTTTTAATTTGCAGCCTGATGAGTGTTTAATCTGTCTTTAAACAATTCACACATGCCTATATGTTTAACATGAACCGAGGTATTGCAGCTGTAATTATTATTTCTCCTTCTCATACTGACTGTGACGAGAAAAAATAAAACTATTTTCTATCTTTTTTGCTCAGTTTTATGTCATACGTTATATCTCCATTCCATGTTTTGTTTCACTACTTTTTGCAATTTGGCCAGTGAGAAATAAATTGTTATACGAGAATGAAAGACCATTAAACTAAACTTGTTTGTTTAGATGCCACCGCTGCTGCTCAGACTGGAAACACTACACTGTGATCAAAAAGGGAAATGTTGTACTTGTTTTGACTGATCCAGTCTGAAGCCACATATTAGCTCCGGCTGAACTTCAGAATCTATTTTTACACAGATTAAGCGCAGCTGATTCTGCCTGTTACACTGAACTTTATTCGTAGAAACTACTAGTTATTTAGTTAGTGAAAGAAAAAATTTAAACATTGAGACATTCTCATCTCATTATTCCTAAAGTGAGCTTTATTAAATTACTTGATCAAAAGTCTTGTTTGTACCGACCAAGTACACAAATTCATATTTGAGAACATAGAACATTCAAGAAGCATCATAATTCATGTCATCAGGCTCGTAGACCTGACATATTAATAACAGAATCATCAGCAGAGACTTGAAACCGTCTCGACTCTCACCTGAAGAAATTGACCAGGCAGCGGAGGTTGGTTTCTGGGCTGACTGCCTCCCCCTCGTCTGAGATGCCTTCAGTGGAGTCCAGCATGATCGGCCCGACTGTGTTTGCTTTGGCAGAGGAGGAGAGAGACGATGAGGCAGAGGGCGTTTTGGATCTACAGCTGCTACTCGCTCCCTGGCCCTCTCTGTCCCTCTGTCGCTCTCTCGCTCTCTCTGGCGACTCGTCTCTCCGCTCCAGAGAGTATTGTCTCTTTGTGTCCCGAGTCTCGCTCTCAGACGAGCGCCGCTTGTGTGAGGGCCGAGTGCCGTTGAGCAGGATGGTCTCGGCACCTAAACCAATCCCTGCTCCCGCTTTCCCGGCTCCGCCGACAGACCCCACCGTGGCCCCTCTCTCTTCAAAGCTAGTGTCCAAGATGCGGTTGGAGAGCTCCGTCACTGGCGTGTTGCTCTGAGAGCGATCCTGGTCGACCTCCGCTGTGTTGAGATGAGGAGTCTGGTTGAGGAAGGAAAATGCCAATCACCTCAGATAGGAAACTATAGTTAAGCTGCTCTTAAACACCAACACTTCCCATGGTAATGTTGAATTTAGTACTTAGGTTCTTCCAGCATGATTTTGGCATGGTTAATCATAATTAAAGTAAATATAAAAGTTTAACCCACTTATATTGAACCATTTGATGTTTACAAGTTAAAATACATTTTAATTATGGCAGAATTTTCCAAACTGAAACAACACTAGATGCATCTGTACAACCTTTGCTACTGTGTGAGGATGACCCCTAAAAGAAAACGCGCTAAAGACGCCTCCACTAACCAGTGAGGATGTATTTGTGCTGGTGGGGCTGTGAGCCAGTCCCAGTAACTCTTCCTTCAGGGCACTGGGCAGCAGAAGAAGCTCCATCGTGTATTTATCATCTTGTTCCTCAACGAAGGATTTGAACGCTCGTTTCACCGCAGGCTCTCTGTCGCCGGGTAGACTTCGCTTCTCCTGGACAACACAAACACAGAGAATGAGATGTGATGGCACACGGTGCTGCATATTTCCATTATCAACCAATCTTCCTTATTTTGTATCAATTAAATATAAATTGATTTCTAAAATGTAATTTTAAAGTGAAAATTCAAATGCAATTTCCTTTAAAAGAAAAAAAGCTTTCAGGTCCCATCATTTCTATCCATTCATCCTTTAGGTTACACTGCTGGATAGTGAAACTGTGTGAGTTGACTGATTATTAAGACTTGTACCTGGAATAGTGCTACAAACTGCTGAACTCTGCTCTGCGCCATCACCACAGGCTCGGCCCGGCCCACCAGCCGCAGGCGACCCGGCTCTAGCACCTGGACCTCGGCACTCGTGTCCCGAACGAGCCTGTCCAGGAAGAGGCCGCGGGCACCAGCAAAGATACAGTGCATGTCCACCGGGTACCGCTCCTCTTTCTGCAGCTCTGGGTCACAAAGTCCTCGCACATATTCCTGCACAATGAGAAGAAGAAGCTATAATTACTTAACATCATCTGACTAATACAGCAGTGAAGATGTGTTTAATAAGCAATACAACAGCAAACAATAGGTACTCCAAGTATTAATAGAAGAAACTGTAGTTTCTCAAATGCTGCTCATACAAATCGACTTCTTAGCTCGTGACACGTCGACAGGTGACGTGCTGAAACTAAACTAGTCATTGATTCAGGGAATCTCCTCACAGGGACAAAGTTTGGATGATTCAGATCCAGGTGTGTGTGTGTGTGTCACATATTTCAAGAGTGAATGTGTAGAAAAGAAAGGAACCAAGAATGTTAAATGACTCAGCGATGACTCATTGGGAGTAAAAAAAGAAAGAACTGATATCAGAAATGATATAGAATCCGATAGTAAATACTTGGGTGAGGCTTTTTAAAATGAAACAAATGAGATGGATTTTCCATTGCATCTGGACCTGCAATTATCAAATCTGCTGTCATGTTCTCCTCGTACTTACGTGCAGGTTTTTAATGCCTCGAAGTAAAAATAGATATGTGGCATTCAGTAAGTATAAATAACACAGTGTGATTATGTTTGGCGTGGTTCATGAGGTTAAAAGTTCTTGGTAAGAACTTAAAAAGCTTTCACAAAGAGAATAGTTTAAAGACAGGTTTTATGTGAGGTAACAGATTAAAGCTGCCAGACATTTTTCCAAAGAGGCAGTGAGTGAGAACGTAAATATCCCGAGTCAGTTGCTTCAGATATTTTCTACAATTTTTCCGGGCAGCCCCCTGGTAAAACGGAAAATATCAGAGTGAGCCCATCTGAGACTACAGCAGGAAAAATGTCTGGAAAATGTGTGTTGATAATATTTCAAGCACGTGACATTTTACTATGGGTCAGGTGGGAAAAATTCCGGGGAATGTCCGGAGCTAATGACTCGGACATTTGCGTTCCGGCCTAAAGTCTCCCCGGGAAAAATGAACTAAATTTGTCTAGAGTTCAGAGCACGTCTGAAAGCAGCTTTAGCCGACTCCCCCTTCTGTTTAGTCAAAGCCACAAAACACTACAAAGCAGAAGATAGTTTATAACAACCAAAACTTCAGCTAATAAAACAAACTGTATTTCTCCTTCTGTAATTCAAACAGCTTTATATCATCCACATGTTGACGCTCTGAGAAGGAACTGCAATCTTTGGCAGAAGTGTTTAAAGAGACGATAACAATTATGACTATTTTCAATCATGTGCAGCACTTTTGTCACGGTTGCATAACCCTTAAGAAACCAGATTACTGGAAAGCCATTCATGTGGATTACAGCAGTGATTTCCCAAATTTCAGGATGGTATGGCTATTCAGAAAGTCACGTTTGACTCGTGTGGAATCCTCATTATGAGTCGCACAGGCCGACGGTGAAATGTCCTTCTCGGCATCGCACTCGCGGCTGACTGGCAGGTCCTGGAACAGCTGGTTGCAGACTTAGTGAGACTCATGACACGAGATACAGAAGTGTGACCAATACTCGCGTCCGGGAAATCACATCAAAATAAAATCACTAGATATAGACCGCTACTTTGCATGGGTAAGCTAAATGTATGATTTCTAAATAGATCTCGGGTTCATGTGACTGCAACTGACAGCTGTGTTTCAAATCATCATCGGTTAAAGACTAGAAGAAACATCCGCCAACGCCAAACTATCCAACTCGTCATGATTGCTTAGGTCTTATAGTAGAAATATAATTAAAACATAAAGTTAGTAGTCTGATAACCTAAATTATATTGTTTATTATAAAAAAATTCTTTAATCTTCATCTGCTGTGGATCAAAGCGGGTCGTTCATTGACCAGTGGGATTGGTAGTTCCATTCCTGACTCAGTCGCCCTAACGAGTTTGGACAGTGAATCCAAAATTTAGCCCTGACAAATGTGATTGTGTGATCAGTCAATTATTTTGAAGATATAAGTATTTTTTGTAATAAAGAATTTGAAGAGTTTGCCAGTTTCATATTCTCAGTGGAGGATTAAAGCTTTTCTTGTCGTACATTACACTGACTGAGGTGAATAGTTTTTCGGCAAATGGTCAGCAGAAACTTTTTTTATTTTTGAGAAGATATAACTAAAAAATTATTCCACTTATTGAGAAATTAACCGGCAGACCGATAACTTAGTTTTATCCCTTATGAAAAGTATTCTGCCAATTTGAACATGAATTTTTCACATCTTGACAACTTTCGTAACCTCTGACCTGGAAGTCGCTTGATGGCTGGTTTGTTGAAAGCAGGATTACGTCCAAAAACTACTCAACAGTATCTCAGGGATAACACATTGTTTCTCTATTATGAATATTAAGGTTTAACTGATATCTATGAGTGTGGGACAGCTCTACAGAGTGTAAATCGAGTGTCTAGTCGTGACGCCACAACGCAGACCTGTTATAGGAAAACGAAAGTGAGTGAATCAAACTGAGCCGAGTTTGACCTAAATCAAGAATTAACAGCAGCAGCAGTAACGCATCAAGTGACTTCATCCAAATGTTCAGCAGCCACAGAATAATGAAACTAGACATCATTTTGAAACTGAGATGACGGATGTGAGGCCTTCACAGCCGTCACACAACCTCCCTTTGGCGATCAGACAAACTACCCCACTGTGCTCTTATAAAAAACACAACAGTGCAACTACATGTTGGTTTATTTTACCACTTGATCTTATTGTTGTTCTCATTCGACTGCTTTTAACCAGAGGTTTGTTTTATTGCTTCATTTTATCAACAGTCTCTTGAATTAACTTGTTTTGTAATAGCACGCGTTTTCAGGTTATATCTTAGTGAAGCCCTTTGTAAACCCGTTTTTTGAAATGTTCCAAGTAATTAAAGACTCAATTAAAGAATAAAGTCTAATAACATCCATCTCTTGGTACTAAATCAAATGTCAGGACATATGTGATTATATCATGTTTAAAAATGTGTTTAAATAGTTTGGGAAGGTTACATCTGCTGTTGCTTTGATTAAACATCGGCTCTAAACTTGATGTTTTGTGATAAAACGTGTTTGTGCTGCAGATGTCATAACTTCCACATGAACTGTTTCTATCTCTGAGCTACAGCAACAGTTATACCTTGTGTGTTTCAGCCCTTGTACACAAGGACAACACAGACTTATATTTATAAAACACATGTTAAAACTTATACCTGTCTGTGATGCAGATGTTGTGACATGAACCACATGAGCTGTTTATCTCTCTGAGCTGCAGCAACTTCTATAAAGTTAAACCAGGTGTGTTTCAGCCTTTATAGACAACATCAACAAGTATATATACACAACACATATACAACCCCTGTGTGAGCTCAGTGTGTCTCTGAGGAGGTGAAGTGTTGAGATGAAGCAGAGGAGACTGGAGACAATCACAGGACCGTGATACACCTGCTCACCAGACACAAGGCGACCCGGACACTGGGCATCGAACCCCCGCAGGTCGATGTGTGTGTGAGGGGGAGACAAGCAGCTGTGAGTAACTTCACCTTCGCCTTGGACACGTCCTCCCGGTTCCCCCGGAGCTGCAGCCATATCTGCCGGGAGGTCTTGCTGCCGTGCGGCTGTCCCGTGTGGTCCAGCAGCCCGATGATGGTGAACGTCACTTTGAAGACCTGCTCCACCCGGGGCCTGGCGCACTTCAGCTCGTCTTCCTTCTCCTCCGGGACCGTGAACTCGTCCACGGTGGGACCGTCCTCCGGCTGCTGCTGCTGTTGCCTCCCCGCCGCGGGGAGCCTGCCGCCCGGCTGCTCGGCGCACGCTAGCTCGGTGACTCGTCGCATTCCGAGGAGGGGCCGCGTTGTTGACATTCCGCTTCTCGGTTCGGACCGTCGCTCCGGACCGCGACGACTCAGTACTCGGCCCCGCCGGCCACGCTGGGAGCCTCCGGCGTGTTCATGGTGTGTTTAACGTGAACTGCGGTGCGACGCGGCGACGTTTTAACGGCGTCCAGCGACATGAGCGCGGATGTAGCGCTAGCTTCGTAACGCGGAAGCCCCGAGTGACGTATCCGGAAAGTCCCCGCGATTACGTCATCAAAGCACGACGGCGAGTACACAGATGTTTATCAGTTTTTTTAGTGTTTTTTTTTCGGGTGAGGTTTCCTGCTCCACCTGATTATTATTATTATTATGATTATGAATATTATATTTTTTTAAATATGAACAGAATAAGAAACAAGTTTTCATGGGGTTGTGCAGAATAACAAACAGGACCATAAAAGCCAGGGGTGTTGAACAATATACATATAAATCAATATATAAATATCCTGTAGGATTGAACGATATTAAAAGTTTTAACAACCTTTATTTTGGATGATTTGGAAATTAGGTTCCCAATTATGACAATTATTTAAAGATATAATCAATAATAAAATTACAGGAAACGTGTTACAGAAGTCCAAAAACACTGCAAGACTGATTCTGGATGCTCGTCACCGAATAAGCAATTTTTGTTTATGTCCAATTTTCATTTTCTACATGAATTTTGTAGTATTTTTCTGATTTGTTGCTATCAGCGAAGGAGGCGTGAAAACCAGTTTGACGAGCAGAGACCAGGACTTTCCCCGACGTTCTTACGAAATTACAATGAATTTATTTTTTATTATTTGTTATTTGTCTATAGGCTTATTCTTTGTACTACTATTATATTTCAGTACTTTACTGTGTATTCTAGTACTTTATTGTGTGCCATTTACTTAGGCATTATGTAAAATTTTTAATACATTTAATGTTTGTTACATTACATATTCTAATTTAATTCTTCGTACCTGTTTTATTGCCACTTCGCTCTATATACACTGCCCCTGACTAACTATCTATCTATCTATCTATCTATCTATCCATCCATCCATCCATCCATCCATCCATCCATCCATCCATCCATCCATCCATCCATCCATCCATCCATCCATCCATCCATCCATCCATCCATCCATCCATCTATCCATCTATCCATCTATCTATCTATCTATCTATCTATCTATCTATCTATCTATCTATCTATCTATCTTGCGTATTGCCAATTACAACAGACTAATATACATTGTCATGGAGAAGACTCACTGGAAGTGAAGAAGTTGCTTCGCTTTAAAATACGTTATCATGATATTTCTTTACCTTCAGGAGGATTCATCAGTCACAGTTCTGTCCGACTTTCACACAGTCAATTTGTTAAACTGTTGGTAACTGATGGAACTCTCACAAACATCCCATAATTATAAACTTATCCACCTCATTTTTTACCTGATGGTCAGGAGAGAAAATCGTGTGTGTGTGTGTGTGTGTGTGTGTGTGTGTGTGTGTGTGTGTGTGTGTGTGTGTGTGTGTGTGTGTGTGTGTGTGTGTGTGTGTGTGTGTGTGTGTGTGTGTGTGTGTGTGTGTGTGTGTGTGTGTGTGTGTGTGTGTGTGTGTGTGTGTGTGTGTGGTGTGTGTGTGTGTGTGTGTGTGTGTGTGTGTGTGTGTGTGTGTGTGTGTGTGTGTGTGTGTGTGTGTGTGTGTGTGTGTGTGTGTGTGTGTGTGTGTGTGTGTGTGTGTGTGTGTGTGTGTGTGTGTGTGTCAATGCTGAATAAAGAGCTGTGCCAGATAATACTACAAACATTTCCTGCAGCACAGTTAGATATTTCCTGTTCTACGACTGTGCAACGTTTCCTTTTGTCATTTTTGTGGTGAATTTCCCCTTCATTTGCATAAAGTCACACGTTTTTTAAGTAACTTTGAAGCAAATTTTACCTTTTTTTTCGCAATTCAACTTTAACTTTAACTTTCTTTATGCTGTTATGAACGTGAACGTTTGGAAAATAATCCCTTTAGAGAACCACAGTTTTAAGATATAGTGGCTTTAGTTGATAACTGAAACATATTCAATATGTGTATTAAAATAAATCCATGAAAATTTCTTTTTTGAACAACTGTTTGAACTCTGATTTTATAAATAACTATAAACTATATTTTTTTTATATTTTGTTTGGAATAGACTTTGTCAACAAACAACCATTTGGTAACATGTTCTTGTCGGACTTTCAGACATTATGTCGCTCTCGATGTGATGAAGATAAAAGAAAAAGCTTTAGAGAAAGAGCAAGAGACAGAAAGAGGCAGAAAAATAGATTATTAAAGATTATGAAAGTTTTGTGTTGTTCATAAGATTGAGAGAGAAGGAAGAAGTAGATGGTGAAAAAAAAACAGCCCAGAGAAACATCTGTTATATTTTCCTTCTTCTTAAAATTAAGTTAGAAAAAACTGTACTTAAAGTCTCCCTATATGCTTTGATTTTCATTGAGCCAGTGTCGCTCTCCTCCTCCACTAGATGGCGCTATAAGCGTCGTAATGGCCTCCTGTTCCCCGTCCCTGGTGACAGAGTAATATCGACTTAAAGGTGTTTCAAATCAATATTTTTCATTATTTGAAGTCCAGACGAATGCATCAAAAGAAAATCGTCTTTATTAAAGTTCAGCGCGTTGTATCATGCGGAGGGAGAACGACAGATGTGACAGATATACCCACACTTACACCTGTGTACTGTACCGCTTAGATTCACTGTCACTTTGGCGGAGTCGATGCTGCTGTCAGTCTGCACATCTGCTGGAAAGCCGCCTGTGGCTTTGAGCACGAGGAAAGTAGATGAAGTCATCACAATTCAGAAGACAAACATGGAGGAATAAATACATGTCAAGCTCGGGTTAAGCTGTCAAACACTGTCAGTGGAAATATTAAAATGTCCAAATATAAAAAGCAGGATCTCCAGTGAAAACTCCCAGTGTACACCCCTGTGTGTGTGTCTGTCTGTGTGTGTGTGTGTGTGCGTGTGTGTGTGTGTGTGTCTGTGTGTGTGTGAGTTTGTAACAGCTGTGTCTGCCACCTGCGAGGTGAAAGGGAGGCTGACCTGCGACACATGCTCCTCTTTAGTTCCACATGACTGAGAGTGAGTGTGTGAGTGACTGTGTGTGAGCGTTTGTGTGAGTGTGTGTGTGTGTGTTTTTGTGTGTGTGTGAGATGGACAGAGACAGTGACAGATAGGCAGGCGACAATAACTTAGTTAAAATGTCTTCTCCATGTGAAATGAAAACCCAGCAGGATCCACGTGGCTTGAATTTTGTAGTAGTGGCTTTTTGAATATTGGAGTAAATCCCTGTAAGGCAGAATTAAGTCTGAGATCGTCATGAATAATTACTTAAATCATGGTTTCACTTGAAAATGAATGGAAAAGCAGATAAAACCCCAGAGATGCAGTTGAAAGAGAGAAGCTGACGTTTTTATTTGTGCACAGATCAACATATAGGAACCAGCTGAGCAGCCTCACCTCATGTTTATGAGACTTCATGTTCGGGTTGCACCACGACTCCATCACCTCTCCACCGCAGCAGCAGCAAGTTGTTATTTTATGTGTTTTACAAATTGCAGCTCATCATTTGATTGATATGGGAACTCACAGCTTTCAGCTGCTGTCTTCCCCTTAATTTGTGTCTTTATTTCCTGATAACTGTGTTGCATGTTTGCAGAAGGTAAATCAAAGTGTAAGTTCTTTTGTTTCACAGACAAATGGCACAAAGAGGAAAGTGAAGCTCAACTTTAATCCAGACAGAGCAGCTAAAATGGGTTTGTAGCTTTTGGTGTGTCTCAGCTGTTTGCATCTCAAAGTTCTCAGCTGACAGGTAACGTCCGATCTTATTTGATTGGCTGCAGTATGGGTCATAAATCCCATCTCCTCCATATTAGCAGATGGTACAAACTAAAAGGTCAAAGAACACGTTATAGCTTCTACAAGGAACTCTTGATTTTTGTTGATTTTGGAGCCTCTGTGGACAAAACTGATCCAGACAGCATGTGCATTTGTTTTGGACGGAGTGAAAAATGACACATGTAGGGAGTTCAGGACACACACCAAGAAACCGCACACCATCATTCAAGGTGCAGTGCCTTGCCCAAGGACACATCGGCATGCAGACTAAAGGAGCTGGAGATCGAACCCCCTTCATGCTGTATCTGCCCTCATCTGGACAAAGGGTGGTTCTGCATCTTCCTCGTGAACTTTGTGGATCAGATCAACGCTGATCACGGACAAATCGACCAGATGTTACATCACAAGGCCTCAGAGACAGAAACTGATCCTTTGTGGATTTGACTGAAACAAATAAAGACTTGTCAACGTAAAGTTTAAGTCTATTTGGGAGAGTTGTCCTGTTTGCGACAGTATATTATTAAAGTACTTTGTTAAGTACTATGTAGCTGAAGTGCTGAGCAGAAAGTTGGATTATGAGCTTCATGAGAAGAAAGTTGACAAAGACCAAAACTAATCCTTCAGTAAAAGTAGCAGAAGAAACGGACAGTTTGAAAAGAAGGAAAGAAGGAAAGAAGGACTGGTTCTTTCAGAAAGAGACAGAGACGTATTCCTTCATGTAAAAAAAACATATGGTGATTTTAATAATAAACAGAGAGGATCAGAAACGTCTGAAGACAATAAGAGCAGAGAGAGAGAGAGAGAGAGAGAGACAAGAATAAATGAGAAGAGGAGAGAGAGAAGAGAAAGAAGAGAAGCTAAACGCAGGACTGATGATTTCTGGACCTCATGGTGGGAGAATTGAACACACACATACACACATACAAACTCACACACACACACAAAATACACACACACACACACATACACACACACACACATACAAATGCTCAACCACACCCGCCCACTTAACAAATTTATTTATGTACAGCTCAGCTAAAGCCTCCCTCCTCCTCCAAACACAGGAACACATTGACTTTTCCCTCCCTCTCTCCATCTTCCTCTCTTTCTCTTTCTCCTCATCCCCTGTTCTTTTGCTGGTCATGGGAGATAGTGAAGAGATAAATATCACTGGCCATAAAAGGCCTTCATCATGAATAATAAAAAAGCTGTAATCTCGACCAGTGATTTATACGTCGACAGTGTCTGATGGCGCACACACATACAAAGACACAGACACACACACACACAGACACACACACTGAGCCCGGTTAAATTGAGATGAATTGTGAAGCAGAACATTGGACTGGTGTCGAACACACACATTCACTTCATCTATACACACACACGCACACACAGACACACACGCACACACACACACACACTGGCGGAGCAGCAGGTAAAGACAAAGAGCGTAAAGAATATTTTTTCTCACAGTCACAAGAAAACATAAACAATGTGTAAATAATAAATATTATCACAAATATCACACGATGAGAGGAAAACTCTCAACTTGAACACACACTGTCTGACTTTTGACGACCTGCAAAGTTCTGAAAAAGAAATCTGGCTAAAATGTCCCAAGTATTTGTGACCTTTGATGATTTTGTGTTGTAAATGACACAATCTTAAGCTTTTGATGTAATTTGGAGCCAGAGTGTTTGCAGTAGATCAAGATGTGAAGCTGCTGTTTCCAGAAAAAACACTCTATATCTATACCAGTGTTATAACAACTACCTTAAATGACAGAAAGGTTTAAGATGCACTTTTACATTGTAGTTTATTTATGTCCCATTTGTAAACATGGAGGAAGCTTTGTGACCCGGCCACCAGGGGGCAGCAGTGGAAACAAGTGACTCTAGTTTCTGATGAGAACCTCAGGTAAACTCAGCACTTTATTTTTCACGAGTTTGATAAACACACACGATAAAAACCACAGTAAAGACAATAATCACTTGACAAATCACCACAACACTTAGTAAGCATCTGTTTATAAGACCCTGACAGGGAGCAAATACTGAAATATTGATTGTGAGTATTAAACACAAAGTAGTCACAGATGCACTGGCTGCTGCATCAATTCATGTAACAGAGAATAATGACTGGCTGCTTCTTTTAACCTGCGGTTTGAGAATATTAAACCGCAGGTCTGTCTGTCTGTCTGTCTGTCTATCTATCTATCTATCTATCTATCTATCTATCTATCATCCCTAATTTTGTGTTTGTTGTATACAATTGCATATAATGTACAAATGGCCACACACATAAACACACACACAACTGCATCTGTGTGTGTTTGCTATTTTATGTATAAAATTGCACGCAGAAATATATGTAAATAGTATAAAAACAAAACGCACACACAATAAAATTGCAACTGTACCTATGACGAGCAAATTAATGATTTGAGATACACTATGACTGTTGCAACATTAATAACAGTATGTTTTCATATTTCTACATTTAATGTTGTTTGTACACTAGACCTGGGGTAAAGCGTGTTGTCCACTAATGGGTATTTCAGTGGTTCGATACCCGGCTCCTTGGACAAGACACTAGGAAAAAACTTCTCAAGAGTTATATATTACTACTAAAAACAGAAGTGATTTTTCACGTAAACGTTTGCTGTGGTTTAACTACGACAATTCCATATCCAGCAGGTTTTTTTAGGATGGTTTATATATTTCATGTTGCATTTCTGGTATTTTGGAAATGAAAATGGTCCAATAATGCAAATTTTCTTTTATCTCTGTGTCGTGTAAATCACCCAAATTGTATCTTGCATTAGGCTTCAGTGGTTTAATTTCTTAAGCTGTGCAGGAAATGACAGCTTCCTTTCATTTTCACCCACTCCTGCTCGCTCTCCTCCTCCTCTGTCTCCTCTGTCTCCTCCTCCTCGCTCCTCTTATCCTTCTTCTCACAAGCTGCGAACAGACAAGAGGGACGGGACGAGAAAAGAGGTATTAGAGTCAAAGGCAGGAGAGAATCGGGCTGAACGGTGAAGATATGACGTGATATGAGATTAATCGCGTGAGGCTGTGGGACAAGAGGGAAAAATCAGGGATGAGAGAAATTAACATACATGTATTAACATGTTTTAATTGTACTGTTAAGTACATGTAAAAAACGGGGATGAATTCTCATTGTTTCTCTTCCACAAGCTGTTTCTTGTCGTCTGTTTTCTTCTCCTCCTCTTGAATTTTCTAAAGGCCTGCGTGCGTCCTCCCTCTTCGCTCTGCTCTTCTTCCTTTGTCCTGTGTCTGAATATTCTCTATACCTCCTCCTCCTCTTTTTCTATCTTACAATTCTTTCCTCTTTTCCAGTCTCACCCTCCTGTTTTTCATCCCCTTGCATCTCTCAAGCATCCTCATCGTCTTTCTAGCCCAGTTTTCTCCTCTTCTTCTTTTTCTTCTACATCTTCCTCTCCTCGCTCTCTCCTCCTCTGCCTCCTCTCCCACTGGGTGAACCATTGCAGACATGCCTGTTCGGTGCTACAACCCATTTAGGGTCCTGCTGCCGTAGCCACCAGGTAATTGGAGCTGGAGCCAGGACCAGCACAGAGACTACAGGACGGGGGGCGTGTTAGTGTGTGTGTGTGTGTGTGTGTGTGTGTGTGTGTGTGTGTGTGTGTGTGTGTGTGTGTGTGTGTGTGTGTGTGTGTGTGTGTGTGTGTGTGTGTGTGTGCGTGTGTGCAGCATCATAGAGGGAAAGTGCAAATAACAGACAAAGGTAGTGACACACGCAAACCACATTTCTGTTAGAACATGTCAATGCTGCCACAGTAGCTCAAGTGCTCAGAAAGTAGCTGCTCTAAATCTAAAGAGATAAAAAACATTTTCAGAAGTAAAAAGATTAAAAAGAAAAAAATATATGCAAAAAATGCTCGTATAATTAACATCTAAGATCATTTTTTATTTTATTTTGTATCTGTCGTCATTTAATAAGAAGTTAATTGATCTGCTTATTCTTTGCCTGAATGGTCGCTTAATAATTTTGTCTGTTAAAGATATGATTTTTACACCTGGAGAGAAATAATCACATGAAAGATGATTTGATTAGAAAAAACATTAAACATTCAGTCTTTTAATTGACCAATCAGGATAATATTTGAATGGCAATATAAAAGTGTTCAAAATGAATAAAAACATATTAAAATTAAATAATGATGACAATTCATAATTTTCTTTCAATGTTATAAAAATATATGATAAATACTTTATTATATATCTATTTGTATTTATTTACATTATTATTTAGTTTTTCAGATGTTTTTTTTATTTATGTAATATTAAAATCCTCTGTGCCTCCAGATTGACTCGAATTTGGCTTTGAAGCGATTTATCTGTCTGTGTGAAGCTGAATGATTTAAATATTAACACAAATATCACGGCATATTCATTGGCAGAAAAATCATGCCTGTCAATTATTTCAGTCAATTAAAATGTTGTATCACCATCATCAATAATATACAATACAACTGCATCCCCAGCTTCAGGATGTGCAGACGTGGTGTTTTAACAAAGGTCTCACTTATTGTCTACTTGGATGAAGAGTGGCTACTTTACACATTGAGTACACAAAACGGTAATACATCCACAATCTACACAGCAGCTAAATGTGTCACTGTGTTCAGACCTGGTACTAACATGTTCAAACCTGGTACTTACATGTTCAGATCTGGTACTAACATGTTGAGACCTGGTACTAACATGTTGAGACCTGGTACTAACATGTTCAAACCTGGTACTAACATGTTGAGACCTGGTACTACCATGTTCAGACCTGGTACTAACATGTTGAGACCTGGTACTAACATGTTCAGACCTGGTACTAACATGTTGAGACCTGGTACTAACATGTTGAGACCTGGTACTAACATGTTCAAACCTGGTACTAACATGTTGAGACCTGGTACTACCATGTTCAGACCTGGTACTAACATGTTGAGACCTGGTACTAACATGTTGAGACCTGGTACTAACATGTTGAGACCTGGTACTAACATGTTGAGACCTGGTACTAACATGTTGAGACCTGGTACTAACATGTTCAAACCTGGTACTTACATGTTCAGATCTGGTACTTACATGTTTAGGCCTGGTACTAACATGTTCATACCCGGTACTAACATGTTCAGATCTGGTACTAACATGTTCAAACCTGGTACGTAAATGTTTAGGCCTGGTACTAAAATGTTCAGGCCTGGTACTAACATGTTCAGACCTGGTACTAACATGTTCATACCCGGTACTAACATGTTCAGATCTGGTACTAACATGTTCAAACCTGGTACGTAAATGTTTAGGCCTGGTACTAAAATGTTCAGGCCTGGTACTAACATGTTCATACCTGGTACTAACATGTTCATACCTGGTACTAACATGTTCAGATCTGGTACTAACATGTTCAAACCCGGTACTAACATGTTCAAACCTGGTACTAACATGTTCAGACCTGGTACCAACATGTTGAGACCTTGTACTAACATGTTGAGACCTGTACTTACATGTTCAGATCTGGTACTAACATGTTCAAACCTGGTACTTACATGTTCAAACCTGGTACCTACATGTTCAAACCTGGTACTAACATGTTCAAACCTGGTACCTACATGTTCAAACCTGGTACCTACATGTTCAAACCTGGTACTAACATGTTCATACCTGGTATTAACATGTTCAGACCTGGTACCAACATGTTCAGACCTGGTACTAACACGTTCAAACCTCATAAGTGTTTTGTCTAAAAGTCTCAAAGCAGTTTCTATTCAGGTGATATTAAACAGAAGCTGATGCCCACAGACTTCAGCTCAAAGCAGTGGGGGTATAATATTTCAGCATATGTTAATGGAAAACATTTTAGCACAACACAAGCTATTTTTAATAATAACACAGAGTGTTGTTGCAATGACACAGCGGCGCCGTCGCGCAGCCTCATTAGGTGGAAATTGATGGAGAGACTTTTAGTGTCAATTAAGTGAAAAACAAAGTGTCAGAAGTAAATGCTGGATGAAATAAAGACTGAAGAAGAAGAACTCTTAGAGAATCACTCACATAAACCAGGGTTATAAAGTTTGAGAGGTGAAATACTCAGGTGTCAGCGGGTGTAAAGAGCTGCATCATTTAGAGATGAAACCAGGATTTTCATTGTATTTAAACATTGGTTTAAATTGGTGTGAAATCAAGATGTTAAATTGGCCGTGGCACATTTACGCCAGGATTTTTTGCAGCAGCTTGTGAAAGTGTATTTGTTAAAAAGTGGTGACGGGAACTTTAATGTGCGGCGTTCTTCACTTTCACTTCCAGATTCATGGGAGAAGTTGAGATTCCAGAGAGAGAGAGAGAGAGAATCCTTTTAACACAACATAAAGACAACAAACATAAATACAGCGATAAGTCATCCCCACACTTCACACGTCACATTCTCCCTCCCTCCTCCCCACTTCTCTCTCCCTCTCTTTTCTTCTCTTCTCATTCTCCTCATCTCCTCTCTGTCTCCACCTCTCCCTCCCTCTCTCGCTCTTTTGCTCTCCTCCTCCTCCCTCGTTTCCTCTCTAATGCGTCCATCTTTCTCTCCCTGTTCAGCACAGTAGGGGAGAGCTGCATTTGACGCTCATTAAGTAAAGACCTACAGAGCACTGTGGTGTGTGTGTGTGTGTGTGTGTGTGTGTGTGTGTGTGTGTGTGTGTGTGTGTGTGTGTGTGTGTGTGTGTGTGTGTGTGTGTGTGTGTGTATGTATGTGTGTGTGTGTGTGTGTTGCGGCTGTCTGGTTTCTCCTTACGCATAAAGAATTAATGACATATAGCTGCTAATATACTCTGGGTGTCTGCGGCAGGACAAACAAACACCAAATGAAATCTTCTAAAATACATTTATTTCCCATTAATGTCGCTGATAGCAGTCACCAACTAAGGATCAAAATTATATGTAGATCCCATATTATCATTTATTTGCTTATTAATATTTCCTCTGGATTCAGGTTGAGTGCAGCTCCTCACTCATTGGAGGTTTCTCACATCTGAAAGTCAAAACCACAAATGTCTTTGTTCCATTAGTTACATTTGATGTGATTACTTTTGGTTTCACATTGTAGTTTAGGGAGCTCATTAAAGAATTCAGTGAACGTCCTGTCGTCATATACGTAAACTGCGTCTACCTATACTTGACATTGATTGGTTCGTATAGGCCGTGGTTCAGTTTGATCCAGAGCAAGAAAATACCTCTTTTGTTCGGGCTAATATTTGGTCTGTTTGACTGAAAAGTCTTAAGGTCCGGACCAAACAAGGCAGTGGTGAAAGCTCCGATAGCAGCATCACATTATTACGTCTTCTGAAAGGGAACTGCTTCGATCAAAATGTAAAGATTTCACATGTAGATCAACTTTTAATTTGTTGCCACTTTCAGTTCAAGCCTCATGAATAAAATGTCAAGCTTAATGGTTCCTAATGATCTATAAAGTGTTAGTAACCCTCATTAAAGCCATGAATTAAAGATTTACATGCCCTTTAATATTGCTGCATTTTCAGTAAGTGTTTTTCTCCTGTTTACCAGAGACATTAAGACCTAGGACTAATTAATTTTTAATGTCTGGATGTGAACACGTGTCATCAACCCTGTTACAACAAACCTCTGCAACAAATTATTTTTCTTTTAATTTGTTAAAATGGAATTAAGTATATTTAATCAATTACTGGACTTGAGTTCACATCTGAGGTACTTCTACTTTCCAAAAGCTGTTTTAAGCAACTTTATGCTGCTGAACCTGTGTGTGTGTGTGTGTGTGTGTGTGTGTGTGTGTGTGTGCGTGTGTGTGTGTGTGTGGTGTGTGTGTGTGTGTGTGTGTGTGTGTGTGTAGCAGTAGAAGCTGGGGGTAGGGAGGGGGCAGGTGAGAAGCTAAGCTGACAGAGATGGACCACTTCACTTACCTGAGATGACGGTTCCATTGTTAATGATGTTAGGCACATCCAGGGGGCCAGTCACACAAACACACACACACACGCACACACATACACACACACACACACAAACTGCAGATGGCGGACAAATAAAGACAAATAAAATATGTGCACACACATATGGCTCCGAGATTAAGATCGGTTATTAAAAACTTAAAGCGACAAGGACCATTCTACTTCACAGGGTTTATTTACACTGCATTACCAAGACTCACACACATCACCATACCTGCAGTTGTGCATATATGAAACAGAGAGAGAGAGCGTCAGAGAGTGAGAAAGAGAGAGAGAGGGAGAGAGAGATAGAGCGCAGTTGTATCTGTACGTATATGCTAATGTGTTGCTACAAGCTACTGGGACACAGGTGACTGCACCGCATGCTTCTTCATTCAAGGTTAGCAATCGAGGGGATGGAGCTGCGGCATCGCTCCTCCGAAGATTCCTGGAAGACTCGCAGCACAAATAATCAGCTCGGTCCAATCACTGTCTGTGATTGGCTGCAAGTCCCTGGAGTCACAAGCCAATTAAACGGAGGGAGACAGAGGAAGCAAAGCTGAGGCTCATGAACTGAGTTATCCAAGTGTCAACCCACGGTCACTAATGTGAGCTGTTGTATTGAAGCCTCGAGTTTGACATTTTGAAACCAGAAGTAACCATATTTGGAAGAGCAGGGGGTGGAGCCTGACGGCGAGCTCAAGGACCTGCATCCATTGGATGGTGCAAGCTGTCAATCACTTGGTATCCATACCCCAATGCTTACAGTTCTTTATCATTTTTTCTGACTCTAAATGGATCATAACTTACTAAATGAACATCATCTAATCAAAGAAGACTTAAAACTAGAGATTGAAACACAAACTCCTGCAGGACAATGTTTACTGATGTTATAAAGAGAGAAGTAGAGTCGTTCTTATCGACTTCTATAGAAACGTCCACTTTCATACACAGTCTCTCAACCTCTGACCCTGCAGATGGAGCCGCCTCGCTCCACGCCTCCTCCTCTGGATGCTGTCTCCTCCTCTGGATGCTGTCTCCTCCTCTGGATGCTGTCTCCTCCTCTGGATGCTGCCGCCTCGCCTCCTTTGTTACTCTCTCTCTACTTCACTTTTCCTCTCGCCATTTCGCTCTTTGCCCACCCCGTACTTTGATCCTCTCCGATTCCCCCAGTTCTTTTCATCCCCCCCCCCACCTCTCTCTCTCTCAGACCCCTCCTTCTCTCTCCCTGTCTTTTCTTTCTGCTCCTCCTCTACAGCCGTTTCCTCCTATTTCTCACAGATTTCATATTTTCAAAGTCAAATAGCAGTCGCTGCTTGGCACAGCACAGGAGACACACGCGTGGCGGCTGTCACAGGTTGCCATCTCATTTTAAATTAGAGCAGGAATAAAAGAAACAGCCTGAGACGCAGACATATAGAGAGAGAGAAAGAGAGAAAGAGAGAGAGAGAGACAATACAAGCAGGGTATCAATTTGATCTTTTCCTCCTGTACCTGCATCTGTCTCTGCTTTACAGTGGGAGACCAGGTGCTGGAGCAGGGAGGGTGCTTTAATTGTGTGGAGGGGGCGAGTAGAGAGGGGAATTTGAGCTGGGAGTGTGTGTGTGTGTGCGTGCGTGCGTGCGTGCGTGCGTGCGTGCGTGCGTGCGTGCGTGCGTGTGTGTGTGTGTGTGTGTGTGTGTGTGCTTTTGAGAGGCAGCAGCAGCAGCAGCAGATAATTGGAGAGGCACACCTGGACACTGGTCACCCCTCAACCCTGCCCCTCTGCCCTTCAAACCAGCGCTATTCCCTCTGTGTGTGTGTGTGTGTGTGTGTGTGTGTGTGTGTGTGTGTGTGTGTGTGTGTGTGTGTGTGTGTGTGTGGTGATCTCATACTGCCCATGCGAATGGGGATTGCGCGTGTGTTGTGGTGGTAACAGCAGGCTACCGTGTGTGTGTGTGCCCATCTTTACCCACTGTCCACCATCGGTCAGCGTGTGTGAGAGTGTGTGAGTGTGTGTTAGTGTGTGTGTGTGTGTGTGTGTGTGTGTGTGAGAGATGGTTGTGGTCAGAGCATTGGGTCATTCTGCTAAAGCTATAAAAGATTCAGGCCTGACTGATGACCTCAGCCAACTAAACCTGCTCTCACTTTCTCAGTCAGTCTTCTTTAGGAGAATGTTTTTTTGTTCCTTTAACCTTTGCTTTGACAAAGGAAACACATGAAAAATTCTCTTTCACCGCTGCACCGCTGCGCAGAGGTAAACTCCAGCGTGGACCGGACATTTTGGGTTGTTGCTGGATACCATATCTGAACCAAAGACATGGTGAGATCATCACAATATGTCCGTCTTCCTGCATGTGGCTCCACTCGCCTGAGGGGCCAATAAAAATGAAAAAGGAACAATATTTAAAAACATACTACAGTCCTGGTAAAATAATATCCATGCTGTTCTCAACAACCAATTCTCTTCTTAACACTATATGTATTTAATTTGTGTCCCAGTCTTTTTTTATATAAATTATGTTCAAGGAATCTGTTTCTTGTTCAAATTTATTATGAATTTCTCTAATTCTCCTGGGCTGAATTGGAGCGTGGGATTTGTTTGGGCTTGTTTTACAACACAGTCACTTAAGAGCTACAGCGACTTCATCTTCATCTTCACTACATCCTGTCTTTGTGTCTTTTAATCCTGCAGCGTGTGCCCCTAGCTTTAACCTTATTACCCTGCACACCCGGGGGACGTGTAATGAAACAGTTCCCTCATTCAGGAGGTCAATTTGCTCGCTTTCCTTTATGAAGTCTAAAGTCTCCTTCATCCCATCGGCATACCTGCCTGTCTGATTCTCCTCCTCTGTAGCTTTTCTTTAATTAGCCTGTGTGCTTCTGTGTGTGTTAGAGAGTAAAAAAAGAGAGAGAGAGAGAGAGAGAATACCTATCTTGCGCTCACTTCATTGATTTTGATCTATCAGGAGCAATATTCCCTCTTCTTACTTCTAACATCTTACAAAACCTCGTCTTTATAGTTTGACTGTGTGCCTGTGCGCAGACAGATTGCTGCTCTGGTTTTTCCGAGCGCTTCAAAACAGGAAAATCAAGCTTCACCAATTACAGACGACACACATAGAGCATCTCAGGCCCAGAGCTGTCGTCACATTCAATCCAGCTGTCAAGGAATCAAAACAGATCAAATGCAGCAACACAAAGCAAAGCAGAAGAAACAAAAAATAAATTAAAAAAGAAGCTGGCTCACATGGCAACGAAAGGGAATTTGTTCCAAAGCAGCCTTCCATGAAATCTCTATTACAGGCTGTTACATCACAATCAACGCTCTTCAATCCGTGATTAGATAAATGACATAATGTATGTTCACTCCAGAAAAGGTGAAATATCATGTGAAGGCTTGTGAGTCTCCAGAGGATCAACACTGTTCTTTAAATGAATGATACCTCTGTATTTTAGTCCTGTGGGGAAGATAGGGTTAAAACCTGTTATATGAATACCCTGAATACAAAGCACAGTTATTTCATATGTACTCCCAGTTATGAAAGTAATGGTAAAAGCAGACGTAAAGAAAATTAAGCCAAATATCCTGATTATCCTTCTTCTTTAGTTCCATAAAAGCCTCGCCAATGGCACCAAATGTTTAGTCACTAGTGTTTAACGAGTCACAATTATCAGTTATCAATTGACTAACATTACTAGTAGCAAATTTTAACTTTCAGTTTATTTTGATGGACAGAATCACGGTAACAACTAAAAGCTCTGATCCAAAAAGCCTAATGGTGTCCTCTCTACGTACCTTGAACCTTCCTCTTTAGAAGAAAGAAAAGAAAATCACTTAGATCTCCTTTCTGTCTTCTTCTTCTTTCCTGTTTGAAGAACAAAGAAGGACAGTGTCCAGTGAGCGATGAGGAGGCGGGGCTGCTGAGGGTCAGTGTAATACCTGGGTGTGATATTTCCATTGTCGCCTTAAATGTCCAATTCATCACCTGGCAACCAGTGATGGAAAAAGACTTGCCAGCGTAGATGGGCTAAAAAGAACAATGGATTAGAGATGAAAGATACACATTTATGTAATATCTTCAATATTATCTGGGTCTTTCACTTTGCTCGGGCCACTGCTGGACCTAGATTTCATTACACTGGATTTCTGTAATGTTAATGTTAATGTTAATCCTTAAATATGTCATTTATGTGATGGTGGAGCGCTCAGCATCAGGATTTGAATGTGACGACTCGTCCTGTCACAGCACGTTACTCTGCAGATCTGGATGCCACCACACTTAGTGTACTGCAGGTTTTAATCCAATGAAGCAGATTAAGTGAGTCCCCCTCGGGCGGGGTGGCACAGTGGTCACCACACTACACAGTATGTATGATTCCCACTGTGCCACTGGGAGTCAACGTAAATGAGGCAGAGTGGAAACCTTAATAGTGCATTAAATTGGTTTAATGCACTATTAAGTGTGACTCCATCCTGAACTTAATCTCATTGTTCAACTTTCTGCTCAGTGTAGCTCAACAGGTTTGATCGAGTTACAGGAAGAGGAAGAGCCTTGGTTTTAAATATGATGGTTTGTGTCATTAAGTCATTATATTACTGGATGCTGTTTCTCTGGCTGTTGTCATGTTGTGTTGTATTCAGATAACAACCATGACCCGTTCAAACCGACACGTCAGGAATTGGACCTGCGTTTCACATAGCCGCCGCACCGTGTGAGGAAGGGAGTGACTGCAGAGAGAGGAGGCAGATTAGATTTGATCAGACGACTCAGTTGTGAGAAAATAAATTCGATTGAAACGGGATCTGCTGGCAAGAACGTGGAGTTCTCTGTACTTGTGTACTCTCCAGGAAACATGCAGTAGTTCACCGTGTTCACATGGAGGACAGTCAAAAAGAAATCAAATTCATTTCAGCTCAGAAATGAATTGATCCTGGTGTTATCTATCTATCAATCAATCAATCAATCATCAATCTATCTATCTATCTATCTATCTATCTATCTATCTATCTATCTATCTATCTATCTATCTATCTATCTATCTATCTATCTATCTATCTATCTACTATCTATCTATCTATCTATCTATCAATCTATCTATCTATCTATCTATCTATCTATCTATCTATCTATCTATCTATCTATCTATCTATCTATCTATCTATCTATCTATCTATCTATCTATCTATCTATCTATCTATCTATCTATCTATCTATCTATCTGTTTTACGAGCCATATAAAATTGTTAAAACATTGTTCAAGGTCTGTAATAGATTAATGAAAACTTATAAAACATCTATTATGAAAATTAATTGCTCAGAGGGTCTGCTCTCAAACATCTGTGTCCGATCGGTTTCACGGGTCAAATTTAGTTTTGTGCTCCCTTTAACCTTTTGTGCAGTAAACAATCACATAAATGTGTATTTCAGTAGTAAACAGGAGTCACAGTTTGAGGTTCACATCTCAAGTACAAATGTGACTCTGTTTTTCCACAGTAGAACCACATCAGTCGACATCAGACCAGTCACCAGACCAGTCAGAGTCTCATTCCATCTCATCTAAATGGACAAGCTGTACCTTGAGCTGTTTGGTTAGGGAAACTTCTCGGGTACAGTCCATCCACTCTCGATATGACATGTAAATCCCAGCGGTGGGTGGAGGGAGAGAGAGGGAGAGAGAGGGTGAGAGAGGGAGAGAGACAAAGAACAGCTAGACACAGAGAGACCAAGCAGTTGTCATGCATTCTTCTCATCTGTTTTTTTATTAAAGAAAACGTTTTCCTCAGAGATCCACTGCACCAACAATCTATTTTTACTCATCTCCTCGTCTCTAAACTTTGACACGACTGTGACTTTATATCTACGTTCTCTCACATTGCAAGATGGAGCCTGTTTTGGGACGTTTTCACCAATTTCCCAGAGAATAATTCATGGATCTTGATGAAGAAACCCTCCTATTTCATTTGTTGGCCCTTAATGGAGTTCTGCTCTCTGTTGAGTGTGACTCTGGTTGAACATGACCAATCCTAAACTCTAGTTAAGATGCACATGGAACACATCTACACACAATCTTCACTCAATAACACATTAGACAAAAGCAGAAGAGACAAATGTAGAAACACCTGAGATTTTGTCATTCGAATAATCATTGACCCAAAATTGTCATGTGCGGCTGTTCACAGACAAGATTCATTCAATTAAACATCAACAAGTAAGATTAATAAAAAACAAATTTCCCACCACAGAGCTTCAGAAGACAACAGAACATATTTAGAGGTTTTTATCTCAATCGATCCTTCTACGAAAGGACAGATCCGGTATTTCTTCCGCCTTTTATAACATTTCATATGTTTTTTGTGTCACATATTTCCCTGGGAGAAAATTCTTGGTTCTTGATGAAATAAATAAAAGTTTGACATGTGTAGATGACTCATATGTGTAAGTGTGTGCAATCTGGGGGAGCTTGATTGAATACAGGGGAACAGTTGGGCCTTGGCTGGTGGTTTGCACTCTAAGTGCTTTTCTAGTATAAATGCATTAAACTGTCTCAAAGTGAGCTGACGTGCAGGGTCTGTGATTTTAATCTGCAATTTGTCTTACCTTCAGTTTTACAACAGAACACCAGAGTTATTCAAATGGGGATTTTAGAAAATCACTGGAAAAAATATGATTTATTTGGCTCCTGGAAAAACATGAAATAAGTTATTCCTGATATATCTGAATTCAGGATAACTGACGATCACGAGGACAGATGTGAGGACAGTGCAAAGTCAAGACACCACCTTTTTATTCTTCATCTGTTCATTTTGCCACACACACACTGACACACAATCAGGCTACTCCTCCTTGTTTCTGTTTTCCTCTCTCCTGTCCACTTTGTCACTCCCTCTCTCTCCCTCTCTCTCCTCTCCGCCTCTCCTGTGGTATGAAAACTTTATTGGATGGCGGCAGAGACCTTGAGGGGAAACACTTTAAATGTCTGCGCAATTATACGTCTAATAATGGCTTCACACACACACACACATACACACACACTCGCACAAACACGCACACAAACACACACAACGAGACACATATGCAGCTGGGGGCTGACAGTGACACAAAGGAGGTGGAAGTTACTCTGTCAGTCAGTAAATCTATTAATCTCTGTCACCTGAAGCTGTGTGTGTGTGTGTGCGTGTCTGTGCAAATGTGTGTGAATGGCACTTGGCAGGAAACAGCAGCATGTGTTTGTGTGTGTGTGTGTGTCTGGTTGTGTGTGTGTAATGTATACGTCTGTAAAAACATGCCTTCACTTCCTCTCACTGCACAAAAATGAAGCCGAAACATCTCATGTATATGGCTGCTGCTATTTTGCACCGGTGACGTTATTGTGAGCCAGAATCGAGATCCTGCCGAAACATCCACTCGACCAATCAGGAGTAAGCCTCATTAAGATTGATCCATATCCCATCATGTGAACATCACACAAAAGAGGTGTGTCATACTTCTGCATTCCACCAGGGGGCAATCCAGATGATTTGGCTTCATGTTTTTGGGAGCTGTCCTGTCGTCCATCTTCATAAACAGTCGATGATCCTAACGTGGAGCTTCCTGCCGACCTACACAGAGCGATCCTGTCACGTCTCACAGGCGGCGGCTCGGCCTCTTCATCATCTCATCGACTCCCTGTTCACTCGGCTGCTTGGAGCCGCACGTCGCTTTAATCTGCTTCTGATGAACGGTGAGTAGGAGCAGGATGTGACGGCAGCGTCTTTGAAGCAGCTCTAATGAACGTCCACATTCTGTCTCCGGCACAAAAGACGCACAATTAAACCTGCGTCTCTGTCAAAAACTTCCTTCAAAGACGGAAATTGGTTTCCTCTTAAACCCTGAGTGTGTATGTATGTGTGTGTGTGTGTGTGAGTGTGTGTGTGTGTGTGTGTGTGTGAAACCACAGCCACAGAAATCGATGCACCGCATTGTGGAGGCAAACGTGTAAAATAAGTATTAGATCCCCTTCAGTTAACTGAGCTGAGCATTTTTGTGTCACGCTTTTCTAACAGGATTATTTCTATCAGGTGGGTAATTGGGCTTGAACTGTGGAGGTGTTGCTATAAAAAAAATTTAATACACACTTTTTCTAAGCTATCACAATATTTCAGAATCCAAGTGAAGATGAAAATACGGTGAGGAAATGCTCAAAACCCTTTTTTTTTACAGAGATTAATTAGCAAGTAGCTCCTATTGTTACTCTTCCTTCATAATTACACAAAATATTTATAGAATAACTGTTAAATATTACCCTCTTGGAAAGAAGGTACTTTAATGTAGCATTTCATATTTGCCAAGCTAACAAGCTAACAGATCATCATGGGGCAGGAGCACTTACATGTTCCATTGATATAAATATTTGTGTTAATAAACCAGTGTTTCAATCATCAACTCCGACGTTTTAAATGTGAATAAGTTGCAGGAGCAGATTCAGGATCTGATATCAGAAGTCTCTTCTCTGGGTAGTTTGTGATGTTTACCACTGTCCTTCTTGTCATTAGGGTTCATGCCAACATCCAGCTGCCTCACATCTGCTCCACGTCGTCTCTCAAGGTATCTCCACCCACACTTAATGGATGTGAGATATTTTTAACTCACACTCACACAAGGATCTTCAGACGTCAGCGGATTTGTTTAGAATATTTCCCTTCGGCAGCAACTAGTCTATCAGAGGTGATCACATGGTTCAACCATTCAGATCAACAACACCCTACCTGCCAATAGCTGTTTTTACTTAATGGTACATTTCTGTATTATTATGGAGCTTTTTCTCATCTTAAAGCACTTAGTTGTTTGTCATTCACCCACACATTCATATACAGTGCATCTACCGGCAGCACTTTTCTGAGACGGGCAATTTAGGATTCAGTATCTTGCCCAAGGACACTTTGGAATGCAGATTAGGGAAGGCTGGGATCGAACCTCCGACCTTCTGGTTCGAGGATACGACCCGCTCTCCCTCGTAGAAACAAGGAGTATTGCTCCAAAAAGGTTTGTGAGATAATGATTTGATTTCTTGTTGTTTTCCTTCCCAAACTGGTTAAATGTGGAAACTATGCACCTGAAAAACCAGACGTTATTTATCATAAACTTCTAAAATCTTATAATTTCTCAATTTATTCTTATTATTCATTGTAACATTCACTCTTAATGAGATCCTGACCGAAACACAGTATGAGTGGGAGAAAGCAGAGGACAACCTGATTGGAGGATTCCTCTGCAGCACACACACACACTAAGAAGCTTCACTAAAGTAGAATTTAATATAACACCTTTATTTTCCACTCATGATGGAGAGAAAAGGAAAAAATATTCTCTCACTTTATCTCTGGTCTCTTATAATCTCTACTTCTTTCTTAAGTGCTTCACCAAGTTCCTCTCCTCCTTCCCATCCTCCACCGCTGCTCCTCCTGCTTCTCCCGCCGCACTCGCTTTGCCCTCTGTCTTTGTTATTTGGCTTTTTCTTTTTTCTTGGATCATTATTACGCCCTTATCCATCTCCCTCTGTTCCGCTGACCTTCTGCAGCCCCCTCCTCTCCTCCCTCCATCCCTCTCCTCTCTCTGTTTGATGAGGAGAAGGAGAGGAGAGAAAGACACCCTGACGTGAAAGATGCCAAATGTCTGGGTCACTCACACACTGACAGCCCACCGCTGGGTGTGTGAGTGTGTGTGAGTGACAGGAGAACAGTAGGGAACTCAAATGGGGGAGTTGAAGTGGTTTTGTTAAACTATCAAACACACACACACACACACACACACAGTATTGTAAAACTGCATGAAGGCTAAGTCAGTATCATGCTGTGTAAATTGTGGGTTTTGGGATCTTCCACATGTCTCAGTTTCACTTCAGTTCACCGAAGCACTTCACTCATTTATACAGAAATTCAATCAGACGGCAGCAACTGATCATTTTCTATAAACGTCTCATCTACAATTCAGATTTACTGTAATTTCTGTGAATTTCAATATTTGCCAATATATTTATATAATCTGGATTGTGTATAGATATATTGTAGAGTTTAACACAAACTACGAGGATGGATGGATGAACCAGATGGGACGTGCTGGGGGGCGTGGCTAAAAGCTGTGGCTGTTGTGACATCACAAAGTTATGGAAGTGCTGACGGCTCGTTTTACGGGACAGTTTCTCAATGTGGGCTGTGAGCATTTCAGAGATTGATTTTTGGGCCCTTTCACAGAATTATTACCAATACTAGACCTGATCAATACTTTTAAAAGTCATGGTAATATTTATAGTATGACACCTTTAAAACAAAGTGATTAAAAGGCCTTTGCACAGGGACACAAATAAATACAAATAACTGAATTGTTGTTTGAGTATTCACAAAGAAACTTGCTTGTGGAAGTGAGGAGGTTTCTCCTCTTCCAACACACCTTCTAACTGGTTTGATATTTTTTGTAATGGAAGAGAAACCTTGGAAAAAATCAACCTTGGTCCAAAAAAAATAAAAACTGTAACATCTCTCAGTGAAAGTCTGTCGCTGATGGATTTGACTTGATACAGCTTCAAAAAAGATGATCGCTCGGAAAAACAGAAAGTTTTAGTGTTATCATTATTATTATAACAAATTCTACTTTTATAGTATTAATTCTGCTGGACTTTACAGTAGCACACAAACATTTAAGTGTTTTTATAACTTATTTATTTACTATAAAACTCAACACACTGGTTGATTCTTCATCCAGCTCAGACTTGGACAAAGATTCACTTTATCATCTGGAACTCTAAGAAAAATGATTTTCCAAGTATCTGTTGTATGTGAAAAACCTGAATCTGTTCACACTCAAACAATATGTGTAATATTCATTCTGTCAAATCTACAATACAATGGTTCATGTGAAATTAATTTACTGTGCATATTCTCATAGTGTATTTATTCCATTCATATTTGTCTATATTTTCTGTATTTCCTTACAATTAGGTATTGCATGCTACTTATTATTACAAATAAAGGATTATCTTATCTTATCTTATTTATCTGATCTTATCTTAATACTCACACACTTCCCACTGACACTCTGCGAGCTGTGTGAGTCTCTGCAAAACAAACCCTCTGCTGTCCTCGTCTTAACAGAGAGATACAGGGACAAAACGTCCAATAAGTCAATCCACCCTAATTTGCTGCTCTGCTGACAGTAATGTGCACTGAGCGGAGCAGAGAGCGAGAACATGGGAGCGAGGGAGGAAAACCAGGAGTGTCTGAGGGTGGAGGTGTCCTCGCATGCTAAAGGGAAGCGGCTGTAGATAAATGTTGTTCTCCACACAGCCTGCGTCTCTCATATATCTCTGTTAGAACACAGCAGCCATGGCTGCACCAGACAAGGCCAAGTTCCCAGTGTCTGTGTGTCTCTATATGTATGTGTGTGTGTGTGTGTGTGTGTGTGTGTGTGTGTGTGTGTGTGTGTGTGTGTGTGTGTGTGTGTGCTACATGTGAACCTTTATGAGAATGGATTGGGCCGGTGTGTTTTTTCGCCTTCGAGTGTTTGTGGGAAAACGCACCAGAGCTCAAGTTGAGGGATTTGCTGCCGTGTGCTGAAGATGTTTGTGTGTACTTTTTTTGCTTTGTGCGCGTGTGAGTGTGTGTTTTATTCATGTGTTTGTATGAGGTGTTATTTAACATACTTAAAATACCTTTCACACTTTCCGTGAATGTAGATGTATATTTATATGTGTTATGTCTACTTATGTGCAAAGGCAGATTACCCATTTCCATATTTCCATGGAAAAACAAGCAGAAACCTGTTTTTCCATGTTACCTCATATTGCTTCACTCTCCTTCTTACACCAGGCAGCAGTTTTCTCTTTTCAGACGATCAAAGCAGTTTGAAATCATCATGTCACATTTAGTTTAAATACAAAACTTTATTTTCTTAGCTGAATTTTAAGTAAAAATGAAGGAAACCAAAATTGTTTGTTTAAAATAAGATTCGAACAGCTAATAAAACATTTTCATTTAAAATGGCATTAACAAAACCTAAAAATAAGAAATGTATATTTAGTCTTTGCGAAAACAAAAACTTTATATGAAAATAATCACTTCTTTGTGTCTAATTTATCCAAAAAGGAAAAAATTAAGATTAATTAACACTTATAAATAGCATGTAGCCCTAAATGAAGCGACTTCACCTCACGATTCTTTACTGTGATCTCAAGTTTTGGGCTGAGACCCAAACCTGTGTTGTCTTCCAGATTATTGTAGGACACATGACAGTGACATGTCCAGACCCACAACATCTGCTCTTTGTCTTCAAGTATGACAATCAACGCACAACTCAAGTGTCCATGCACGTCCAGTTCAGTGAAATGAACTCTGTTAAACAAGAGTATGCACATTAGTCAAATCAGTGAAATCTACAGGACACTGAGCTGTAAGTAAAGTACACTCAGGTGTTGTACAGTGTATTATATGGACAGACTTTACTATGAATACACAGTGGAGACACTTCCTCAGGATTATTCTGCAACATAGTGAAGCCATATATACGTCTGAGTGTTTCAGGTTGTGTGTATGTGTCTGTGTGTGTGTGTGTGTGTGTGTGTGTGTGTGTGTGTGTGTGTGTGCACGTTGCTGCGGGCACCTATTAAATTTAAACACTGTTTTTATGACGGTCTTTGTAAAAACAGAACAGAGGCAGAGCCACAATTTACCTCTTCCACTTAGCACTCTATCACGATGTATCTCTGTGTTTCCCCGCACTCATTCCCCTCTCCTCGTAAATCTATCTCTCGTTCTCTCCACTCAAAAGTCCATTACAGCATCCTGCCTGCAGCTCTCTCTGTTTGTTATCTGTCCCACTCACATTATCTCGGCTTCTGCCTTTGACTCTCCTCTTTCTTCATTAAATTGGTAAAATCAGATCAGAAGTGAGAGAAAATCAGTTCTTTCTGATGCTGCCTCTCGTGACACTTTTTCTTGTCCACCTATTTTTGTCCCTTCGGAGAGAGTCCATGCAGATTGTCTACATGTGCTATTATTTTAAGTTTATTGTCTTTTCCCCTTCTGATACCTACAACCCCCCCCCAGCTTTTCCTCTTTTCAGCCTCCCCCCTCCAGCTCCCCGACTCTCCTCCCCGGTGCTGCATGCACTTTATCACTTTTGGCAGCGGCAAGTTAAAAAAGAAGAGGATTTATGCAAATGTGGGTCTGAAAAATGAGTGTTTCACCTCAGCGGCAATGTGCAGAGGAAAGGAGAGAAGCTCCTCATTACAATATTTTCTCTTTGTTGTGGATCCACTGGATAATAATTAAGAATGATTTGTGATGCTGGAACGAAGCTGAACCTCGGCTCCTCCCGGGAAACTCACCTGATACAGGAGTTACTGTACAAGTAGACGTCCAGTCCAATACATTCTGATTAGAAAACTACGTATTTAGACAATAACCACATTGTTACAGATTATGTAAAAGATAAAGGGAAGTTACTTTTTATGCTAATATCCAGAATTATACATTTTAGTTGTGTTATTACTAGAAAAGGTTTATGTGCTATAATATTTAATGTTTCAGGAGCTTCAGTGTTTTCCGCATTTTCCTTTTAAACATGAACTTTGGGCTTTGTCACAAACAACACACCAGAGGGACGTTAAACTGAAGAAGCATCATATGTCTCCTTTACATCACAATGACTTGGTCCAAGTGAAACGTGTGTGAGGCACAGTTTCCTGTCCTCTTCTCTCCGGCAGCTTTCAGCCTCTCTCTGCTTCTCCTCCTCCTCGCTGGCTTCCCCCTCATCCATCTGTTTGCTCTTTGTGACTTATGAAATTGCTGCAGCACTGCTGAGGCCAAATATCAAATTGTTCAAGGTGCAGAGGTCAGAACGGGGACGTGATCCACTGACACCGACACACACACGGTATATTTACACAAGGCCTTACACTGAGGGGCAACACTGAGGGAAAAACTTGGAAGAGGAACATAATGAAAAAACCTTCTTGCTTGGAGGAAATAAGGGTCAGAGGTTCAAGGTCAAGTGGTTTGATGAAGATGAAGATCATCTTATCTTCATCAACTCTCCAGATTCCAGAGCATCAACTGCTGCAGAAACAGACACATTATGTAATTACAAGAGCGGCAATCAAACCTCAAACTGAACAAACTAATGATGAAAATCTTTGCCTCATGATTATTTCACACACTGCAGTAAAGAGGAAAGTCCAGAGATGATCATTGGTCGGGTGGAAATAAAAGAAGTAAAAGTACTACAGATGAACAAGAAGAAAGTAAAATAAAATATTCTAAATTGATTTAAATTGTCAGATCCAGATCAGGACATATTTATTAAAAAATAAGACGCACAAAAAGGAAAGAGGCAGAAGTAAAACGTCATCCTACACAAAATTTGCTGTATTGCTTTTGTCAATACTAAAATAAAACATTTTTTTTGTGATATTGAGCACCTTTATTTTGAAATAAAAAAATACTCTTTCTTTAGCAGACTCATTCAATTTTCTTTGTTTGTAGTGTGAAGCTGAACTTTGACCCTTGAGTCAAATACAGGATAAAAAAGAGTGAAATAGAGAGAACAAATAAAGGTGAAGATTATAATAATAATAATAATACTTATACACTTTTATGTTTATATTGTATTTAACTATAAGATCACACAAGACAGAATTACAAGAAGTTAAAGAACTACAGATGAACAAAAAGCTAAAAAAAAATTATATTCTAAAATTAATTTACATTGTCAGATCCAGATCAGGAATTATTTATTGAAAAATAAGACACACAAAACGAAAAGAAGCAGCAGTAAAACGACATCCTACACAAACAAACAATGCGTCTCTCCCTCTGGGCCCAGTCGCCAACCAACATGTCAGCTCGCTCCGCTGGTGACTGCATCAGGGCTCCACAGCCAATCAGGGCTCGGACGCAGTGACGAGACGCTTTATTGTTTAAGTTTTGTCGTAGGCAAGGCAACCGGTTTGAGAGGTGACACGTTGTGTAGATGTGCTGCTGCAATGCATCAGTTTCTCTCCCTGCTGCGTGAAGATCAGACGAGGAGACGAACCCGCACTGATTAAGATATAAAGTTTGAGTCCATACACTCACACACACACACACACACACACACACACACACACACACACACACACACACACACACACACACACACATACAGTACGTGTGTCTGCCTGCATTCATTAATAAAAGACAGTGACCGCGGGTAGGAGCAGAGGTAGAGCGGGAGAGACAGGACAGGACAGCACCGACAGGAAGGAGAAATAATAGCCAATTTAGCCTTGTCGTCTTAAAGCTACACCTTGGCATTTTGAATTTTGCCTGGTTATTTTTCTTCACCAGACACTTGTCATATTGTGCGGAGCCTTTAAAAATGGCTTGTTAGCATCAGGAGAATGCCACATTGAAACCAGAGGGGCCACCGTAAGCGATCCCTTTAAAATCTGTTTAGAAAACTGAGAGGCTGAAGGAGGAAGAGGTGCAAGGAGGAAGAGAGGAGACGGATGAAGAGGAGAGGAGGGTCAGGGAGAGAGGGAGTGTGGCCTCTCTCCGTTTTTTTATAATTCCGTTGCTTCTCGGTGTCCGCTGTGGCAGGAGGGGATAATGAGGAGAGAGGAGGGGAGGTAACAGCGGGTTGAAGAGGAAGGGAGGGAGGGAGGGAGGGAGGGAGGAAGGAAGGAAGGGAGGAAGGAAGGGAGGAAGGGAAACTGAGACAAAGATTTGATGGAAACGATGGAAAAAGAATTGTGAGAATTCACAAATGATTTCAAAAGGTCAAAGAGAGGTCGCCGTCGGGGAAGGTTACTCACAATGACAGCTGTACAAGGATGTGTGTGTTTGTGTGTAAAATCATTTTTGTTCTTACTTGTATATTAGTGGGATTGCATTGAATACGTGTTAATGTTTATAAAGGGATCCATTTGTGTCCATTTGTGTGTGTTTGTGTGTGGTTGTGTCACCTTTTACACAACCCAGCGTTTCAATTAAAGGCTGAAAGCAGCTCTTTGTTTGTCGTTCTGTTGAGGAGGAGGAAAGAAAGAGAGAAGTGTATTACTCCATTCAAACCGTCAGTGGGAGCCAATCGGAAGCTTTCAATTTTGTCCCCACTTGCCTCGTGCAAGGACAAAGTCTTTTCATTGGTTTTCAGAGGACGGACACACACACACACACACACACACACACACACACACACACACACACACACACACACACACACACACACACACACACACAATCTACCTACTCCCATTCAAACTAGTTCACACACATATGGAGAGAAATTATCAATAATCAAACATGTGTATTACATCAGCAAATGGAAAATAAGAAAAGCAGGTGAAACGATTTATTTGTAATGTTGTGTCATAAATGCACCAGTTTACACAGAAATCCTATTCAATGGTAACACGTGTTAAACCACTTCAGTCAGTGGTAATAGGTTATATGCAGATTTTCTATTTTTTTATTATTTGTGTTCACAAAATATGACAGATTGCAGCATCTATTCAGTGAATCCACAGAAAAATCGATATCACAAGAATAAAGGAAAACATACTTCAATCTCACTGTTACCTGAGAAACTTCCAAACCCCCTTGAATCGAAGTATAACCAAGAATAACCTCCTAGTTCATTACTATCATATACACGTGTTTCCTTTTTCATTAAAAAAGGCAATTTCTTCCAAATCTGTTTGGTTCTTTCTTCAGAAAAAACTCAGTACTCAATATTTTTTATGTCCTGATTCTCATGATGAATTGTTACTGATTCTCTTTACTACAACATTCGTATTACAACTTAAATGTAATATTTTGATTCTTTTGAACAGTTTTCTTGTAAATGTATGATCTTATTGTATATATAGTAATATTACAACTTTATTCTCATAAAATTTCAAATTAATTCACACAATATTACAAGGGTTAGGGTCATTTTTTCGGATATCAAAACATTATTGTGAAAAGGCCCTAATTCCCCGCCAAACTTAAAACAATGTGACCTCCCTTGATATTTCCTCTCAGACTCACAGATCACATGACACACGTCAAGTCACATGGGCCTGAGGAGGTTTCCTGGTTCTCTGGGTTTCCAGTGCTGTGTTTAAGTGCTGCTGGAATTCTGGTCTCTCAATAAATTCACGAGATAGATTCAAAGCTGCTACGATGTTTTTCTCAAGAGACAGAATTTGCTCGTCAACACTTGATTAGAACACACATCTACTAATTATCGACTCTGTACAGTTGCCAATAAGTGTAAATAAATGGTTACTATAGACGACTGCTGGTTAATTAGTCTCATTTTTCTCCATAAACACGCAGCTCTTCCACCTATGTGCCGGCCCCCTGCTTCCGATCACACACATATACAGTTTACAGAAGAAGAAACGCAGAAGCACCACTAGAAGTCGTGGAGGACGGTGAAGTAAAAAGTTCAAGTGAAACAAACACAACAGAACAAAGTCGCATCTTTACGAGAGAGTTTCTAAAGTCTCTTTCTTAAGAAGTATTTTGTCACAAACTCTTTTACCGTCGCCAGTTTTATTGGTATCAAGAAACTCCAGACTCTTTGCTGCCCTCTAGTGGATATATATTGCCAATATATTGCCAATCAAACCATGCCAATGCATTAATAAAGGCCCCCTGAGCCACAGCTGAACCTAATAAACCTGCTTATGTTAATTTACACTTGCAAACATATAACTGTGCAGTGATGTGATGTGTGAACAGAACAAAATTGATAACGATCAATTCCTTCCAGCCTTAAAGCCCATCAACCTTCCCAGAGTTCATCTCAAATCTTTTAGAAGTTTGCACGATGAATCCATGTGACATGTTTCCACTGTCACAGATATTAAATTTAGCATTCAGAGAAACCACCTGAGTAGAAGCCTGAACAGTGTGCAAACAAAGCTCCAGCAGGAGGCTGCACGGGTTTGGGAAATCCAGGGAGTTCTGGAGTCTCACCTCCGCAGCTACAGTGATAATGAGAAAAAAAAATCAACGTGTGATCCAGTGTTGAGTGGCAGCCAATGGAGAAAGAGAGAGAGACATGAATCTGTTTTAACCTGGGTGTATTATGGCGGTGAGGCTCATTTACTTCACCGCAGTCTTAACGTCTGGGTCTGACAAATTGAAGAACATCTGACAGAGGTAAAAGTCACGATAAGTCACTTAAAGGTTCGAAAATCTATTTGTTGCGTTCACCTGCTAATCTGGAGAGGGTGGGGTTTCATGACCTATACCAGGGCCGACCACCAGGGGGTGATCAAGATGCTTTGGCTTCAGTTTTAGGCAAAATGAACATCATGCAGCATTGAAGAAGACTTGACACGAGAGATCGAGACGTAAACTCCTTAAGAAAATATTAACTGACGTTATGAATCAAATACTAACCTCTTTTTGCAACCAGTGGCGTCGCCCTCTGCTGGTCATTTGAGAGATCAATACATCTTAGTCGAGTATAAGTCACTTTTTGCTTATAGTTTATGGTTGACAATAAGAATTAAACTATAATTTAGCTCTGTGCAGGACACACAGCCACTAGCAAGCAAGTAAAAAACTATGCTCCGGTTACTACGCACAAAACAATGAGTCTGTAAAACACACACGCAGAAATATGTGTTGCTTGATAATCACCAATTAGCTAAACTGACGCCTCCTCTTGTTAGAGAAGAAAATATGTACATTTAGCAGCAAAGCCTTTGACATCATCGTCATATTCAAACAAACAACTGGCTCAGTGCAGAGGTTCCACAGAGCAGGCGGACCTTCTTCAGGCCCGGTCGGCTAATTAAACGACTGCTTGGCCTCAGCAGCAGTTAGTGCTGTTCAATTATGAATGAGAGAGACGGGGCGAACAAGGCAGCCCGATCAATGGATGGTGCAAAGAAGGGACAGAAGATATAAGAGCCAGGAAGAAGAGACGGAGAAGAGCAATGACTCGAAAGAAAGCAGGGAAATAAAGGAAGAGAAATCAAAGAAAGGATCGAGAGTAAAGAAGGGAAAAGAGAGAAAGAAGAAACAGACTCAGGAGGAGCTTCTGACTGGATGTCGTGTCAGTGTTTTGCTGCTTTGAACTGAACAGTGGAGGTTTAATTTGGTGTCAGTCTGACGGAATCAGGCCCGTCGGCAACACGCCACCCGGTGTTTGTTTTGGTCGACCCGACAGCCGCAGGCACCTCCCTTTATCTCTCTCTCTCTCTCTCTCTCTCTCTCTCTCTCTCTCTCTCTCTCTCTTTCTGCCTGTCTCTCTGTCTCCTGTGACATCTTTGTTTAGAGATAAGTTGTTTCTTTCTGCTGCTGTCGCCTCCTCTGCTGCTGCTTCTAAACACGAGTCATATTTTATTGTCTGTCTTTATAGCAGGAGACAATATGGCTTCTGCTTCGTCTTCATCCATTTGACTCAAATAATCTGAGAAATGTTTTAAAAACTGTCTTTAAGTGTCACACGGGTAAATTAACTAAATCAGGCTTCTTGTGTAAATGCTTTTAAATACATAATTATTACCTATTTACATGTATGATATATACAGTAATGACTAATCCTATGTCCTTGACAGAGATTGTATATCTGGTAGCTCACAAGAGTGTAGCCAAGTCATCTTGATTGCCCCCTGGTGGCTGGCGACATTATAGGTCATAAACCCCACCTCCTCCATGTTAGCAGATGGTACATGGATCAAATTAAATTAAATTAAATGTCCTGCTTTTTTGTTTGTCTTTCTATGGAATCATTTTGATAAATAGGCAAATATTGAGTGATTTAAATATTTTTTTATGTAAAAATACACCACGATCATAGCGTTTTGTTTTTGATTCAGAGCGACTATATTTAGTTTTTCAGGTTATTCCATTAGTGTCCAAGGACAGTGGAGCACAAAGAAATGGGGATCGAACCACTGACCTTCCGATAGGTGGGTGGGTGACTCTCTCTACCTCCTGAGCTACAGGGCGATTTATTCTCCCACAGGAAACTCGGTTCCTTCAGAGCCTGAACCGCCTCGTGTCACTCATATTGGCTCAACCGACATTGTTACCGTGGCTACAACTGTGTTTTCAGAAAACCTCTTTAAGTGGGAGGCGGGAAACATGTGACACATGCTGTGAGCAGTTGACCAATCAGAAAACCTCTGACCAATCAGAGCAGACTTGGCTTCTTGAGAGGCGGAGTTTAAAGACGATGCACCCGTGATGGTTTAAGATAATTAATACATATTTCATCTCATAAACCTTTTTGTTTCATTCTTGAACCTGTTGTTGATTTGTTAATAGGAACTTTAATCTTTTCCTTCATGTTCCAATAAAAATATAAAAGAATAAAATACAGCAGAATGGAAAACGTGTCATATCTCTGTGGTGAAACATAACTCAAAGGTTTATTACAGCATTTCTCTGCAGACACATCTCCAACTACAGATAGAGACATGTGTACACAATACTGCATATGCAGTAAAGACACGTACGTAGACAAACGTGGACACACACACAAACACACACACACACACACACACACACAAAGAATTAAATCAGCATAGAGCTTGGCACTTGTGCCTCCCTGGCCCCCAACCTGCTGGCTGATTCAATTTTCTGGGCAAATCTGCCGACAGTGACCGCCAACATTCACCTTTAGATGGAGGGAGGGAGGGAGGGGGGAGAGAGAGAGAAAGAGAGAGAGGGAGAGGGAGAGGGAGAGAGAAAGAGGGAGAGAGAAAGAGGGAGAGGTTGGCACATTGGGGGAGGCAAAGAGGGGGTGAGAGAAAAGGTGACTGTTGCTGCACACTTTTAGAGATAGAGGAGTGGTGTGTGACGGAGGTGAATGCCAATACTATTCCTGAAGGGAAGTGGACCTGGTGGAGAGTCTGGCAACAGCCTCCTTCTGTAGAATCTGTGTGTGTGTGTGTATGTGAAAAATACACTTTTAACACAAGTTCTTGTGGTTCACCTTTCTGGCTCAATTTGCTGCTGGTGGAGATTTTGTCTTTTGGACAAAAACATTAAAACAGAGAGTGAGATATTTCCCAGCTTCCATGAGGTTTCTATAGATTCTAATGTCAAAACCATTATTCCTGTGAGGCCTATGTTCCAACGATCAGCACAGGGGGTCAGCACACACACAAGGCCATTAGCTAAAGAAGAGGGTGGAATTCCCTGTAGATATTATAACTGCTTTAAAGTTTGCAAACTTATTCCATTAGTAAAACTGCTAGTTCTCTGGGTCTGTGCAGAGATTTTCTGTTTATCTGCATCGGTAAATAAACTCAACACTACTTAGTTTTCCCCCCCACTCCCAGAAAAATCAAGGTTGTTGGAATTTCAGTATTAACTTAACGTATAAATCACGAGTGTGAACAGATCCTCTGGTTAAAGAGAAACTCAATCAGAGCGGTGAATGCAACCTGATTTTCAATGTACTGATTGAATCTAAATGTGGATGATCCATATGAATATGAAGGCTTTTTGAGATTCTAAAAGTCTGTTTTCAGACATTAACACCTGAAAATGAGTTCCTGTGGGTTTCGGCCCTTATCGCTCAAAGCTCTAGAATCTCGTTGTCTTTCCAGGTCGGTGTCTTCTACAACGTGTGTGGCTCCTATTTGTTTTCTGTCAGCTTCACATCCGTCACTCGCTCACTTTGAGTTTTCCTGTTTTATTCTCACCGTCACCACTTGTAACCTGAAACGTTGCTGTTACACCGAGTTAGTGTTTCTCCTCATCTTCTTTGGGATGTGAGGGTTCATTTTCTGACAGTGTACGATGTGCGTCAACACGTGTTCACCTGCTGAGTTTCCATGTTAAACCCTTTCACAGCAGCATTGACGTATGTTAATTGTCAAAATAAAAAGCAGCGGGATTCCCTCTTGAGTTTGCAGCGACGACTTTAAGATCTAACACCTCGACTGATTCCTGTCACTTTGAAAATCGATAACACAAATTAACGAGAAAAACCGATAAGATTACCGGCTGCGTTCACACTCATGCAAAACTGATTTCCTTGTTCTTAAAAGGCGTCAGACACGGAGCGAACGATAGATAAGATGTGAAAGATCAAATGTTTCAGAGACGACAGGAAGCCGTGAGACAGACAGAGAGATACACTGATGGACGGAAAGGAAGACGGAGAGCCGGGTGGAGAGGGAGGTGCAGAAACAGAGGAGGTCACATATGCTCACTTCCATAGACATAAGCCGTGATTAAATTGAGTGTGTAGTAGCTGGCCGCTCTTCAGGTGTGTGTGTGTGTGTGTGTGTGTGTGTGTGTGTGAGTGTGTGTGTGTGAGAGCGAGAGTGTGAGTCCTGTAATATTGTCTGCAGTCCCATGGGCTGGAGCTGAGCAAACTCAATCAACTCCCACTCACCTCTGTGGCCCTCCCTACACTGTCAGGCCAGGACGAGACACCGGGCCTGCCTCTCCTCTGGCCTGAGAGAGAGAGAGAGGGGAGGACAGAGAGAGAGGGAGTGAGAGAGAGAGAGAGAGAGGCAGAGAGATTGTGTGTGAAAGAGATGTGCAGCAGTGTGTGGGGTATGTAAGAAAGAGACAAGTATGCGTTTGTGTGAGTGTGTGTGTGTGTGTGTGTGTGTGTGTGTGTGTGTGTGTGTGTGTGTGTGTGTGTGTGTTTGTGTGCGTGGGCACATTCAGGTGTGTCCTTGAGAGAATCAAAAGCCTCGGCAGATTGAATGCATCAGTATCACAGAGGAGTGTTCAGCTTTCACGTGTATGTGCTTTCTGTATCAGGACATGTGACACCTCCACCTCCATGTGTTCCTGAGCTGTGAAGTAAAGTATAAACTTATAGAATTACATGTTTTTCTTTGATGAAATACATGAATGTTGCTTTGGAATATTACATTTATCATTAAAAAATCGACATGTATGTGTTGAACACGGCTGAATAGATCACTTCAAACTGATTTAAGATATATGATAGAGTTTAACCACCTCTATTCAAAGACTGGTGCAACAGCGAACTCTCATAAGTGGGAATTCTGGAAATCCTTGATGAAACTCTAACCCTCTTGTACAATTCAGAGACCCCCCCCCCATCCTCTCCTGCTCCTCCTTGTCCTCAGGTGTTCGAAAGACATTTGTGAATTTCCAGGAAAAAACTGGGTTCAAGCTCCACTAAAGTCAACAGTCGAGAACCTTTCCAGACTCTTGCTCTTTAAAAGTTATTATTATCTACTTGTATATTACTCCAGTGTTTGGGTGTGTGAGGACACTCTCCCCCCCCCCTCAGACCCCCGACACCCCCTGACCTCTGGCCCTTCCACCACAGTTGTCAGTCACAAACATCTGCAGTGACAAGCCGCTGCTGTGGGAGTGGAAGGTCTCCTTCCAGTGGGACGCCAGTGCGCAGGCAGATCCAACACCAATCAATCATCTGATCAATCATAATTGGCTCTTTTGCATATTCGCCACATACTCACAATCACCATTCATTTATTCAAATGTGCAGCGGGACACCGGTGGGGGGGAGAGGGAGGTCAGGACTGATCTCTGGACCTGTTGGTTGCTGAGAGATCAAATTAGGGCTTTATTTAGATTTATGCAGATGTTAACAGTAATGATATACAGCAGGCACAGCGCCCTTGTGAGTCAGTGAAGACATTAATGCGTCTGCAGCAGCAGCAGCAGCACAGACACCGTCTCACTCTTTAAATACTTTGGGTTTAAAATACCACACTGACCCGGGAGCCTCATTTGAGTTGCAGCCCACAGCCGGATTCATATATTCACGATATTACTAATTCTAAACTAGACAATGACACAAAGTCTTATAAAGTCCGACCGAAACAATTAATACAGCCCAGACTCTCTCAGTGTGTCGGCAAATGTGTCATCGTTGAAAAGGAACTTCAGCAAAACTGCAGAATCTAGAGATAAAGTTTAAAATTGGCCTAAAAAACTTAAACCAGACTCTAAATAAAGACAGATGGTGTTTCATATGAGGCCTAAACATTTTGGATGTTGTACTTTTGACATAGTTTGGAGCCAAAGTCTACGCAGAAATGATTATGGAGAGAAAAGGAAAAAGTTATCTAATAAGTATGTCTGCAAACACGAGGGAGGCAAGAGACCATAAACATATTTTAGTTCCTTCTATGGCTGCGTCCATCTTTATTTACAGTCTACGAAATAGGCTGGATTGACCCTCCCAGTGCATTTTACACTTTTCTCAAATTTGTTTCAAAATTAGATTTTTCAACATGAGCTCATATGTCATTTAACGTGTGTGTGTGTGTGTGTGTGTGAGTGTGTGTGTGTGTGTGCGTCTCAACTTCAGTAGCACTTACTGTCAAAGACACGCTGACAGGCTATTGGCTTCAAAACAGTTCAATATGTCAAATAAACACACGGCTCAGTGAACAGCGAGTGAACGGAGTGATGAGAGAAAGACGGAGATAGAGAGAGCGAGGGAAGGACAGCGGTGAATAGAGAGGTAAAGGAAGATGGGGGGAATATGAAGTAGAGATGTGTGAAAAAAGGAAAATAAAGAAAACGGGTGTAATGATAAAGGAAAAGATTATCAATAAAAAGGAAATATTGAGGCTTGAATCATTTTGTATATCATTTTTTCAAGCCTGAGATTAGCAGCTGTTGCAGCACCTTGGACTTCGATAACAGATGTATTATAGAACTATTATAACTAATTTACAATATATATAATGCATTGGTAATAATGAACATTTCACTGTTGTTTAACTGTTGTTTATCTGTCATTTATTTGAGAAAGTACTCAAATAATTTACTTAAATAAATGTACATATGAATAAACCCAAGTAAAAATATCACCTTAACTTTTCTACTTGTGTAAGTACTTGCTTTTAAATATGCTTATTATAATTAACGTATTTAAAGTAAAAGTAATACGATACTCTTCCCTAAAGCCTCGCTCTACTACATCATCATGGTACTTACAATATTAAACAACACTGCACAATTCAAGAGGCTGTGGTACATTTTCATTTGTTAACATGCAAAAATCTAAGTCTGCCAGATGTTGTGTCTTCCACTTACAACTTCCGGTTATTGTCATGAACCCTGAGTCCTTGTGTTTCTGTTTGTCGTCATCTGGAGGTGTGCAGTGTGTGTTTATGCCTGTGGGTCAGTGTGTCAGAGTCAGTGTGAGTCACTCTGGTGTCTGTCACCAGTCACACTGATGTACCCACAATCCCATCAGTTTATCACGGCTCTGATAAATGACAGCTTAACGCCAAATATGTCACACAAACCCAAACGGGAGGATTAACACTGAATGAAATCAGAGATTCAGAGTTTGTGAACAGAAAAGTCAAAACCTCGAAGTCGACCGAGGAGAAACACAAACAGAAGCAGGCTGAACTAACACTGTAAAACAAACTTAGACAATTTGTAACGTGGCTTTGAAACAAGAACAAACTGATTATGTAAAAAAAAATTGTAAAATCAAGAGAAAATCTGATATATTCCATTGGCTCGCGGTGCCAGATGGGAAATGTTGTTGGAAAAATCATCATTCTTTATGATAGGGTTCATATCCAAGAAAACAATAACACAACAACAAAAACAGACAAATGTTCCATATTCACATATTCATCATCCTAAAATTATATAGAGTGTTGGGGGAAAAAATTGACGTAGATCAAGATTCAGAAAGTGAAGCCGAGGCTGAAGTGCCTGAAACATGCATTCTCTTGAATGACCAACAGAGGGCAACTCCACAGGTTTCAAAAGGAGTTAGTTTCTTGAGAAGTCAATGAGAAAGTAACTCTACGTCTCACCTGATTTAAAACGCTGGTAAACATTTAAAAAGTCGGTTTCTAGTTTTTAAAGGATTGTAAACTGTGCGATTGTCCGGTATCATCCATGATGAATACTATAACAGACACTAAATTATGAAGTTATTCGTAATTTTGGCATCAGTGATCGTACTGAGAGTGAAATTATCAGATATCTGGCAACGCTGTCATTAGTCGTTTTGCACATTGACAAATAAATTCAACTCCAGGGGTTTAAAAAACATAGAAAATCCAAAAATCTGACAGATCTAACACTTCAGGGACAAAACTTGTTTGTGCTGCGATGTAGAAACCACACTTTGTAAAGTGTTTGAAGGCTCCTCGCCTATGCAGGGATCCATTGTAACACACACACACACACGCACACCAACGCACACACACGTACTCCTACACAAATATGCATGTGGAAGCCTGATGATACACAGAATACACATGACAGAGCTGTTGAGAACTGACCTTGGCTTTAATTGAGAGAAACAACATAAAGAAGCAGCAGGGATGTTTTCTGTTGTGGTTGTGTGATTGTGCGAATGCTGAGTGAATTCACAACGGAGCTTCTACCTTAGCTTCAGGCGTTTTCTTTCTTCTTCATCTAAACAAGACGCTGTTTGTCATTAAGACCACAACACCGTCAATAATCACAGATATCGGGAAGCGAAGCAACAACCTTTAAATCAGAGTCAGTTCAAGTCCCTGTTTGGTTTAATTGTTGCCAATAACTTTTGTTTCTAGATCTATTCTGCAGTGACCTTGACTGTGTGTATGCAAGTGTATGTGTGTGTCTGTGAGTGGGTGGGAGAACACATTGTAACTGTGTGTTAAATCATGCAGAGACGATGGCTGTGCTTCCTGAGTCGTGCATGTGTGAGAGGTTTTTACTGAAGCTACAAAATAATGAAAAATTAGAGTGTGAATATTACTGATTTTGAAGTATTCAAGATAATTATATATTAATTGAAAGCAAAGAATGATTCACATATTTATCCAAGGATGCCTGAAAGGATCTGAAAACAGGTTTAGAATTAAAGGAGTGCAGCAATATTCTTCATTGTGTTATTTCCTCTCTAAAGAGAGAGAGAGCAAAGTGTCAAGGCAGTGGGTGACATCAGAGGGGGGCAGTGAAGAGCACAGACAGACACTGACAACACCGGGAGAGAGAGAGAGAGAGAGAGAGAGAGAGAGCACAGCACAGCACAGACCGACTGATGCTGAGTGACCATCTGCTGAAGTTTTTCTTTCCTTCGGTTTCGTTCGTCAATTAAATCTCATTCTCTCCGAGTCTCACGTGCACATGAGCAAACACACGTGCACTCCGCTCCTCTGGATCTGTCATATCTCTGATCCATCTGTTCCCTAGGCTGCTTATTGCTAAGAAGGAAATCATACAGTAAATCCCACCTGTGCCATGACTCACATGTTCACTAGCATGACACCCGTTCAGTTTCGGAAAGCCTCTGTTCACATACAGCGAATATTAATCATTGACCACTGAGCCACGTAAAAAAATATACCATAGCACAGGATTTGGGCTTAGTTGGGAAATGTTGAAGAATCGTACCAGAAGCTTAAAATGATCGGAACCTGGATACCAAGGTTTCAAAGCTGTGTGTAGAATCCAAAGAGATTTAGATCCCTTATTGAGGCTCTTATTTTGAAACCTGAGACAGGAAGCTCGACAGTCACATGTAAGGACTGAAAATACGTCACGTGACAATAGATGCGTAAATACAGACTTACAACTGATACAACTAAGTGTCACAAAATCCTTGACATTGACCTCTGATCTCTGACCACCCAAATCAAATCAGTTCATCCCTGAGTCTAAGTGAACATGTTTGACAAATTTGACAGAATTCCCTCAAAATGTTTCCTCAAAATCAAGGAAACATTTCCATCTGACCTGGACGAGCATCTCTGAGCTGAGGCAGGAGTTCAGTGTGTCGAGAAAATCACAGTTACGACACACTCATTAGTCCTGATGACATATTTATAGCCATAAAAAGACAAATTAATTGGAGGCAAACAATGTCCTCACAAGTACAGACACAAAGTTTGTGTGTGTGCATAATCTCAGTGATCCATGTGAAAGCATGTGTGTCATGGTGCGGTTGTGTGTCTGTATCTGGGCCATGTGCCTGTGGGTCAGTGTGACACAATGATCACGGCCCGAGTGATTAACGCTGGTTTCTGTCGACTCAAATTATCTTCTTCAATATGTCGTTTATCGGCTCCGCTGCACCGGGTCACTGCTTCCAAATGAATCTGAAGCTTCTCGTCACATTCAACTTAAAGTTACTCGTCTAATGACAAAGTAAAAACTCAGAGAAAACATCAAGGGTTTTTCTATTGTGGTGTAATGATCCATGCCAGTGTGACAATGAAGCAAGGGTTTAATAATATTCACTGGTATGAAGGCCTGGAATAGAAGCTGACTGGGACTTCACGTACAGAAAGGGGCTAGTGTATGTGTGAGCACTTCACAGCATCCCAGCAGGAAGGCATCTGCTAACACTTCCTTCAGTTAACTTCCATTAGAAGGTGAAACACATGCATTTGTTAGGTGTGTTAATGTACAAGCTTTAATTAAATATTGTGAAGTTTACACTCAGCTGGTACAATAATCAAACATATTTCAGTAATATCCAGAAATACAAAAAGTCCATATCTGTTATTTTCTCATTTGTTTCTTATTTGGTTCATTCAACAATTTTTAACGCCACTTCTACTAGTTGAGTGGATTTATTTCATTTAATTACAGGTATATTTACATTCATAAAGGTTCATGTTTGCATTATTAAAATTGTTTTAACTGTTTAAACAAACGCTGAACCTGTTTACTTGTGACTGGAGCTACAATAACAGTATATAAAGCTGTTAACATCAGGAGCAGGAAAACCATAATACAAATTATTTTACTACTTTAAATGAAAGTTTATCGTTACTGGCTGTAACATATGGGACATAACTGCATATTTAAACAAATATATAACAAGTAAATCAAATAGATTATCAATGCCGTCCTCTCCTTCATCTGTCTGTCAGCGTCAAATTGCACTGATGTGATGTGATATAAGCAGGAAGCCAGTGTCTCTCTATAGATGTCTGGTTTTCTAATAAAAAACCATGTGCACAGTGGTTCTCTGTGGCTCAAAGCATGTGGAGCCGCCAACAGAGGATGAGAGAGAAAGAGAGAGAGAGAGACCGAAGGAGAGACTGAGAGAGAGAGAGAGAGAGATGTACGAAGTGTGGACGAGGAGAAGAGAGACTGGTGATTATTAGTGTAACAAGCAACCAGGCGACAACCGAGGAGAAGGAGAAAATAAAGAGGAGGCGAAACGTAGGAAACTATAAAGAAAGAGAATTAGGAGAGTGAGAGAAGGAAGGATGGACAGGGAGGACAGGAAGACGAGAGGACAGGGCAGAGACGAGAGAAGGGAGGAGGAGGAGACGGTGAGAAATGACATACTTGACATTTACCTTCCATATTCCTCAGTAAACAAGAACAGGAGGGAAAATGGGTGAATGAATATGTAACCGTTACTGCACGGCTGTGTAAACACCGAGCGTGACCCCGGGTTCCATCCACTCCGGTTCCCCAGCAGAGAGGGACAGTCCTCACAGCTCGGGGGGGGGTGCACGGAAACACACGTCAGTTCAGCTGTGAAACTCAGGATGTTCAGACCAGATGTGAGGAATGATTTCAAGAGCCATTATTTATGAATCGTAAGTCTGTCATTCTAGATTCCTGTTTCTGAAGAAAAGAAACAAAGAGTTTTCTAGGGGAATATATAAGCTGTGTCCCAAGAAGGTTTTAACCCCCTAAACCTATTTGGTTGAATTGATACTCAAGCGTCAGAGGTTGTTGCACATCCGGCGCCATTACCTCTTTGAAAAATGATCAATCACCAAAGCCCAATAAATCGTGGTATAGGCTGGCCCAGGAAGGATCCACCACTTTAGCTTCACTCTCTGTGGTCGGTGATATAACACACCTCACATGTGTTACTGATCTCCATCCACAGAAAGAAGGACATAAGCTAGAACGATTTCCACAAGCAAATCACATCTCACAATCCAAAACAGCCGAGGAACACTCCACCCCCCCATTCACCTGGTTACACGTGTGTGTGTGAGTGTTTGTGTGGGGGTGTGTCTATGTGTTTGTGTGTGTGTTTGAGTGTTGGTTAACCTCCTAGGAGAGCAGAGCAGTCACTGATTCAGCAGAAATGTCCAGCGTGGGATGAACTCTCTCAGCGGTCATACAGGAACACGAAAGCACACACACACACACACACACACACACACACACACACACACACACACACACACACACACACACACACACACACACACACACACACACACACACACACACACACACGCACACGCACACAAACACGCACACACACAGTTCTATTCTGCTCAAACACACAGTGAATCATTTCACTCTTTCACTTGTTTCTGTTTTCTCTCTTCACCTCATCCTCCCTTTGTTTCTCCTGTTTGTTCTTCCAGTGAAACCAGGAAAGCAGCTTGAGCCCGACATGGACGTCCCACTGTGAACACTGTGTATAAAGGCATTTTCATCTTCCTCCCTGCGTGTTGTTGTCTGTGATTCCCACAGTGAATCGTCTCTCTTCATCTGCCACATTTTCTCCTTCCACTTCCGGTTTTGTCTCTTAGACGTCACTGACCAGAACGATCTAATGAAACTTAATCCTTGGCTGATATCAATTAAAAATAAACGAAACAAGTATCCTGCCCTGATTCCCAGTAAGATATTAGTTTGTGTCATTTGTGTAGCAGACATGACACAGCCATGTTGTTTGCCGAGACGCCCTGGAGCTGTTCAGCTGTTCTACGCCGGTGAAGTCAAAGATTGAAACACGTGTGCATTTGCTGGAGTGAACCTGCCTCGCCATGAGGCTGTGGATAATCTGATATGTCCTAGTTTAGATGGCGGTTGGGGGAGCGACATGAAAACGACGTGATGTGTCTCAGTTATGAAAAATCAAAGTCCGGGGACGTTTCCAAATGCTCCAGCTGACCTTGAACATACAAGTTCTATATTACACAGTTGTACCTACATTAACATTTTGTATTAAATATGTATTTGTTGTGTATTTTGACTTGTTAGTTTAGTCCCTGTTTCATACGCTAACATCGAGAAGGCAGGGTTTATGATCTATACTGCCGACAGCCACCAGGGGGCGACTGAGACTTTTTGGCTTCAGTTTCTGTCAGCCGTCATGTCGTCCATCTTTTTATAAAATCTATGATCTCATACAATCACGATACAGTGATAATATAGAAAACATGACCTGTAGATCTCAGTATTAAAGTAGGATTATGATCAAGTATTATTTTTGCAAACTGACAATTAACTGCAGCACTAAATAAATACTTGTTGTTATATCTAAACATCTATTATTAGAAGAGGCTTTGTGGCCACGTATCAGTTTGGGATTGATTAATGTGTCTGTAATAAAAATCACTGCAGGGCTGCTGTTTAGAATCTTCTGTCCTGTCAACCTGACGACTGTGAGCAGCTGCTGCAGGAACACGACGGCTTCAGGCCAGATAACCGAGGAGCCCAGGAGCCGAGGAGCCGAAGAGCCGAGGAGCCGAAGAGCCGAGGAGCCGAGGAGCCGAGGAGCCGAGGAGCCGAGGAGCCGAGGAGCCGAAGAGCCGAGGAGCCGAGGAGCCGAGGCCCGGTTCTGCTCGTGTTCCCCTCAGCACCGAATCCAACGGAAACATGTTCCCATCCCCACGTTTGATTATTTTTCATCTGTTTACATTTATATTTGATCACAATCCTTGTATCTTTCCTTTCCTTTCTGCTTTTTCCTCTCTTCCTCATTCCTCTTTGTTTTAGCTTCGCCCCCGCTCTTCTCCTCTTCCTCACCTCCACAGGTGACCGAACAGCTGGGCAGAGCTGCAAACCGCTGTGATCCAGACGTGCACCTGGAACCGGCGAGACAAACCCCAGCTGCAGCAGAACAAAGACACACAACTGTTGTGAAGACTAAACATTCAGGAGACTTTGTCGTATCAATCATCAATCATCAATTCAAGCAGCTGCAGTTTGACCTGGTTCCTCATCTCCCTCTCCTCTGATGGTTTCAGATCCCAGCTCGTCTCCTCTCTCAGCAGCTGAGCTCAGCGGCTTCCATCTACTGAAGCATTCTTCTTTAAGAGAAACAAACTTGTTACAAAGCACAAGACAAACCATGAGGCCCCACGTAATGTCAACAGGGTTCAGAATATGATTTGTTTTTCTGTCACATATCAATGAGCCTCTGATGGCGATCAGGGGCAGTTTAGTGTTCAGTGTAATTTCCCAACGTCCACTGGAGGAGCCAGGGATCGAACTACCAACCTTCTGCTCCACATCCTGAACCACTATCACCTCTTACCTGCAAAAAATAACATTGTTCCATTATTTTTGCCTCCCGGATCATTCACAATTCTTTTTTTAAAGCTTGAAAGTCCTTTACACATCAAATTTGGTTCATTAAGTTTCTTCAACTGACATTTGGCCGCATGTAGTTTGACCCTCGCTTCAACCTCGACCACATCACATCCTGATAAAGAACAAGTGTGATCAACGGCTTAAGACAAACATATCAACAAATACACTTTATACTGGACTGGATAGAGGAGGAAGTTGTTTTTCTTCTTATTCTGCTGCTTATTCTGCTGCTACAAGGATTCTGACCGATAAGGTGAAAATTTGATTTTGTCCCCCAAAAAAGTAAAGCCATAATATATCGCTCAGTCTAAGTCCGTCACTGTTCTTCAACTTTGATTCTAATTTGTAAAAGCCTTCAAAATGCAAAGTTGGTCAGTTCCAGGTTTCAAAACTAAAATGAAAGTCAATTGCCTACATCTAGGTTAAGAAGAACATTGTTTTTTTGAATAAATTTGGTACGGAGCAGAATAAAAAACTGTATTTAATGTGTATTAGTCAGATCAGGATAATGAACTTATCTAAATAAGTTACACCAGGAACACAAGTCGGTGAAACTTCAGGTAATTTTCAGTCTCAAAGATCTAAATCCACTTCTCATCCCCGGAGGAAAAGACACCACCTTCATATCCTCTGTCCATAATGTGAGATAGAACAACACATTTTTTTTTATAGTCGGTATAAAAGGACAAAAGGGAAAGATTGCATTAAACTGACTGACTCAATTCAAGCTGCTGCTTTTCTCTGCTCGAGAGACGAGGAGAACATTGACTGTGATTCATCGAGCCTGTAAATTTCATTATGTTTTATCATTAACTGGCAGCGGACAACAGAGTCTTTCTATGTATGCAAATGCACACTTCTTTTAATGTGTGTGTGTGTGTATGGACCCTTACAGCGAAACGTGTGTGTGTGTGTGTGTGTGTGTGTGTGTGTGTGTGGGCAGAGGTTAATTTAGCCCAGCAGTGAAGAGCCCTTGATAAAGAGCAGCCTGATCCCTGTTTAATTATCTTCCGTCTACATTTCATTGGCATACTCCGGGTCATAGGTGTGTGTCTGTGTACGTGTGATGAATTTAAGATTTGTCTCGTAGCAGGGACACACACACACACACACACACACCCACACACACGCGCGAACAGAAGCTTGGGATTTATCCAATTCGCCGTCTGAGGGAATAAGTGCTTGTCTGACATTTATCCGTGTATATTTGTGTCATGTATGTGCAAGCTGGTTTGACATATGAGGTTTGACATATGAGGCTTCGCTGCATACATAAAACTGAAAGTGTGTGTGTGTGTGTGAGTACCTCGCATTGGCACGTCACATAATTTCATTTGTGTGTGTGTGTGTTGTGTTTTATTGTTTATTTGCCTTTGCTTGATACACTTGGGGTTATACATTTGTACTTTTGTTCATGTAACCAAGCGTCATACAGTTACATACATATTGATTTATTGTCCGTGGATGTGCTGCTATGTTTTTTATATGTGGATGAAAACATGTCTGCTCTGCTAAATCTGGTCCATTTGCATGTTGGACTTTATTTCCCTTTCAAAAAGATAAACATACACATTCCTAAGATAATAAGAGATTAAGTGTATTTATGAAAATCTGCATGAAATGAAACTCACCATATTTCAGCTTCTTTTCCCGAAACTCTGCATCTGCTGCGTCAAGCTCTCACCGGAAAGTTTGAGCAAAATTATAAATAACATATTTTAGTGACAGGTTCAATACAAAGGTCAGAGATCATGGTCCTGTGTTCGCACAGTGAAACAATCATTGTTTTTCAAATCAAAAAACGATGTAGGAACATCATTTCTTTCTTTTGTCTGTCTTCTTCTGTGTGTGTGTGTGTGTGTCTGTGTGTGTGTGTGTGTGTCTGTGTGTCTTCCACCTTCATGCTGACTCCCTGACACTGAAGGTCTCTTGGTGTAAAAGGGGATTTTGCTCTGGATGTTCTCATTGACATTTTCTGACTCCTCTTTGCTTCAAGAAAAAAAAATGAAGATGTAAAATCAATACGAGGGAGCTACGGCTGAAAATCATAATATCTGAAAAGATAAAGCTGTATAAAAGCGGGCTTGATAAATAAATAATAAATAAATAGCAACTCTTAAATGATTTGCGGTGATTAAAATGTTTGTAATATTGTAAATAATGAATTATAGCCACAGCAATAAAAGGTATTAATTTAGATATTGTCACGTTGCATCTCATTACATGTTTCATATTGGTATTATATGTTTGACATGGAGGCTGTGATAACTTGTCATCAGAGAGAAGCTGAAAGTGTGTGTGCTCTGGAAAGAGAGAGTCTGAGAGGAAGACGGGGGGTAAGTTATGACTGGGGGCTGCCACACAGACACACACCGCTGTGATAAAACACACACATGTTGACAAGTTTGTATTTTCAGACGTGAAAAGTATGAACCATGTGTTTAACTCTGTGTGTGTGTGTCATTAAATTGGAGCTGCTGCACTTATGAGTCTAATAATTCAGATTATTATTTTTTTCTCCTGCAGTGGAACCATCAAAACATTTCCAGTGTTAACACGTGTACAAGAGTCAAGTCTAATTTAATTAGGTCTAATTGAAACGGCTGAGTGCGGCGATCAGCGACCCGTCGCCGGGCGGGAGACGCCACCGGAATTAAACGAGTGCACACGCGTGTTATGTGAAAGAGCTAATAACATAATTACATACACAACAGCTTGCGTTGTCGCCCGCTAAACAACGCAGGCACGTAGCCAATAACGTGCCATTGCCCTGAGGTATTTTGGCGCTCGTCTCTCGTTCGTTACTTCATCATCGTCTCTAAAATCAGTTAAATGTTTGTCTTATTTCAAACTCCTGTGTCACCGACATGTGTTTGTGTGACTGGACCCAGAGCGACCGAGCAGCCACAAGCTTTCACATGTTGTTATGCCTGAATGTTTTTTCTATACTAATTTCCACTTGTTGCTCTTTCTACCAGTGAAAACATATAGTAACGCAAACATTCACCCGAGTTCGGTGGTAATAGAAAAGATCATAAATGAACCTGCATTGAATTCACCTATAGAAAATCTAGAGATGCATTCGGGGTCTCGACATTACCACAATCCTGTTTATGTATTTCAGAGGCTTTTGAATTGAGATGTTCTCTAATTTATTGAAAAGCCTGTGTGTATTAAAATGAAAACCTTATTTTTCATATCTTTCTCTCTCTCTCTCTCTTCCTGTACCGTTCTGTCTCTCCATCACGCTCTCGCTCTTTTGTGCCTCCTCCTGCCTCCTTTTTTCCGTCCTTGAGATGAAAATGGAGAGAGGTAGGCAGCGGTGAAGAGAGACTGATATTGGTTTGACACTAACATTTCTTTCTTAGCACCAAACTCATTCAGCCGTGTGTGTGTGTGTGTGTCGGTGTTTGTATGTGTGTGTGTATGTGTGTGTGTGTGTGTTTTGATGAAAAGCCCGGTGAGCTGACTCAAGGTTGGAGCTGCTTACGAAACCGGTGAACTATCTGGCAGATTTCAATGAACATAAATGAACACGTGAACAAGGAGGAAAAAAAACATACTGAATTGATGTGGTGGTCCAACAGTTGCTAGGCAATTTCAGTTACCTTGATCGTATCGAGCGATGTAGCTTTTACTAAAAGGAACTACAGCTCTTTCCACTAGAACTTTATCGTTGTGTGATTATTGTCTATTTAATGTATACACAGACTTTATGATTCATGCTGTGATCGCACAAGTACATCGTCTCTTTGTAATCTTAATAAACATGAAACTTTCTTTTGTTGTTAACCTCACCAAGATGTTAAAACTTTGTCTTTTTCCACTTTTCATTTTCGATGATTCACATAAGTGTATTGACTTGAATGAATTATAATGTGCATGCAAATGGCCCCATTTTATTAAGTGCATAAATAAATGATTAAAGTAGCTACGTCCTGTTAAAGCAGAAGTTTTACCAGGAAGTCTTTTGTGCATGAAATCAAACATTAGTGGTGAAAGTTATAAATTGTAGAATGAAGATGAAATGGTAGAAACGACAGAATCTTAACCGGTCTGAACCTAATCTATGAGTGTGACATTAAGAGAACAATTCCATAAAAGTTGTCATGTTCCCTGTTTGTGTTTTATTGAAAATGAACAGAATAAGGAAACAAAATGAACAAGTTTGATATCGAGATTGAGAAGGATGAGAACCAGCCTCAAATTCTCCAGCTTCACTGGACTCTGAGTAACCAAAGGTGAACAGGTCCTGATTTTCACACAATGGACACATCTGGTTGTCCAGGAAACTGAACAACCCCCCCTCCCATCCTCCCTCCCATCTCTCTCTCTTTCACTCCCCTCTCTCTCTCTCTCGTTCTCTGTCCTCCATCCATCTCCTACCTCCCAGCCCTCGCTCTTCTCCCAGTTGGTTATTAATGGTTTTAATTTACAGGAAGGAAAGACCTTGGTGCCCACAGAGGCGTCCCCTCTGCCCCTAGTGTGTATTTATGTGTGTGTGTGTGTGTGTGTGTGTGTGTGTGTGTGTGTGTGTATGTGTGTGTGTGTGAAAGAGACCCCCAGCTTGTCCCTGCGTAACCAAGCAGCAATAATGCTTTGTCTTCTTTAACTGTGCTTCTCCTCCGTGGTCTCCCTCATCCTTCTCTCTCCATTTCTTCCTCCAGCTCTTCCACTTTCCTCCGATGTTCCAAACGATCTCTCTTACTTTCCCTGACCTGTCGTTTCTTTTGCTTGTGCACTTTCTCAGAAACACGATGACCTCCCGATATCACCTGCACACAACAACATGTTGCCTGGAGGTCAAGGCTCTCCCGGTGGGCTGGTTAGCTGACACGGTTTCCAACCTTTAATTCTAAAACCATTTTTGTTGCAGATCAGCGTTATGTCTCTTTCTACCTGTCTTCGGAATCACTTGAAATAAACGAGCAGACACTGGATGTCCAGATCCAAAAATCCAAAGTTTTGTGGATTGAATCTCTACGGTGTAACATCTTAATGAGGACAGAGCGAAACAGAAGAACAGCCATGATATGATTTTATGATATAAGCATCATTAAAGTCTCATAAAACTCCTCTTTGTTTCTCAAAATTCAAAAAGCTTGTCTTAAAAAACATCCTCCCTTGGCCTTTAAATAAATAAGCTAATAAATTAACTTATTTAAAGACAGGTCTCAATGAATATGCTGATAAGGCCCCGCCCCTGTTCCCTGTGTCCCCACCCTCACAGCGCCACCTGCAGTTTAGGAGCCTTTTAAAGTGGATGAGTTGACAGGATGCCTGGCTGTTTGACTGCCCTCTTACGTACTTCAACCAAAATGAGTAAAATAAAATACATTTTAAAAGACACAGATGTGTAACGTGTGTTTAAACACTTACATTTCACCAGAGGGAGATTTGACCTTTTACACAGTTATGTTCAGGCCCCTGGTTTAATCTGGTTTAATCCATACGAAGTGTTTACACAAGCTTCAGACACAATGTGTTCATTCATATGTCACAGTCCTTAACCTTAACAAAGGTGCTTTATTGGCTAAACTCCCCCGGTGACTCCAGTGCCATTAATGAAAGTCGTGCTTATTTTTCATTAAAAAAAACATATGTCTCACATAATCCAGTTTGTAATTAAGTTTCCTTCAAAACCAATTTACTCTGTCTCCATCCAGACGCTGTCTCCATCCAGAGTCTGTCTCCATCCAGAGTCTGTCTCCATCCAGACTCTGTCTCCATCCAGACTCTGTCTCCATCCGGACTCTGTCTCCATCCAGACTCTGTCTCCATCCAGACTCTGTCTCCATCCAGACTCTGTCTCCATCCAGACTCTGTCTCCATCCAGACTCTGTCTCCATCCAGACTCTGTCTCCATCCAGACTCTGTCTCCATCCAGACTCTGTCTCCATCCAGACTCTGTCTCCATCCAGACTCTGTCTCCATCCAGACTCTGTCTCCATCCAGACTCTGTCTCCTTCCAGACTCTGTCTCCATCCAGACTCTGTCTCCATCCAGGCTCTGTCTCCATCTCAGTCTCTGTCTCCATCCGGACTCTGTCTCCATCCGGCTCTGTCTCCATCCAGACTCTGTCTCCATCCAGATTCTGTCTCCGTCCAGACTCTGTCTCCTTCCGGACTCTTTCTCTTCTTCATCGCTCCTCATCCACTCCTGAACATTATTATTGATCAACTCGGTCAGGTCAGATAACTGAGACACAGACAGATATAAATATTTCCAGGAGACAGAGTTGAACATACTTTTACTAAAAGTGGTTTGTTATACAACTCAAGGGTTTGTCCGTTACCCTGACAACTACCTCTTCAGTATTTTGTTGAAATGCTCTGAATGACATGTTCGCTGCATTCACATAAAGTTCTACAGGTGGAGATCACACACTTCAGGACTTAGTCTTAATCATAGAGTCAAACCCAAAGAATTGACACTACTTAGTTTTTTTTGTATCGGTAGCAGTTAAAAGTTAAACCAGATACAAACTTAATATAACTCTTATTGAATTAGCTAAATGATATTGATGTCAATTTTGTATTTTCTTTTCTTTTAACAGTCATCATTGTTTTATTTTGACAGTGTTAAAAGTGAAGTGAACTCTGCATCTGAATAACAAGTTGGTGTAAGTTACAAGGGCCCGTAGATATGTGGGGCACAAACCACAGACCCTGACCAGCAGGTTGCTGGGTTGACATAATGTCTTCCTACTTCTGTCACTATATCAGAATAAAGATGAATACAAAAGGCTGATGTAGTTCCCCCCCCCTACACACACACACACGAGCCATTTTTCTTTTCCATTGTTTTCTTTTGTGGGAATTTCATTTTTTTCTGTTATATTTTCCTCTCTCTCTCTTCCAGGCACCTATGAGCGATCCTGCCCTTATTCATTTTTCTCAATCCCTCTCTCTCTCTCCCTACCTCTCTCTCGACCCAATTACTTCAGCCTCCCTTCATCTTAGATCGCCACAAAGATTTCAGATCTTTGTCTGTTTGTGTGCAACACACACACACACACACACAGACACACACACACGCAGCCTCTGACAGGGAACTCGTGCACAAACACATACAAGAAGAGGATATCAAGCAGGCGTGCTCACCATTAATATTTTACTAATATGACAGTTGGGTATGATATGATTTGGTGAGTGTGTGTGTGTCTGTGTGTGTGTGTTTGTGTGTGTGATGTGCACCCATCACTTTTAATGAGGGCAGACAAAGCATATGGAGAGAGGCAGGGAAGCAAGGCGTATTCCATTACCTTTTATTTTCCCTTTCAGTGCAAGTGTGTGTGCGCACACTGTATTTTTGTTGTGTTTTGTGTGTGTCTGTGTGAACAGACCAAAAACCTGAAACAATAGTGAGCGATGCGGGTGTGCGTGTGTGTGTGTGTGTGTGTGTTTGTTTGTGTGAAGCAGCTTGTTGCAAATGAACGCATGTGTCAAAAAGACAGATGGGTGATGTCGAGCATATTATGACTGTGAAGTTCACACTTTTCTAGATCATATTTAACCAGACTGTAAAGAACTCTATATTATTTACAGTAACAGCCTGCGGGGAGGTGTAACAGGGGGTGGCAGGTATACAGTGTATACACACAAACACACACGCACGCACACACACACAACACACACACATGAAATGTTTTTATTGCTACTTCCCCTGTGAGACACTTATCAATTCTGCTGGAGCATTAGAGGGTTAAATGGTTTGCTCGAGGGCATCGTCTCCGACTCCATCATTTAACAGCAATGATTCTCTCCTGAAAATCAAAACAGTCCTGGAGTTAAAGTTTTGCTAGTTTTTCCACATTTGTATCCGTTGTAGTACGTTAACTGGTCAGCAGCTCATCAGCTCTGATAAGGAAGCAGATGATAAGGAAGCTGTTTCTCCGTCCGTCGGTTTCTTTGTCAGCAGAAATATCCCAAAACTACTGAATGGATTTCCACGAAACTTGGACAAAGAAAGCACCCATAAAGGTTTTACACGAATCTGGACCATGGTAATGAAGAGACAATGTTTCTCTGACATTTTGACCAATTTCCCAGAGAATAAATCTTGGACTCATGTATGTAAAATTCCAATCAGGCAGAGTTAGGAGATTCATATTCATTCCTTCAAAACAGCAGAAGACGAAGTGATTCTCGTATCTAGCGTTTTTGTTTTTTTTAAGCAAAGTCCAGGGATCTGCATCCGAAAGGGAGAAATGTTAGCGGAACATCTCTAAAGGCCCGTCACACATTGGCACTGTTGCATCACATGAAGTCTGTCATGTGAGTGAGAACATAAACCCACCTCACACATGGTCGAGTGTTCATTTTCCTCATGTGACTCACTCTCTGCGTTCACTAGCAGTTCAGATTTAAAGCTCCGAGACCAGTTCTAAAGCAGGAGAGCTCCAAACTCCTCATGTGGGTCATTAAGGTGTCGGCTCGGCTTCATTCTGTCACTTTAATGCACTTCCATGGACCTTTCATGTCTAATTTTAAAAAGGTACATGGATTTCACTCCCCCCTGCAAAATGGAAACCTTGCTCAGAGCCCAGTGTCACACAGGTCAGGTGGTTTCCTGTAAAGGTGGAAGAACAGGTTCTGCAGGGTGTATGTATAATGTTTTTACAAAGTTGTTTATCAGGTGTTGATGTTGTGTGGCTGCGTCAGGGACGATAGACCGAGGGATGTCAACGAAAAACAAAGGAAGAAGAAGGAGGTAAAGAGGAGTGTGTGTGTCTATGTGTGTGTGTGTGTGTGTGCGAGGGACACTGGGCAGTCTGAAGGCCAGACACTGAAACAGAATTAGAGTCTATGGTGCTTCTAAATGTCAGAGTGTGTGTGTGTGTGTGTGTGCGTGTGTGTTTGATCTCCCTCTGTAGGCGTCCATGCCCTAAACTCCTCTTAGCCCTACACACGCACACACACACAGACACACACACACACCCTCCTCATTAGCAAGAGGACATGACATTTCTGGACCACTCCGGCCGGCGATGTGACGTTTGGGGCTGGAGGGGGGGGTCTTTAATTCGTCACAATTCATATTAATTTCGCCATTAAAAGAATAGTCCTTTTCATTGAGGAGAAATCTGTGCAACAACAAGTCAGTCAACTATAAAAACAGCAGTGATAATGAGGGTCAATTAATGCAATCAACACATTAAAAAACGTGTTGACAACACATTGTTACCCACCAGAGGGGAATAGCCATAGCAGCAGGTTTGTACCACACACAAACACACACACACACACACAGATTCATAATACGACATGTAATCATCTATTAGTCTCTGCCCACACACTCATGCTTATGCGTGTTTCTCCTTAAAGTAAACACACACACATACACACAGACACACTCACACACACACACACACACACACACACAGATGTTCATCTTCCTCTCTGATGCTGCTGGTGTTGCCTGGTCGCCGGCTGCTGGTTAATTACTGTGTAAATGTCAGTAAGCTGATTGGTCAGTCGGGTCATTTGGATATTTGCGAGGAAATCCACAAGGCTACATGACAAACTGGTCTGACTCAGTTCCCCTCTTTATTCTATCCATCCATCCATCCATCCATCTTTCTATCTGAATGTCTTAGGGCCGGGTTTACATGCCAACTGTTATTTTCCTTGAATAATGTTTCTATATTAATTGACTGTCAGCGAACATCATGAAAGCTGCAGAATAATGAGTCATATCCCGCTAATTACAATCTTTGTCAGTAGAGGACACAATAATTATAATCTGTATAACAAACCTACGACCAATCACAACAGAGTGGGCCTGCTGGTCAATCAGAGCAGACTGGAATCTATCAGGAGGGGGGGTCTTAAAGTGACAGGAGGAAAATCCAGGTGTTTCAGACAGAGGCTGAAAAGAGGAGCTGCAGCAATGGGCAGTTTGAGGAAAGTGATGCGTTTTCCGATTTGAGCTTGTAAACCTGTTCAAGTAAATGACCGAATTAATAATAAGTCTCCTTTAAAGGATGTTGTTCACTTGCAGAGATGAGAGAAGATTGACTTCAACGTCAAACGTAAAAATGTTAATTTATTTCCGCTTTCTCCCAAATCCTGTCGTTTGTTTCCTGTTTATTTTTATATTTAGTTTCATACATTCTTGAAATGCTCTGTCCTGCATCTTTTCTCTCTTGCCCTCTTCTTCATTTCTTGTCGTTTTTAAATCTTTTGTCCTCCCTCTCTCTCTCTCTCTCTCTCTCTCTCTCTCTCTCTCTCTCTCTCTCTCTCTCTCTCTCTCTCTCTCTCTCTCTCCCTCTCTTCCTCTTTTTCTCTCTCTCTGCTGACGGCTCAGCTGACATACAGTATGTTGGTTTAGCGCTTTGCTTCTACAAGAGACGTTTGGCCTGCGAGGCTGAGAGAGAGAGAGAGACGGTGGCGGAGTAAAGAAGAGGGAGGGAGCTGGTTAAAACGAAATTGATAGAGGAATGAAAGATTGATAAAGACACTCACTTCCATTCTTCTCCGGCTCCTCTCTTGCTCTCTTTTCCTGTCATTTTCTCAATGTCCCTCCCTCTCTTTGGCCTTTTCAGGGTATTGATCAGTGACAGTTGGCCAAAAAAAGAAAGGAGAAGACGCTAGGTGATATTTTGGCAAGTGAACGTGAGAAGGGCAGAAAGAGGGATGGAGAGGGAGAGAGAGAGAGAGAGAGAGAGAAGACAGAAGAGAAAAGAGGGAGGGAGAGAATTGAGACAGAGAGGAGGAGAGGTCTGTTTGAATTCTCCATTAAAACAATCAACTGCAGCTTCCCAGGAGAGACAGACACAGATGAAAGACACAGAAGCCTGGAAAGAGAGAGAGAGCTCTATCACACTCTGACACACACACACACACATGCACATTCATACACGCAGGTTAGTATTGACAAGAATCACTGGAATTGATAATATAGATAATATAATTCTCTCAAAGCCACGTCACCTGCAGTAACAGAGACGTGCGCATGTGTGTGCGTGTGTGTGTGTGTGTGTGAGTCTGTGTGTGTGTAACCATGAGGATTAGCTCATGAGCTCACCCGAGAAGAAAAGTTAACCACAGTCCATATTCCAATCATTATCACATCAAGCACCAATGATTAAAGCCTAATTGGTGGCATATTGTTCGTACAGACCAAACACGAGATATTAACGTACACGTGGCAGAGCGGATGATCTGATCAGTGAGTGTTAGCGATCAAACAATGAGGAATATCAGTAACGCAAGTTCAATGTTAGCCACAGCCTGAGAAAGTTTTAGGTACCAAAGTTTATGACCAATATTCAGAGTTAAATTGCGATTCTTTTTAGCATATGACCTCGAGTGATGATTGAGTTGTATAAGATAAATGTAAAAGCAACTTGGTGTTTTTTGGTTGGTTCGATTTTGAGTAAAACATTTTTTGGGAATCCGCTTTTATTTGCCAGAAACAGAAAGTGGGGAAATGAACAGTAAATTGTTCCAAGGGCCAGGAATCGAACTACGGGTCGGGTACCTAAGGTTCTGCTAGCTTTTTTAAAATCCCCAAAAATCTCAATAATTAACATTGAAAAAGAGAAACGGCCTGTAAGTAAAACACAAACGCTGCTCTAACGACTTTACACATTTCCAAACAATCGTCTGAGCAGTTTTTATAAAGCTACGAACAGAATAAATTGTAAATCCTCAGATGTGAATGTTGTTGCTTGATATCTGTGTCGTCTCTTGCAGTTAAACTAATGAAGCAGAACATCTATACATGAAAAGATCTTCATCATCCACACTTATACATTATTACTGTCGCTGCAAGTGTTTGTACTGTCAACATCAAGAACGCAGCTTTATACGTAACAGCGGACGGAGCTGAGCTGAATTGAATTTTCTCCGCACAAAGGATCTGTGTGGTATTCAGGAAATCTTTCATCCTCAAGGTCAAGGTGCTTTCATTACACTTTCCCCCTTCAGGAGGATGAGAGTGTTTGTTGGAAAGGGCGAAGAAAACAAGACAGGAGGGAAATATGCAGCTGGCTGGAGAGAACACGGGTTTGACGGGACAACAGATATTCCACCTTTCTCGACCTATACGCAAAACAGGAGGAGGACATCAGTGGGAGAAGGGAGGAGGTGTAGAGCGAAAAGCAGAAGAACACAATGTTGAGACGGGGACAGGAAGTGTGTAAACAGTTTTCATTTCTTTCATATTTCATTGTGCTAATCAGGTTTTACGTGTCATGTTCTGTAGCTTTGTCCACAGTGAGAGGACAGAGGCAGAGGAAATTGTAAAAAAAAATGATATTTATTCAAGATTTAATAAAAATCAGGATGTAAGTTTACTACAGATATTGAATATGATCATCAAGACCTGGGAATCATATAGGAAAGATAATTAGAAATGTTCAAAAAGGTATTTCTCTCCATCAATTTATGAAAAACTTTATCCCAACATTACATTAGCTTTCTATCAACAGGAATACTATGTACAAAATATGCTGAATATGTACTGCAAATGTTTAAAGTATAATGTCTCAGTGGACAAAAATGGTTGAAAACCAAATAAATAGTGTTTGATTATGTCAATTTCTTGAATTATCCGGCAGCCAAACACACTTGTCATGTTCTTCCTACAACAGAAAATTCAGAAAGTTCCTCCCAACTGTAAATTCAACATTTTGTGAGTGACTTATATTAAGCTAAGTTTCCTTGTTGAAGCTCAGGTCACTGAAAGATCTCCATCTTCTTCAAAACCCACCTACTGTGCTCGTTGGCCTCCTCATTGCAGGTTCATGTGCTCATTTCTACATGACTGTGTGTGTTCTTACACACCTGTATGTGTGTATCTGTATGTGTGTAAAGGCCTCACACAGTTTGACCCCTCCTCATTAATCTCCTCTGGAGAAGAAATGAGCTCCATCCATCAAGATAACATTGCAGAGGAAGACCCCACTTCTCAACTGGCTGAAACTCCATCATCCTCCTTCCTCTATTCCCCTCTTTACACACGTGCCAAAAATCTCTCTATACCTGCATTAGGCTAAAGACCAACCAGTACAGACCAGTGCTGCCCAGTCCGCACAAACCAGATGGATGAGATCACAGTGAGGATCAGGAGACATCACCTCATCCTGATGCCTCCTGCAAACAGCTGGGTGTCACTGTGTGGTTTGATACTCCAGCCGACATTAAGCCTGTGTACGTGGAGGGACTTGGTCTCAGGTGGGACGGACAGAGACAGAGAGACAGACAGACAGAGAGACAGAGAGACAGAGGGACAGAGAGACAGAGGGACAGAGGGACAGAGAGACAGAGAGACAGAGAGACAGAGAGACAGAGAGACAGAGAGACAGAGCGACAGAGCGACAGAGAGACAGAGAGACAGAGAGACAGAGGGACAGAGAGACAGAGGGACAGAGAGACAGAGGGACAGAGAGACAGAGAGACAGAGGGACAGATAGACAGGGAGACAGAGAGACAGAGGGACAGAGAGACAGAGAGACAGAGACAGAGAGACAGAGAGACAGAGCGACAGAGAGACAGAGAGACAGAGCGACAGAGAGACAGAGAGACAGAGAGACAGAGGTGTGAATAGAGGATGTAAACTGATAAAGTCTTTGTTGTATCATTGCAGTAAAAACAATCTAAAGAGAGCTGAGATGTCTCCAGTCTTTTATTCACTCCTTCCCAAACAAATGGACACGTCATCTGGACCGAGGTTTAAACAGGTGACAGGGAAACTACTGCTTTTATCCAAAGAGACAAAATCAAAGAGGATGAAAAGTTCCTTATGGAGCTTTAACAGAAGAAACCATGATCAATGAGACATGGGACAAATTGGAAGTAGACGCTCGTTTCCTAAACATATTTAGCAAGATGAATAAAGGTAGTCATGGCGTTCGAACATCTGATAATCTTGAATAATTTGGGTTGCAGTATCAGGCATAGTCTTTAGTCTTTTGCATTAAACAGTTTCTCTCTATCTTTCCAAACTCTCCTCAGACCTTGGCTTTCTCCCGCTAGGTGCCTCTGCAAGAGTGGAGAGAACAAAAGAAATGAGACGTTAAAGCAGAGGGCCGTGTGATGAAGGTTTGTGCTCACCACCAAAACCATGGCAACCCATCAGTGTTACCTTGAACCAGGAGAGTGGTGCCATTGTCAGTAAAGTTTGAGAGACACGCTGTGTGCAGAACATCTCTCAGAACAAGCACGTGTGATGAGGAGGTAGAGTCGCGGCTGACGCCCGAGCCTCATGCACAGCCGGCCTCGCCTGTGAGAGACGACTTCCTCACCGAGCTACTGAGGCTCCACACCACCAGAGCATCTAATCAACATGTTTTACATCTATAAGTTCTTATCCAACGGTCGTTATAAATAAAGACTTCCAGCAAATTGGAGTCTAACTGAGCTGATTATCTCCCTCAAAAGATACAATTAGTGATAAGCTCAGAAATAATAATTTCTTGATTTTACATTGACAATAAACAACGAGGATGAGAAACTTTTACTTTAGGTGTCAGCACGCAATTAGCTCAGATAATCATTTGAGTGTCACACCATCAAAATGACCCTCACACCCTCACACACAGAAGCAGACTCACATGGGGGTTAACAAATGGCCATAATTAGACGAACTGATCAATGGGACTTTAAATGAAACACACTCATCATTGTAACGCCTGCAACTCAGCTCCTGTCCCGACTGACAATACGGTAGAGACGCCGTAACACAGTGTTCAGTGAGTGTGTGTCGGTTGGGGGGGGGAGTTGTGTTATTCCCTAATGGAGACAAGAGACAAGGTGACAAAGGGAGTTCTGTTAGCTGAAGTCACGGCTCTTAACACTGACGGAGAGAAGGAACAAGGGAGAAGTATCGAGTGTGTGTTTGTTGTCAGCGGTTTAATGCATTGGTCGAGGCCAAACTTAATTCCACCATTAATACTGTCAATGCTAATCCTGAGTGTTCAACTCATCCGGCCCCTGCAGGTGTTCTCTTACAGGCGATCGTGCTAATTGATAAACTTCACCTGGAGCTAAAATAGGTTGGATTGGACAGAATCAACCTCTCTTTTAACTCGATCAACCATTGGCTGTACAGAAGCTGCACTGGTCCACTGGCTTCCGTCAAAAAAGAGATTTCCTTTGCATAATCTGACAAAAAAGAGGGCACCAAATCTAACAAACAACAGGATAATGCCAGAGGTGGAGAGTAGAGTCTCGAGAGGGACTGAAAAGCCCAGGTTAATGAAAAGGGCTTTATATCTAAGCAGTTGTTGAGAGTAGAGTGGAGACACACATTAAGATATTGCTGCTTGAAATGCAAACTCAAAACATTTCTGTATTTCCTACATCCTGAAAACCCCCCGTCTCAAGCAGTTCCCTCATCCCTGTGACCTCAGCTGACTTGGGTGTTATGTCCTTTGTGGGCAGACCTCTGTAACACCTGCAGCTTACCTCAGCACATACATGTACTCTATGTCTCAGTACATCTATATAGAGCTCCACGGAAAAAATAAAAACAGATGACACTGCAGGCGGGGCATGTCGAGTCCCACGGATCCTTCGTGTGACACCTTGTTATTGAAATATATCAAACACTCTGTTCTCAGATTGGAGCAAACACCAATTTGAATGAGGATGTGGTTTCTAGCTACTAGATTTTTGACTCTATGACTATTTATTCCAGAGGATCGGCACTAAGTCATTTATGGTGGTCAGATATCGAAGAAGAAGAGGAAATGGGCCAAGAGAGGTACCGGACATGTTTGGTGTGGATCAGGAAAAAGGACGCCCCCACCGATAATGTTATTTAGCCTGCAAGCACTTTCTGGATATTAGTACATGTATGGAGCTCGTGCCCTTCCACCCATGCTGATCTTACAAAAACGTAATTAATAGAAAGAGACTGTAAAGAGAAGTGAATTTGCTAATGGTGGACCGGAGCTGAAGATTACGCGGTTAAGAAAGCTGTAAACACGTTCAGTAGATTAAATCAATCGTGAACAACAAGTGTTTTGCGCTCCCCACTGCTCTTTGCCTCTGACTGAGTTCTTCTCCATAGCAACAAGGCCCAAGGCTCCTGGGTATTCTAATGTTAAAACCTGACTGCTGTGTCAAAAATGACAGATATAAAAAATGAATTTCTCACAAACATAATTGAATTGAATCAAAGTGAACACTGAACTTAAAGGATCGTTAGTGGATCCATCAGCCTGGTGTTTCTGGAGTTGAATAACGTTAAGAATTTAGTTTCAGGGGAAAAATGGAAATGTGAATACAGAATGTGACACTTTAAATATCTCCATATTGTGATTGTGACTGGGTTCCTGAGAATAGAAAAGTTATGTTTTCATCATTGTGCTCAGACGGTGAGAGAGAGAGAGAGAGAGAGAGAGAGAGAGAGAGAGAGAGAGAGAGAGAGAGAGAGAGAGAGAGAGAGAGAGAGATGAGAGAGAGAGAGAGAGAGAGACGAGAACTGTGGAGGCAAGAAAAACAAGGAGAGGATAAACAGATCGAAGGACAGAGGAGAGAAAAACAGGCTGAGAGGGAGAGAGCGGCACGGAGGGCTGGAGGCAAACTCAGCATGGGATGGAGAGGGGAGACAGTGACAGGCACAGGGAGCAAATAGATGGGGAGAAATAAAGAGGGAGACAGACTTCTACAGGAGGAGAAAATATTAAAAAAAGATGGACACCGGACAGGAAAACTGGGGAGGGGATCTAAAAAACACTTTACAGTATGTTGACAGGGGGAAATGAAGGGACAACATGTTAAACGGGGTGTCAGACAAGTTAAGATAAACCAGATAAGCTGCCGCACAAAAAATAAACCTTGTGAAAGACAGAGACGTAGCAGGTGAGACGGAGGGAGAGACAGATGATGAAGGTGAGGACAGGAACAGAGTGATGGAGGACAGATGGTTGAACTGGCTGTCAGAGCTCTCCTGTCTTTATTACTTTTCTACAGAGCTGTTTGGGAGGAACAAAAGGGAGAGTGTGTCTCCGGTGTGTGTGGGTCGTGGGCGCCCAAGGCTGCCAGGAACCTGTGTGTGTGTGTTTGTGTGTGTGTGTGTGTGTGTGTGTGTGTGTGTATACTCTGCACACAAACATACACACACACAGGAAAAGGGTGCTCATAGCCTGCCGATGGGGTCTTTTCATCGCAGCCCAAGGCTCAACCTTCAGCTAACATAAGAGAAGCACAAGGCCAGCAGGACTGAATAGGACAGACACACACGTTTACACACACACACACACACACTCATTCACAAAGACACACACACCTTCCTACGCCTCCTCTTCAATTCTCACTTTTTCGCCATTTCTCCTCGTGTTTTTCTGCAGCAGTTGAGAAGGCCTTACATTCCTGCTTCTGCTTTCTGTCTTCTCTCAATTTGTTGGTAATTCTGATGGAGTGTGTTTGTGTGTGTGTGTGTGTGTGTGTGTAGGGGGGGCGTGGGGGGGTGGGGGGGTTCACATGTACACTATATAATGACACACCTTCATGTGCACCACAAACGCTGACCTGGCTAAAGGTTCGTTGAAGAGCCAGACGGTCAACCAGTGCAGCAGCTTTACTGGAATCTGTCCTGGTATCTCCGACGACCAGTACAACACACTTGGGATTCATAAACAGTGCATGCAACCATTGTGAATACACAACACTCTGCATAGACTAAGCCTGCAGGCGGGGGGGGGGTTAATGGATGCAAGGGAACTGTGGAGATTCCTCCTCCTGCAACTCACTATTAACCAAATAAAAACTATATTGTTATACAGCGTCGCATTATTATTAAGAAGGTCTGCAGAAGCTTTCTTTTACAGCAGGAGTACTCAATCAAAATTCAGGAAGGCGTATATACAGAACATTTCTTCCAAGTGAAATTTAATAAACTTCACAGTCTCGCCCATTTTTCTTTACCAATTTCAATGCATCTCAACAGCTGAGCAGCTTTTTCTTTCCTCCGACTCGCTTCTCACCCTCTGTTCTCTCGTCTCTCGCCCTCACTCACCGACTCTGAACGCTCATCCACATTCACAGATTTGTAAATAAGGTCTTAACAACATAGTATCTGGCAGTATACGACAACAAAAGGACAATTGAACACATTGGATTGGTTGAGTAGCATCACGTGATATGATTTATAACAAATGTAAGTGTTCTGTGAGCCGGACCGAAGCCGTGAAGGCTGGAAAAGAAACGCCTGATTGAATACGAACACTTCTTGATCGTTCTTTTAGTTCTGGGTTCAAAATGACTTTACCGGTTTTATTCCTAGTAAAACCACCTCTAGATGGCGCTGCAGACGACAGGTGCCTGGTTCCCGGTGCATTGTAACCCCTCCCTGGATGAAGACTTCTACCAAATGGCTCTTGGATAATTAGCGCTGAGCAAGACGTATGCAGCCGAGAGAACGAGCTCCTAATGACTTCAACAGCTCACTCAGCGGCTCGTTCATTTATTTTCCAGTGGACGTCTCCCTCAGTTCTAAAAGCTCTCAAATCCATTTCCAGTCCTGTTTCAGAGGAAGTGTGTGTCTGTGTGTGTCTGTATGTGTGAGTCTGTGTGCATATGATTGAGGGAGAAAGACGGATGCAGACAGATAAATGGAGCAGTTTTATAACTCCAGCCAGCTGGTAATCAGACTTCAGATACACAGTGAGAGGGTTGGGTTCCACTAAGTGACGATTGATCGCTGTGTGAGTTAGTGTGTGTGTGTGTGTGTGTGTATGAAAAACATGTGATAATCTGCCTGATGCTGCGAGATGGACTCGTACACACCTATCTCACTTTTGTCTCATCTTCAGTGTTATCTCTACTCTTCTTCATCACCCCCCTCCTCCCTCTCTGCTTCAATCCCTTGCTCTGAGCGGAGGGTGTGCTCTCCGCTGTCCTCCTTCAATCTCCCTCCTCAGTGTGTGTCCACCACTATGGACATGACACACACACACACACACACACACACACACATACACATACTCACACCTCTCTTCATTCTCTTTTCTCCGCCTGTCTCTGTCTGTTCCCGACAACTTCCCTTCCTCCTCCTCCTCCTCCTCCTCCTCCTCCTCCTCCTCCGCCCTTAATTTACACTGCTTCTCCTGCTCCTCCACCTTACCTGCTCCCGCTCCTCCTCATTAAGCCTCCACCATCTCCTCCTTGTCTCCTGCTTAGTGCTCACGTATCAAGGCTATGTTGAAAGCACAGGAGGAGATTGTAGCAGGGACAGGTTAGGTAAGACTGATAAGGGTGTGTGTGTTTGTGTGTGTTTGTGTGTGTGTGTGTGTTTGAAAGTTATCACCTAGTGTGTGACTGTTGCATTTTCTTTCTTGCCTGGAGCGATGTGGAGTGGATCCTGCGCATATTGAATCATTACCCTCCATCTCCATCACAACAAAGCAATTACACAGATGCAGACATGAGGGCTCCACCTCTGTTGGCCCGCACACGTTGAGTGCTTCTGATCTCGGCTACCTTTAATTTCATCTTTATCAACTTTAAAACTAAAATTCTCATGATATTCCTACAAGCTCTAATAGTTATAAGTAGAAAAACATATTTTTTTAAAGCTGAGGAGCAACCGAAGCTCTAATACATGATGTTGAGGCTGAAACTGCTGAATCCTGAGGTGAAATATGATATGATGACAGTTGTCTGGTGATGGAGATGTGGTAGGAATACAGTTACCGATAAACTTTGGTTGAGCAAGACAGGATGTAAACATAACATGCCTCCATCATGCTCCTGTGGGGTCATCCAGGTGGCATGGAACTAACATTGATACCCCCACCCTTGGATGAGAGCATGTGTGTTCATGAACCTTGCTCCAGGAGGATATCAGAATATGTAAATATTGAAAAATGAAATTTTTTACATGCAGTAAATAATGGTTAATCATTCTGAAAATAGTCCTGGTGGTTATGTTCTCTGTGGAGCACAAGTTAATAATCTTGTAGGAAGAGATAAAGGACAAGGGGTAGTGAGAAGGCTAATTGAGTGATAATGGACATTAGCCTTTCAGTAATGTCCAGTGAGGTGATGGAGAGAGGAGGATCTGCCCTGAGAGAAAATACAGAAGGTTAGACGAGGCCGCAGTCTGGAGAACCAATGAGAACCAGTGCATCACATTCCAGTTCAAGCTGGATTCAAACAGGAGAACGATCAGGTGTATATTAGAATGTCAGTGACGCACATGTCTATCAGCGCCTTGTGTCGTGGGCACAATGAAAAGGTGGAACTTGTAATTGAAAGACATTGTGACAAAGCAGCTGTTCCATCCAGAGCCATCTCCCTCTCAACGACTTGACCTCAGGACGCCCACGAGGCGGAAGAGCAGCATTCAGAACATTCTGTGAAAGACCTTGATTTGCATGCGCTCGTGTTGCCATGCAGTTCACGTCAGAGGAGCTCGATTCAATCTGAGCTCCTCAAACACGCTCCATTGAATCCGAGGTGGATCCATGAAAAAAACATATCCTTCCTTCTTGAGGATTTTATGATTGGTAAAACACAGTTCACGCACAAACACACACAGTTTGGACCATTGAGGAGGAATTAGAAATGAATACACCACACACATTCATTAAAGCAGTCTCCTCCTGTTTTGATTTTGCTTTAGTGCAGGAAGTAATTAATAATAAATTAGGACTTAATATCTTCATCGACAATTTTGATAAAACCAATCAATCTTTTCATAGATGGAATAAAAATAAGGAGAAAACTAAATTACTCAATGTTTTCACCAGGACTTAACCCTTTGGTTTGTGAACTTCTGTTATGAAACCTCTAAGTTTGGCATTTTGGCCAGTGCCATTTATAAAAGTAACCATATGTGGAAGATTAGGGATTGGAGCCTGACTGAGAGCTCATCCAAAGAATAAAGTTCTTTATTGTTTGACTCCAAATTTTGCAAATATGAGTTTAAACTAATGATTGAGCATAAACACCTTGGGAAATGTTTACAGACGTGAAAAACAAAAAAAGTGAGAAGAGTTCTTTTCTCATCGACTTCTGGAGAAACTTATTTTTGTCTATTTTTTATAAGAGAAAAGAAAAACTCACACAAACTGTCACTTCTTTAATCTGAGTCGTAAATGAACCACAAAAAAGTCTGTTTCAAATTTTCAGTGCGTTTTACTATAAACAAGTTTAGTGTCCTACAAAAAAAAAGCAACAACTCCCAATGAAATATTGAGGTGTTTACAGAATCTTCCCTCACTCCCGACTTCCTTCTTGTTTTTCTCCCCCTCTCTTCCCTTCTCTCCTTTCCCTCCACGCCCTCTCCTGCCAATCACATGCCAGATATTATGCAGATTTCTCCCTTTGAAATCTTGCCGCATTCAGAATTTACGTCCTCCCATCCCCGCCTGAAAATGGATGACCTCAACTTAATTTGGAGGGGAAGCATTTCACACCCGTCTCGCTCACTCCTTGTTTCCCCTCTCTCTTCGGCATCATTAAAGGTTTGACTGACAGGGAGGCGTGGTGAGCGAGGTTGAGGGGTATGTAAATATGTATCAGTGTCCTTGCTTTTTTTTGTGTGTATCCATGTCAGGATGTGCTGGTGTGTTCACAAGTGTGGGTCCATGTCTGGCGCGTCAACAACATGCCCTCACAGGACGAGATATGTGTCAAGTGGTGCAGGGAGAGGATGTGTTTTCTGTATAATGGGCCGACATTAACTTTCCCTTTCAACCCTTCAACCTTGAACTGGAGTTTCTGTGCGTTTGTGCTGACCGGAGCTAACGTCAGACGCTTCCTGACAGGCTGAGGCGTCGGGCCCAGTTGCTTGTGTGGAGACTTTCAGCCAATCCTGCTTGGTTTGATAATATTAGGCCTTTGAATGAGATCAAATATTTTACTGCAGGAGGTAAAGTATCTAATATTGATCAGTCTGGAGGAGGAAAATGGCGCGAACACTCTCCGTCTACATTGTGGGGGGATTCAACCCATTTACAGATCATAGAGGCAGAGCTGTTCTAACCAGATATTCTGTGAATTAGTCCCAAAGAGTATATTAGCAAAGCCCTTAACTGAACTCAAGTACTAAGGCACTTTTTGCAGATTGAGATTAGACCTTTACTCACCATTAGAAACATCCATGTCTCACAGGAAACATTTTAAAACAGAAAGTAACATGAAAACCTCCCCGTCCCCTCTATCTGTGGCACCGAACCTGCAACCTCAAAAGATTTTAACAGTCTTATCATAGACAACACAGTTATATTAAACTAGGGATTTCAAAAAAGTATACAAAAGCATAGGAGTCCTGGACTGCACTCTGCTTCCAGCCCCCCCTCCACTACGACCCTTCAAGGATAAGGATAGTTACAGATAACTAGTATCTATAAAGATAGTGGATGTATAGATACTAGTTATATGTATTGATGGAGAAGATCCATGCAGCCGATACAGTAAATACAGCTTGAGCCTCGTGTCATCACAATGTACTGACCACACACAAAGAAAAGTTTTTTTTTGTGCTTTCCTTCGTCCTGTCAAACTTTCCTCTAGATAATGAGAAAGTCACTCTGGATAAAAGATGCTTCTCTGGGCAGCAGTAAAGTTTGGCGACTATGTAATTAGCTTACTCTACTTTTTTTAAAACTTTATCCTAACTTTGACCACTGACTCCAATTTCACTTTCTGTTTTGGACACTTATAGTTTGTAGCATAGAGACAATTGCACACTCCGCTACCTTAACACCCGTTTTTCCTCCTTATCCAAACACATATATATTTGGTTCTGCCGTTTCAGCATTTTTTATTATGTACATAAACAAAAGGTGAAAGCTTTAGCTGGCTTTCACCAATTAATGATGATGATGATGCCATTTCTCTGTGTTTTCTATTTTCCAATGGCTGTAGGCTCTCTCTCTCTCTCTCTCTCTCTCTCTCTCTCTCTCTCTCTCTCTCTCTCTCTCTCCCTCTCTCTCTCATAGACCCACAGAGTGAAGCTAATGATATCGGGTTGCACAAGTAACATCTCACCCTTTCACCTTGTTCCTCTCTCCTCTGCCTCCCCCCCTCCACACCCAGACGCATGCATAAACACAGGTACAAATAACCACACACACACTTGTGGCGTCATATGACAGATTACACATATGTGTATGTATTTGCAGAAGGTGTGACAGAGGAGACACAATGTTACAGGAAATCAGAATTTTTTTTTGTCAAATTGAGGAAAAGGAAGTGAGGAGTGAAAGGAGAGGGAATTACAAAATACATATTTGAGAAAAAGCAAAGAAAGAAGAAAGCAAGAAAAAAGTAAGAGAAGGAGGAATATTATAAAAAAACAGCTACAGGTGAACATGGGAGGATTGAGAGAGGAGAAAGGGAGATGACCGGGATGAGGAATGAAAGAAAGGAAAGATTACAGAAGTGATGATGTGAGACATCAGGAGACTTAGTGGTGGAGGCAGGTGGAGGACGGGGATGTGAAGTAGAGAGAGAGAGAGAGAGAGAGAGAGAGAGAGAGAGAGAGAGAGAGAGAGAGAGAGAGAGCAGGAGGGATGGATTAAAAAGAAACAGAGGCTGATGGTGGAGGAGGAGAGGAATGTGTGAGCCTCTCTCCTTCTCACCTTCACTCTCTTTTGTCAACCTCTCACCTCTGATAATTAATCGGCTGTGAACACGCAGCTTTGTGACGAATGTGAACGAACCCCGAGTCATGTGAGACACAGTGGGTTTAACACCGAGACGGGAAAAATATACATGTGACTCTTTTCTTCTATGTGACTTTGTTTCAGTAGAATATTCAAGGCTGGAGTCTCTTCTGAAAGGTTCAGTTGTGCTCATCGTTTTCTACACAACCTCAGCATTGTGTAGCTTCAAGTCAAGAAATCCGTCTGTATAATAGACTCCGAACTTGATGGAGAGGTCACGACACACACACTCTCTCTTTCTCTCTCTCTCTCAGTTGACCTCTCTGACCTCTGTGAACTCAGACTGGTTAAAAACAACAGAATTTGTAAACAAGACAATGTATGGAGAGCGGGAGGAGTGGGCGGGGGTGCGCTTGGTTGTGGTCGATTGGGTTGACAGTGCACAGCGTGAACGATAGAGACACAGAGAGGAGCAGTAAGTTACTGACAGAGCCGGGGAAAAACTGTAATAACAATACTTTTTTATCATCCAGATATATTTGAAAAGACACAAAATGAATGAACCTGATCACAATAACCAAGTTATTGCTTTATCCGTGATCACTATTAGCAGTTTTCATTAAGTGTGGGCAGTGATGGTTACATTAAACGTACGTATCCCTTACTGGACGTAAAGGCGGCATAAAGCAGCCTTTAGAGTGTGATATACCCCTACTGTTAGAAATTCAGAGGCAGGCCAATTAAAAGAAATCAACACATGCCTTGGCTTTGGCCGGCAGATACACACCCATGATAACAGGTTTGTACTATATCTGTACATTCAGTTATATACATAAGAAAATATTATGTTTTAGGAAAAAAAACAACAAATGTAGTATTTAAAAGGCAAAAAAACAGAACACTTAAGATGTAAGTTAACATTGTAGGAAAAATGTGTTATTTACATAAGTGAAAATCATTAACTTCATTAATCACTAATTTCTCTGTGTGCAGAGTGTCACTGAAAACATATTTTAAGATAAAACTTGTTTTCCTGTCAGATAAGTTTGAAAATGTTTCCCTCTACACCAGAGAGTGAAGGATATCAACCATGTGCTCCCTCCCCGTGGTTGTACTGCAGCATAAAGTGTGTGTGTGTGTGTGTGTGTGTGTGTGTGTGTGTGTGAGTGTTGTATATTTGTGCACTCGTGTCAGCTATTCCATCACTGGTCTTTGACAGTGGGGTGTCAGAGCTCACTGACAGTTGACCCACACTGCCTGCATGACTAAAGAATGCATGCAAACACACACACACACACACACACACACACACAGACCAATACACAAAACACACGCAAATTTGTTCAGAATGCATAATTCTGTTTTTCTATGCTCCCTCTCTCTGTTTTTGCAATTTTGCTTGTGTGTGTTTGTGTTTGTGTGTGTGTGTGTGTGTGTGTGTGTGTGTGTGTGTGTGTGTGTGTGTGTGTCTTTGTATATGTGTTTATGGACAGCTGTGCACTGCCGATCTTCTGTCCTTCCCTGTGGACAGTTCAAACTGTGCAGGTGCACACCAGCTCTCCTCTATATGTCCTCCACAGTACGCACACACACACACACACACACACACAGACATACAGACACACACAAACACAGCTGATGGAAGAGGAAGTGACAGCTGAGCAGAGGAGAAATCGAGTTTAAAAGAGTGTGAAAAGGGGAAAAGATGGAAACACACTTCTACCTCGATACTGTTGACATGATCCAGTCCAACTCAGATGAACACAAAAAAGTGACTCGAACAATAGTAAATACATCTTTTAAAAAGAATAAAATCAATGGGATGCCTTTTTTTTTACATAAAGGAAGGTTTTACATGAACCAAAGATGGATGACAATATATTCCAATATACAGTGAGTTTGCCATTTTGTAATGGTGTCCGAATGTTTATTGAAATACTTTATACCCTATATATGCACTCATTGTTTCCCACAATGCATCTTGAAAAGTAGTGAACAACCAATGGTCACTAATCGAGCAAAATTAACCATCATGCATTGCGCACATGGCAGAGAAACCAGAACCCATGAGCTCACTATATAGCGCTCTACATCGAAGACCCTTTAGAGTAAAGTAGACACAGACACAGACAATGTTTACATTAAATACACTTGATTGCTCATCTTTCCAATTAATTAAGTTTTAAGTAGTTGTTTGATGCTTTAAAAACAAGGTGAAAAACAATTTACAGTTGAGAAGCGTCGTCCATCTTCACACACAGTAATTGTTGAGGACATTTGCAACGTTATTTCAAAACATTTTAAAACCTTTAACATTCTCTCTCTCTCCCCTGCTCTGACCTGCAGGTCGGTGGAGCATCCGAAAACGATAACTAACGCTACATCACAGTGTTCAGGTCACATCCACTACAATCCTCCAGCAGCAATATGAGCAAACGTTTCTGTGCTCCCAGGGCCTCGGAGCTAATATTGAGGATGGAGGAGGAGGAGGAGGAGGAGGAGGAGGAGGAGGAGGAGGAGGAGGAGGAGGAGGAGGAGGAGGAGGAGGAGTTGGATGAGGTGGAGGAAGAGGAGGAGGAGGAGGAGGGTGTTTCAATATGTGAGGATGGTGTCGAAATAAAGAGCCAGAATTTGAAAGTGGATTTGAAGATGGAGCTTGACTCAGAGTTTCTGCTGCTGCATGTGTCTCTTTTAATTTCAGCTCTGAGAATCTTCACCTCATATTGTTAATGGAGGATTGTCGTGGATGTGACACTTGTACCATCATTAACAGAGCAACATATACAATCATGCATTTAACTTTAGTTTTGAGGACATTACAGGAATCTTATTAATACATCAACCAGAAGCACAACTCGGACAAACTGTCTCCAATCAACTGGTCCTGCATCTAAAATTTGTCCCCAAGGCAGCCAATGACAGTCACACACTTACACACACACACACACACACACACACACTCACATATGCACGCACACATGCACGAGTGCTGATGCCAGTGTGGGGGCAGAGTCAAGCGTTCGGTTGATGTTTTTCTCTCGTCATGAATATTGATGAATTGCTCTCTCCATCAAAACATAACCGGTTCTCATTTACTCAGAGACCAGTGTATAATCACACACACACACACACACACGCACACGCACACACACTCATATACACACGCTAAGCGCAAGTGTGAATACACAAAAATAACTTATATAAAAATATGCAATACAGATAGATAGATATATCAGAATCAGAATCAGAATCAGAATTCTTTTTATTGCCATGTATATTTGCACATACAGGAAATTGACTTGGTGTGGTTGGTGCATATCATATCATAGATATATGATAGATAGATAGATAGATAGATAGATAGATAGATAGATAGATAGATAGATAGATAGATAGAAAGCAGAGTGAAAGCGTCTTTGTTTATCAGGGGAGCCGGTGAAGAGAAGAACGGTTTCACAAAAAGCTACAAAATCAACACAAATGACATAAATAAAACATCCCAGTTCTGAAATGAACAGAAAAATAGAAACAACCAAGCCACGAAAAAAGACAGGACAGCACAAATAAAAAAACAGGGAGGATAAGGAAGAGCAGAGAATCAAGCAAATATGGGGATGTGGAATAAAATAAGTAGAAAGATTCCAAAGAGGGACGGGGTAAGGTGATGATAAAAAGGAGAAAACATCTGAGAGGCAAACAAAAACAAACCAAACTGACGGATTCACCACCAGGAGAGACAGAGAGAGGAAGTCTTTAGCTCAGGTGGAGGAGACAGGAGGTGGGCAGTGGTAAACTGGTGCACAAGGATGTACTCAGATTTCAAGTCAATTAAGCTGGATTTACTGGGTCCATGATGAGATCCTCACTGACCGTGTGTTTTCATATTGGTCTGGGGGTACGAGTAAGCCCTGACTTTCTCTCTCTCTCTCTCTCTCTCTCTCTCTCTCTCTCTCCTCACCTCCTGTCTCTGTGTCTTCCTCGCTCGCCCTCGGCTCGGATGCGTCCTGGAGGCTGGGCTCTGCAACCACCGGTGGAGCAGAGAGAGAGAGAGCCGCCTGTAATCAAGACTAAACCTCCCCCGGGGGCAGGAGCCTCACCAACACATCGCTTTATGAAGAGAGAAGTGAACCTCCCCCTCCCTCCCCCCCAGCAAGTGAATACACTAAAAGGAAAGCTAAAGGTTATGCTGCACCAGGCAGGATCATATATACACAAACACATATTGAGATGATTGATAAATGATGATAAATGAGAGGCAGGGTACATCCTGGACAGGTCACTAGTCAATCACTGGGTGGATACACAGAGACAAACAACCATTCACATCAATATGGAGTCTCCAATTAACCCCAATCTGAATTTATACCCGAACTGACACTGGGAGAACATGCAAACTCAGCCGACAGCTATGGTTATAATACTGTTAATACTCTTGTGTCAATAATATAAAGTTAAAAAATATAACTCCATGAAGACCCTCCATGTTGGGCCTGGTAACGGAAATGGTTTTCTCACTACATTTCTAAATTGTCTTAAATTAGAGTAAGAACATGCTTTCACACTCAACCACTTTATTTCCCCATTAAGTTGAACTAATTATTAATATTCAGTTCTTCCCATTTCTATAATAGCACTGAATATGAAGTGATACAATCATCTTGCAACTTAATAATCACAGTCGTTGTAGAAAGTTTAAAATGTTTCCAATTATCACTGCAGTAAAATCCCTGACCCTGAAAACCATCTTTATGAATTAATAAGATGTAAATTTCACTGTGAAATTCTCATTAAATGTCAAGGTGTGCAGTTTCATAAAGGTAATTTACAGTATATGTTAATCTTAGGCTCACATATACGTAAATATATTTAACTTCCTCTATCTCATAAAGATCTATTAAAATGTAAAAATGAAAATAAGTCTAAAACTCACATACACTCAGTCAAAATCAGAAGCTACAACACGTGTCAGCATCCACATAACAAAACCTCCACAAACAGTCAAAGTGCTTCATTAGGAATCAAGCGTATAATTGAATTAATACTGTGGAGTAATTAGTGCATGAAACGACAAGTACAGCAGCAGAGCAATGGGAATTAAAGCAAATGAAAATGCAATTAACCAAAGTAGCCGTTAGCTGTTTCTGTTTGCGTGAAGAAGATGAAAGAATATCATCGCCGTAGTTATTTGTATTAAATCAGCAACTGCAGAGACAAAGAGGAGAAATATTTGAGTCATTAGCTGCTGTTCTCTGAATGCTATGTTTGCAATTTACTTTCTCACTAACACACACATTCACACACACAGAGAGAGCAGTAACAGTTTACACAGCACTTTATTTCTCCCATAAACAAAGAGTAAAGCCCAGTTTGTCCTCAGAGGGGCCATACATTATGAAAAGAAAATCCTAGAGGGCTGCCAAGTGAGTGTGTGTGTGTGTGTGTTTGTGTGTTTTTGTGTGTGTGCACCAAATTCCTCCAGAAGCTACCTTTATAAATATTAGTGCTACAGTTTTGTTGACAGCAGAAACATCTATTTTTATCGACAACATAATTACTACTCCATGGGAAAGAGTGCCAGGCCCTGGAGCCAATGGGGGCCCTGAGCCTTAGGATTTATTAAAGGCCCTTATTCTAAATGTGTGTGGTATGTTGTGTTGAATGTGATGTTGATATTTAATGATTGTATAAATTGTTGAATGGTTATGAGAACTGCTTGATTAAATCACATGATGTCTTTTACACTGTTTGGAATGTATCAGGCCCGATTGGTCCATGGGTTCAGTTCAGTTTTAACGCTGTGGCCATTTGAATATTTTGCTGCTTATATATTCAGTTTTTCTGCATTTCCTTCCAATGACTGATTGTGTGTGTTTGTGTGTGTATGGAAGGAGAAGCTAAAATACATGTTGTGGCTGAGTCAGCGGTTATTTACACAGGGAAAACCAGGGACTCAGTCCATAAGAGTTATTAACTACGCTAGTGCATATTTTCACACAGTAAACTTCGGTGAGTATATGTGGGGCTACGAGAACATCAGGCTGATGATTAAGAGTAGGAACAAACTCCTGAATACGTTAAAGGGACGATTCGTGGAAATCTTATGAAGGTTTTTAAGGATTTCTCACATCATTCTAATGCCGTTAAATTACGTGTTGCAGTTTTTAGGGAATTGACCCTTTACACTAAAGTTTTAGATATTGATCAGTTGCAGAGCTGCTTAAGCTTTCAGAGGTATTACAATATGACTTGTTCTGTTTTATACTGAAAGTTAAAGTACATTTTTCAACCTAATGATCATTAAAATATTGGCATTGTGCTAGATTTACTTTAACGTTAACTATGGTTATCACTTGCGTAACCCTAAGCCCTGAACCTTAACTTAACTAAATGTCTTTGTCTAAAGATTTAATGATTTTCATTATGGGGACATGCTTTTTGTCCCCAAGCGAGACTAGTCCTCACAATGTGTAAAACAGATATAGGTCCCCACAACTTGAGCAATACCTGCACAACACACACACATACACGCACACAGAAACAAGGAGAAGAAGATTTGAGGTAAAAATATGCCAAAGGAATATTGATAATCATTTGGATAGTGGTGTGATGTTAGTGAATAAAGTGTATACAGTGCGACTATATAGAATATTTAATATATGTATATACTGAATTTTAGTGGGTAGGAAAGTCAGGAGGTTGAAAGTGCTCGTGGCCTTTGTAAGACAACACAAGCTGCACATCACATTTACTATTCAAATTGTAAACAACAGGGCAATCAATACTGGAGAACATGATGAACTCTCTCCCACAGCCCGAGGAATGAAACATGGCCGTGCTGTAATCAGATACACAAACACTTGATAAGCCCAGCCCACCTTGGACCAGACCCTGAATGCCACAGCTGACCACGGGGATTGTGGTAAGGGTTAAGTACAGGTTGTAAAAGACTCTGCTGAGTGTGGGGTTACAGATGAATTGCTAAAGTCATCCAGGATTCTGCTGCACCACTGATAGAGTGACACGTCAGCGAGGAGCTAACGCTAGTTAGATTTCACAGCAAAGATTCTCCTGTGGGGGGGGCTTGCATGAAAACGTCTTTAGGCTGACATGACGTTTTAATTTGCATGGTGTTGGCGCTGGAACTGAGTGACGGTGCATATACCTCACACTGCTGAGTGGTGTCTTTAAAAGACACAGTGAGGAAAGGTCTCTGCAGTAATCTGATACAAAGGCTGAGCTGCTGATCGGAACATTGCAGACCTCTAGTGTAGAACGTGGGGAAACTGAACCCTTTCAGGAACCTGAAAACAAAACCAAACTTATGGAAAAAAAATGGATCATTCTGTCGGTCCCAAGCCCAGATAAAGGAGGAGGGTTGGATGTAGAGCTAGCAATGCCACAGCCTTTCGATTAAATTTGATATTCTACCATTTAAAAATACAGGACAAAATTTATTTATGTATGTGAGTCTAGATACAGCATTAAAGTCATGAAGTTATTTTGAGAAGTGATGGCCTAATCCCTGGCTTCAGCGAGTCAGTGACAAAGCATACGGGATATAAATATGGCTGAATGCACTTTTAAAACAGGCAAATCTGTGAAGTCACTCCGGTTTTGAAGATGACACGAGCCTCGAGTGTAATCTGATGTACCAGCTGCCAAAAGCTAGAGCTATAACTGATGTTCTGCCAATGGGACATGTAAATACTCAAGGGAAGTAATCTGGACAAACAACACCATTAAAATGTCTTTAAAAGGAACAGATATCATTATATCACAACACGATTGTAGATGTTTCAACAACCTTCAGTGTTCGCTGTATTTACAGAAGCCAAGATCTTCAAAATACACAGAGTATTGGCTGAGAAAATGCAGTTGTCCCTGTTTACTGTTGACTTGAGTGTATTTCTGAAGGCTAACTACAATAGACAGTGTTCTTTGCCAGTGCTGCACAATGCTGCCAAGCAGGCTAGCTAGCATTTTGTGTCTGGCCGAGCGGTTTGGCTGTTAAATGCACAAACCCAGACGTGAGCATGAAGTTCAGGCTGGACACCAAGTGCCAGTTGGAATGAATGAAGTGAGCAGTTGACGAAAGCACATTCTCAGTTAGCATATAAGCTACTTATAGCTCTGCATTTCTCAGTATTACAAAGTCAGCAGAGTCTTCCAGGTCTGTTTTAGTGACACAAGCATCGAACAGTTTGTGAGATATGTGCATTTAGTGGACATATACAAGGATTCTTGGCCCAGTTTGCAACACTAGCAGGGTAATGAGACAAAGGCTCAACTCACATGTGATATGGTGATGGACAAAACATCAGTCAGACTCGGGTAATCAACATCCAGCAAGAAATATGCAAAAATCCAACATCCAAAACACCAATGAGGATCGTACACAAGAGGGCGACAAAAGGAGAAATGCAAGAGAGCACATGAACCCTTTAACACCACTGACATTGTGGAACCTCCCTGTTCAAACCCTGGTCTGATATTCTGATGCGGGTTTATGAGCCTGTTGTGTACAGTGAAGCCAATGTGGAAGGGGCCTCACAACTTAATCTTGTCTTAAAGAAAGCGACTCTGCTTCTCATTTTATTCTATAACGTCGGTAAACATTTTCATAAGGACTTTATCATATTTATCTCTGGTTTCAAGTCTTCTTCAATACAGCGTGAAGTTATGGTCCATTCAGAGTCGAATAGACGATAAAGCGCAGTCTGCATCTCAGTCAGGCTCACACCAGGATGTGTGTTCAGACTTGTTAGAGCACACAGGTTAAGATCTACCAACATATGCAAGAAAGCACAAACTTCACTTAATGCTGAGTCATCAGAAGACAGAAGAACACATCCTGGCTCCGCTGCTACCTTGAAGCTCTAGTGACCTGTGAGATTACCACACTCTGCTCTGGAGCCTTCACAACCACTGCTGAAGTAGCTTCTTTTATGTAGCGTCGTCTACATTAGGAGCTGAGAAATGATCATCTAGCCACACTCCCAGAGGTCGGAGGGAAAGATGTTCCGCACATTTAAGAAGGCCACCACTCGTGTCTGTACTGTAAATCACAGGCACAGAGTGGACGTAACCTTCAGCACAGCTTGGCTGCAGAGAGAGCAGAACTGCTTCTGCAATCTGCCTCTGCAATCTGTCTGGTCCTGATTAGCTAACTGCAACTGGCCCTACTGCTGTGACTGGGAAGCTAACAGGCCCAACTACCTGTGCAGCAGTGCAGACCTCACACGTGCCCGTCTCTGACTGATGCTCAGTTCCCACTCACCAACAAGGAGGACAACACTGAAGAATGTCAGTTAGTGAAATGAATCAGCAGCAGTTAGAGGAGGCTCGTGAGGACGACTCCACCGTCCCACTTACACCTCAAATCAAGCTCTGAGTTTGGTAAAGAAGCTGCAAACACCGACAGCACCAGATCAAACTGATAATACACCCTGACAACAACATCTATCCTCAGAGGCCGATGCCCTAAGCTCCAGAAACCATTACTGAACACATCAGACAGGAGCCTGTGTGTGGTACAATGATGAACATACCCTTTGCCTGAGGCCTGAAGTTCCTCATCATATCTTTGCAAATCTAATCATGTAAAGATGCTGTATAATTATCTAAACTAACATCTTTGCATTTCCAAATATCACCCTTATAATCTCAAGTTTAAAAAGAGCGAAAATACTCCCTGTACTCCTGCTACTAGGTGTCTTTTCCTTGTATAAATGCTAACTTACACATAATTAAGTTTACAATGCAGGTAAACAGCCAATCAGCCTCCCAGCCTGTGAACTGAGGCCCAAGCTGGCCCGTGTACAGAACAGCTCCGGTCTCAATGTGCCCCTGATGATCCCCGGAGGCTCAGCAGAGGTCTCACTACATCTGTCCACATTCATTCACCCACCTGTCCATCTGTCCGTCTGTCCCTGTGCATCTGCCTCGGTAACCCTGTACATCCCCTTTGTCCAATCAGCTCATCTGACCCAGTCAGACAGTGGAAGGCACCAGGTGCCAGATGCCCGACTATAATTGGAGAGCCAGGTTATTTTCTAAATACTGAGCGTTCCATTGTTAGTGTTGGACACGAGTCTGTCAGCAGTCAACCTTTACTTCTTCATGTGAGAAGACTCAACATGTCAGTGTTCACACAACCACAAGAACAGCAATACATTTGATATCAGTGGGCAAGAGAAATTATGCTTATAATCCAATGGGTCATCTTTTGTTTATATGTGTTAATACCTTTTTGGAGACAATAGGCTTTAAGATCTATTCTTTAGCTCTATCGAACTATCGGTCACTCGTCATCACAAGTCCAATAATTAATCACACTGACATTCACACTTTTTACATTCTACAGCCTCAAATTGCAAAAACATTCAAACTCCACACCAGGCCACTAGTCTCAATCAAAAAAGAAAAGCTCACTGTCTTGTTCTCTGTATTTCTACAGGAATCAAATACACAATTTCTGATATCCACTAACGGTGCAGAGGTTGAAATGTTAAGAGGTTTATTTAAAACAACTGTGCACGAATGAAACTTAGTAATAAATAATGTATAAAGAGCTGTTTTGTAGTCAGTGGTGTTGTTGTTTTCAACGAGTCATGTGTAATGAGTAACTTCTCCAACAGTGTTGACTTGTTATAAAAGTGCAGCTCTCTCTCAGCACTGTGGCTGCAGCCGATGCAAAGCAATGCCAACTCAGCCTTATGTATCCAAACTGAATGATATCCAACAGGACCCCAGATAATACACACTGCCAGCTTCAGCTCTCCGTCTGTCCATCTCTTCCTCTTCCCGCTTTCACTCGCTTTTTCTCTTTGTCCCACTTTGTTCATTTTCTGTCCTTCTTTTCTATTTGTAACTCAATCCATGTTTTAATTTGAGGTGTGAATTCTATAGCCAGATGCCCTTTGCTTCCTCGTTTAAAATCCATCATGAGCGTCTTCTGAATTACGTATAACCCTACGTTTAAGGGTATATAAGGACAACAAAGACTTGCACTCGCACTGGAGCAGACAAGCAGTAATCAAGTGTCGGTCCGACCCAAAGCTCGGCTGAAACCAAGCCAAAGTCAGAGTGCACAACTAATCCAGCCATTAAACATTAATAAAGGCTTCAAATGTGGGGGATCTGGGTGGAAAAGCACCTAATGACAAAGACTGCAGGAAAACAGGCTGCACACAACCTGCCCATGTTAACTCCTGTCCCATCAGAGGGTGGGAAACTCACCCTGATGCACGACTGCAGCAGGCAGAAGAGTAGACAGACAGAAAACTGCTCCTCTCTTCTTCGGTGGTGAATAATGAAAACCGGCTCTGAGATTCTGCAGTGGTGTTAATGTTGTATCCATTAATCACACTGGAAAAAGGGAAAAGGTGTTTTTTTATTTTGAAGGAAAACTAACAGTAGTTTGGCTTCTCAAACATAGTATCATAATCACAGTCTCCCCCAAAAATAAGCCTATGCGACAAATTATTTGTATTTGTTGATTAAAAAGGTTCAAACTTATTCTTATGGCTGATTAATTCTTCCAGGAAACTATCGCTCAAGATTACAATGAATTAAAATGTATTCCAGATTCAAGTTATTCTTTCCTACAGGTTTACTAACCACTAAAAAAAAACATTCCCCCTGTGATAAATAGAAATCAGATACTGTTGCTTGATTGTTTAATAGATTACTTCGAAATTACAATTTACCACATTTAATCAAAACTAACAACAATCAACAAGAATCATTTAACCAATGAGACGCCACAGGTTTGATTATCAAATCAAATCAAGCTTTAATTCCTGGGATGTTGTGTTGCAACATACTAAATGAAATTAACACAATAACTGAAAGAACAAATTATCAATTTGTCCAATAAGCAGATCAATGATAAAAAACTAAACCATCAAATCAGGGAAGAGGGGAACACTGGTTTGAGCCAACAGCTGCTCTCGTGCCTTTTACTCAGATCAGAAGTGCATCAAATTGAATGGAGGGTATTGAAAGACACAAAATAAAGAGCACACTCTGTTTATAAAATAACACATCGGCTACAAGTGAGTGGGCCAATAACACATAACTGCTTTATATGCCACGTCTACAGAGGACAGCTGACATTATCCACAGATGTACGACAAACCAGTGCAGGAGGAAACTGATGATGTGGATCAGTAACATTGATTTAATAAACCAAAATGTGCATAATTACAAATATTAAATTTAATACACAGAGGAAGCTCGCTCTAACCTGTCGACACGTGTTATTTAGTAAAAGGCACAACTAGAGAGAGAGAGAGCAGCAGATATTGTTTGACTGCATAATTACTTTTAAAAGGTCAGATGATTAGAGTGGAATTATTGAAACGGGAGATGGAATAATACAGATCGTGTCGTCTTTATTGTTTTTCTTTGGGGTGCCGATGTGAGACGGAACCTCGGATTGGTCGTATAACACATGTTCGCATGTTTAACCTTGTAAACACACACACACGGACACATAAACCAACATAAACACACAAACAGCACCTCAGACAATCCAAATGTGGCAAAATCGGCCGTGTACATCTAAATACAATCCACTTACATGTTATTCAAACACATTCAATTACATATCGGGCATTGACTGATATTGTTTAGAGAGCAGATGCGATTGGATCTCTTCATCAGAGCCATCGAGTGTCCTCCTGTCAAACCGTGAGATAAATGAAAGGCTGCTAATAAGTAACAAAAGGATTTTACAGTGAAAAACATAATTTTCCAATTCTCACTGTCTCTTGGCGATTGAATCTGAAATGAGGGGTTTGTGAGTTGGGTGGCAAACACAGATTTATCGTCCATCCCAGTTTTCTAGGAGATATATTATTATATTCCATATTGAAGTTCATAGTTACACTGCTTGAAAAGGTTCACATCCTCAAACGTTTATTGGTTTCAGAGCTTTTTAGCTTTGCACAACTTTCCCTATACCTAAAAAAAACATAACTCAACATGCAAGAAACATCATGTCTCCTTTAAGTTCTTATAACATTTTTCACAACAACAAATATGATTAAAAATAAATTTTGAGCTGTTTTCTTTGTTCATTCCTTGCTCACGTTTGTTCACACATCATGTTCTTACCTAGAACCTTCTTGGTGTGAGGTTACACTGGTAACCACTGCACTACTATATAGTTATAGAACAGTTATAATGAGTATTGAGGAAGAACTGTAGTCATAAGGTGCAGAATCTACATAGCAGCTAAAGCATGGTTATGTTTACTCACAGGGAAAAAAATTGTCATAATGGCTTGACCACAAGCAGACACACACCACACACACACACAGACAAACACAAACAGTTTGTGTTGGTCCTGTCTTTTGTCTTTCTGTCACCGTCCATCTCGTCCTTTACGACCTTTACTTTCTCTGTTTTTACTTTACTCTCTCTCTCTCTCTCTCTCTCTCTCTTCTTCTTTGTAGATCTTTCTTTGCTCCACCCCTCTATGCTAAGTATTGGTAATTACATTATCATTCGCTACCCTATGAAATATAGTTTCAGTGACACCCAAGTGTGTGTGTGTGTGTGTGTGTATGTGTATAGTTGATGATGGAGAGGCTGTCTGTGTTTTTAATAAACACAACACTGCAACACCCCACACGCTAACTGCCTTAGCATTGAACTTCACACACACACACAGACACAAACACAAACACACACTCAGGCATCTGCCAAGACGGGTCTCAAACTTGCAGGGAATTTATGTACAAATAATTACTTTTTAATAGCCAGTAATGCGATTTCCTGCCAAAGAAATATTCAAATGCATCTCAGGCAGTCCAGTATATTATCTGCCTGGAGCTATGTATGCGACTTAGGGGAGACGGCGCAGGAAAGACAGATTATTGTTTGTGTGATAATAATTATTTTACCCTTGTCATCTGCAGAGCAAAATGGGAGATAATGCCTTTGTCTCTCCGTCCCTCACTTTCTTCTTCCTCTTTTCTCCAACTCTCTTCTTCTATCGCTTCCTGGGTCTGTGGTTGGCGACCTGAACTTTCTTCTCTGCACTAAAGCAACACATCCTCTGGTCGATTAATAGGTGTTATTAAATCACGGGACGCACTCAAATACATTATGCAGAGTCAGTAACATTGGCTTTTCAAATGCCGCTTCTAATTCCAGTGTGTTGTGTTACAGTTTTTGTTAATTTGCCACAAAAATCTATTTAAACTACAGCCACAGTTTTAATGAGAGACCTGCACTTTGGATTCAGTGAGTTTCTTTACAGTTTCAGTTTGTCTGGATATTTGCCAGCAATAATATTTGTTTGTGCGATCACAAGTTGTCACTTTGTTCAGAGCCATGTGGATTAAATAGATTTAGATTGAGTGTCTCTATCTCTAAATTAAGTTCATATCTGCAGTCTGCTTGGTTTTAGCCTCCTTCCAGATTCTCCATCGTGCATTCAGATGAAGTAGTGTGTCCCTTGCTTCAGGACGGTTGCATTTGTTGCATGATTTGACGCACAAAAAGTTGTTAATTCAGTATCTGGGACCAACTAAATCATTGTAAAGGTAATTCAGTTCCTAGTTTCATATGTGCTGACACATTTAAGTTGGGTAACCTACACCCAGCATGCACCTGTCCCCTTCCCATCATCACTTTCATGTGTGTGATAATAATAAACTTTATTTGCCAAGCACCTTTCATACAAGATATGCAGCTCAACGTGCTTTACATACAATATAGATCAAAATCAAAACATGTTAAAATGTAATTCATATAGAAGAACAGTTCCCGTCGCTGCCTCCGTTTCCCGGCACTTTAATAAGACGTTCAGCCTCTATGATATCCCCCATTTGTAACTTAGGCCTCACAGAAGCTCGGCTGCAGCTCCTCGCATTTAAACCTGAAAATATTTAACATTAAAATACATGAAGCCCCACAGGAGAATGCAGTAATTTGCAGTGGAGGATGAACAGGCCTGGTGGAGGAGGAACCTCACACAGCCTCCAAATGTCATCCAGTGACATGTTCCCACTGGTGCAGCATTACCGTCAAAATCATTAACTTTTGGTTTTACGCACTTTGGATTTGTTTATAAGAAAATGATTACTGGTATATTTTAAATAAAATAAAACCCAAACATCCATCTCTCTGTCTTGTCTTCCTTGTCTCTTTCTATCCGACACATCCTCCAGGGTTCACGGTGTCACAGGTAAGTGACGGCAGATCTAATGTCTAGAATTAGTTTTTTGCATTAACAGCTGACACCTCCCCTTCGCAGGTTCAAGTGCCCAACACCGCGTGGATGTGTGAGAGTGTGTGTGTGTGTGTGTGTGTGTGTGTGTGTGTGTGTGTGTGTGCAGGTTTTAATCTGTGCCTCTCGTGTGTGAGCGTGTGATATGTGCAATGACTGGTTAATGACCTCTGGAAGAAACGAGTCTCCTCAAACCCGAACCTCGGGGAGTCTCAGCGATTACCGCGCTCAGTGAGTGTGTGTGTGTCGGGTGTTAATGCAGCGCTCCGGCCAATCCGCACGAACGAATCAGACTTAAGTGCAGCATCACACGGCAACATGCTGCAGCCCACGCAGAGACAGAGGAGGGAGCAGGAGATAATGTATACGTGAGTGAGATGTAGCAGACAGACACACACAGAACAACAGGTCTCACTTTTTCTCTTTCTTGTTTGTCTTTTCTCCTTCATCCCACATATTGTCTTCTCCTTTTAAGAGTGTGTGTGTGTGTGTCAAGTCATAGATGTGAGTGTTTGTGACAGGCTGATAATAGGACTCATTGTGGACCATGTCACCTCCTGGAAACAGACCTTATCTGTCTCTGGGGAACACACACTTGAAAATACATGGTTGGTTACATGGTTATTCTTCAAATCTTGAGAAATGTCTCTTACTGCAGCTCCACACCTCTGTTTCCTCCTCGTTCTTCTTCACCAACACCATCTTCCTCTTAGATGTTCCTCCTCCTTCTGCTACCTCCACCTATCCTACGCTCCTTCTCCATCTGCCTCCGCTTTAATGACTTAGATATCAGTTTTTTTTTAAAATCAGATTCTTTATTTCATCTGGATATTTCTTCATCTTTTTTCTCTACCTATCTTCATCCTCTCCCTCTTTTATCTCCCTCTCTTATTCTTATTGTCTCTCTCTAATGAATCATGCTGAAGCTTGCTTTCATACACTGTTGATGGACGCCCTCTGGCACGCACACATATTGCTTACATTCATCACTGCTGCAACACAAGTTCGACTTTGCGAGCAAACACACACAAAGTCTCATAATGAAACATCCATTCGCCCATTTGCTGGTGCATATGTCTGGGTATAAAAATGGAAATAGTTGGAGATGCATGCGATGGTGTATATGGGAATAATATATTAGTCGGTGGTTTCCTGATCCCAGTCGGTTCAGATTTACTGTAAAAGCAGCAGCACACGTTTACAATATAAACCAAGAGTCTCCATTACCATGTGCAGGAAATCTTTTATCCATAGAAACTAAAAAAATATACAGAATTATGAATAATAACACAAAATAATCACTTGGTGCTCATCCACCAGATACAGGCCCGAGAAAAGATCTGTAAACTTCATAAGAGGTGAAAACCAAGATTCTATAACTGATTCCTTCCCTTCATGGACTCAAGCAGGTCACACCTCAAAGCATAAAATGTGTAAATACGTCAGAACCCAGGCACCAGGACTGAGGGAGCTGGGAGGCTTATGGCAAATTACTGATATACATCCATTTAATAATCGTTATGTAAGTAAGACCCCAATTTGGCATTTCCTTCAGATTGTGGCAATGGACGACCATCTTCTAGAATGGGACTCCAACAATACTTGCTGATGGTCAGGGTTTCTGAATGCCAAACATTTATTAACCCACAGTTTGTCCCACTCAAACACTGGGTTGAGATCTGGAACATCAGTCCTCCACAGAGCGTCTTATAAAGTGGGCCTTGAGAAATTATGCAACTGTATTGAAGGATTATGTAATCACAAGAATAAAGTAATAATTTACGATAATAAACTCATTATCTTAGTGATGGGCGACCGTCTTTCAGGATCCCAACACTGGGACACACTCCCAGAACATATTGAAAAAAACAGTGATGGGGCAGGGATTGAAAAGCTTCCCAGGATTATGTGTAAAATCTAGGTATAAATTGTAATGATATTACTGGTCAGGGTTTCTAAACACATATGAAACGACACTTTGTCCTAATCAATCTCTGGGTTCAGATCTGGGACATCTCAGCCTCTGTAGTGGGACACCACATGTTCACTTCAGAGGTGGATGTCGGACGTCGGCATCTCAACCAGTAAAGGACGTGATGACGTATTTGTGTCAGGAGTTAAAAGTCGTCCGGAGCAGCAGAAGTTTGAGGACGAGTCGTTTTAAGTTTGCAGTGAAACGATCTTCTACTTTCCACTGACTGTCACAAATTGTCGGAGGGTGTTAGAGACACAGAAACCGGCTGAGACAGCTGCCTACAGTAATTCTACAATGGTGTCATTGCGGTTGGATTTTTTGTTTTGTTTGTCTCATCCAGGAGCTGTGTATGAATATCAATGAGAGAATGTGAGACGCACACAAACTGTACAATGGTCGAGACAAACACACGGCAAAGCTTCATGGTATTTAACTCGTCACGGCTCAGGAAGCAGAACAGAAACAAGAACACGGAACACGCAAAGATTAGAACATGAACACGTATGTATGTGTCATTTTGATAAAGCAGCAGATTTGGCTTTATCGAGATTAAACATCATCTGGTGAATGTATGAGAAGTGATGAAGAACAGCAGAGACAGCAGATTAAAGACATTAATGGACAAAGGATGGTTGAATAAATGAAGAGCATATACTTAATTTTTAAAGATTCTTTTTGGCATTTGGCCTTTTTACTGCACAATATTAAGTCGAGAGAGAAACAGAAACTTTGACATACAAAGTGTTGCACTGGACATTTGACGAACACGTTCATCTCATTACTTCCTCTCCACATTTTCAGACTTTTTTCCATCTTTAATGAACCGAACTTCAATGAACAACACACATAATACACTGGTATGAGAGCGCACATACCAGAGAGGACACAGAGACACATATTGTTGAGGCACAACCCAATTCATACCTGCAGATCATTGGCCGGCCTCGCAGCAGCCGCCTGTGACATCATCACAGAGGGACAGGTCAATACTAATGAGGTCAGAGGCAGGGGATGAAATCAGATTAGGGTTCCCAGTCCATAAACAATATATTTCAATTAAAATCCAGGCTGCAAACCAGAAGAGAACAGCAGACAGAGAGGGAGAGAGAGAGAGAGAGAGAGAGAGAGAGAATATGAGGGTGAGAGTGTGAAGTTAATGGGGAGAAAGAGAAGGAGAAAGAAAGAGAGAGAGAGAGAGATGTTTGGAGGAAGTTGAGAATGTGGAGAGCACGTTAATGAAGTAGCAGCTTAACGAATGCAGGACCACAGTGACTAACCAGACATTAGTAATTAAAACATTGGATCACATTTGTCCCCATCAGCCCAGCTGTAATAAACCTCCTCTCAACTTCCCTCCAGGCTGTTATGGCTCATTTGAAAAGGAGCAGAACCGAGCATGAAAAACCAACCCGCAGCTTTATTGGATTTAAAGTGGAGTGGTAGGTCCTGTTCAGACCTGGTATTAAAGCCCGTCTTGGTGATCTGATAACATTACAATGTTAATAGCATCAAATTACTAATTACAGCCAAACTTATCAGAGGCATGAAGAGTTTAGGAAAACATCCGTTTGATAAGAACGACCCAAAATGACGGAACCATCTTTGAGAAAAATACGTGTTTTACCACTAACATGGAGGAGGTGGGGTTTGAGACCTTTGCAGTAGCAGACAGCCACCAGGGGGCGAGGCAACACTTTCGCTTCCCTTTTGTAGAGCTGACATGTCATCCACTCTTTACACATAATCTCTGGCCAAAACCAAACTAATAAATGCTTTAAACAGAAGTTCACAAACCAAGGGGAGAGGTCACAGTGGGTTTCCTCATGTTTATACTTAATTCACCAAAAACAGACCCATGATTATTTAACACACAACCATTTTGAACCCTGCACCCGGCGATACAACCTTTAGTTCAACAGTCAAGCCAGGACATGCACTTCAGGCCGTGTGGTTAGTTTGTTAACGTGGAGCCCGATGTTTTCCAAAGTGCTGCTGACTGTCAGACTGACAGCGGGCGGAGACGACTCGTGCATCATGAACACAAACGCACAGCTGAATCACAAACACACAGCTGAATCACAAACACACAGCTGAATCACAAACACACTTCCTCTCCTCTGCAGACGTTCAGGTGTTCGGTCCTCTGGCGGGAAACACGTCAAATTAATGACAACACAAACAGGAAGTGAGCGCAGAGAGTCGAGCTCCACACTCACAGGTGAGAAATCACACACACACAGACACACGTGTAAATATAGCGACACAATGATGGGCACTGACACACATCCTTGTGCGCAGTTATTAGACATAGTCAGGGATTCACACACAGAGACACACAGAGACACACAGACACACTCACAGACACACACACACACACACACACACACACACACACAGACACACACACAGCCTTTGGAAGCAGCGACTGTGGCATCTGTTGCCCACTGAGCCAGTCTGCTGGGGCTGAAGTCAATTATAAACACATTAGACTCTGTTTCCCATAACACACAATGACAGAAATACCTGTATGTGATCGTTCACACATAAACAAAGTCACACACCAGCCGCACAACTGCATATCCATTATTACTTGTGTGAAGAAGGAAGAGAGGAAGACAGCAGGAGAAAGATAGACGGAGATGTGGAGGGAGATAAAAGAGAGAAAGAAAGTGAGCGAGATCGAAGAATCAAAAATGTACAAATACAAAGTGAGAAGCTGTTTTACTTTGACTGAGCCAATCTTCAGAAAATAATCCAATCAGTCCTAATACACAAGGGGGGGGCGAGCGTGCATTTCACATTTCATAGGAATAAAGACAGATACACTTCGAACCTGAGAAAATCATAAACAAAATATCTTCACTCTCGTCGAGTTTTAAAACTCAATTTGGTGAAGAAGCCACTTGTGAAGATGGCAGCCATGCATCCAAATCCCCCCGGACCCCTGGATGCTAAAAGTATCTGCTCCCTGAAAGACACACGCGGGTTTGGATTAAACGTATCTGACAGAAGGAATGGAAAAGAATATCTGCGTCTCTTCTGAGGAGCTTCTTCCATTAGCGTGTTCGACAAGCCGCTACCAGGGAGCAGGTGGAGGCGTGAGGCAGCTCGGGTGTGTGCGACTGTAACACAAACCCATGTGTGTGTTTGTAATGGACGTAACTAACTGTATGAGGGGGTTTGTTTCAGTGAGGCATCTACACTGTCTGTGTGTGTGTGTGTGTGTGTGTGTGTGTGTGTGTGTCAGACCCCTCTAATTCTTCTGTGTTTGTGTGTCTGGTTTGACAACTGGTAAACATTCGTCACTCACTCTAAGACTGACTGACAGGAAAACGGAGGCGCACACACACACACACACACACACACACACACACACACAAATAATGTACAAAGAAACTATTTACAAGTTTAAATTCATTAAAAACACAAATTAGACGAACAGAACTCGAGAGAAGACGAGAGGTGAGAAATACACAACTATATAAATACGACAATCAGCATAAAGGCACACAAAGCTCATCCCCTGCTCGCACACAGAGCTGGAAGCAGAGTGGGTGGAGACTGGGACCTATCGCATTTAAGAAGGCTTTACGACGCCGCTGCTGTCAGTCATGTTGTGTGTGAGTGTGTGTGTGTGTGTGTGTTTGTGTATTCCCTGTGAATCAAAGTCGAACGATCTGATAGGATTCTGTCAGTCAGAGTCTGACACACAGAAGCCGGAGGTGCTGTTGAATCTCTCTGTGTGTTTCTGACCTCATCAGTGTTAGTGCATTTAGTTTTTTGAAATTTTTAGTAAACTGAGAAGACAATAAAAATCTGGTTCAATCCCCCGTGTCTGCAGATGTTTCAGTCACCAGTCGGAGTCAAAGATGTGTAACCAAAAACCAAACGTGTTGCCATGACACCCGTGTTGACCGCGACCTGAACACAACCATGGGAGTCACCTGGAGGATGGAGTTTGCTGGTGTTACGGTTATTCGTGCTGCCGTCATGTACAAGAAGAGACAGGTCCATTTCAAATGATGTCACAACTTCCACTTGTCCTTTACGTTGGCGTGGTTGTTCGGCAATGCCTCCACTAGAGGGCAGTGTGAAGCCGAAAGTCTCTGACAACAATAAACGTGTGTCAACAGTGGAAGAGGTTGTGACTGAAGAAAGAGACAAACGCAGATGTTTGTCCCTGTGTCAAAAAGTGTCTCTGTAAAAAAAAGTTCCACCATTGTGGGCTTAGATCTTTTCGCTTGAACTATTGGCCACGCTGCCCCCTAACGATTTCCAGTGGTACTGCTTAATTTCATCTGTTTTATCAGTGTCATTAAGCTTTTAGAAGACGTGAAGAAATACAGACAAACGTTGTTTCATGAACTCTGTTCTACACAGAACTTCTCGAACTCCTTCACACTTTGATGAGTCACCTCAGTTTCATGCCACATCAGCAAAAGTCAGCAGTAACAGTAAGAGAGCTGAATGGACGCAGAGTGTGTGTTGTATATATATTTGTGTGTGTGTGTTGGGGGGGGTGTATTTGCATGCACGTTTATTTTGTGAGATGGGTTGAGTGGGGGGGGGGTGGGGTGGGGTGTTAACACGTACATGAATAAGAATCCCTCACTCCTTCTATTAGGTGTCCCAGGGTGCAGCAAAGTGCACAGGGATACAGTGTGTGTGTGTGTGTGTGTCTGCGTGTGTGTGTGTGATAAGTAATATGCCGGTGTCATAGAGGAAGCCACTGTGCCCTTTATACAGCTCTTTACACTGTCACTTCCTATAAAAACACAACTCCATCACTTTGGGGAGAGAGGGAGAGAGAGGAGAAGAAGGTGGGGGATGGAGGCAAGGAGGTAGAGGCTGACAGAGGGGAAGACAGAGGGGAGGAGGAGGAATGGGGGTGTAAGAGAAGAGAGAGATGTGGAGAGGGTGAGAGTGAGAGAGAAGATGAGCTGAGGGAGGTGGGTGTCAAAGAGTTCAGGACATAGAATGGAAAAGATGGAGGACGGAGAAAAGGAGGCAGAATAGAAGTGAAGGGGTAGAGGAGGAAAAGTGGAAAAGATTGAGATGTTTCACATTTTCAAGGTCAAACATATGGAGAAAGGAAGGAGTGACGTAGAGGAGGAGGAAGTGAAATAAGAAGATGAGGAGGAGGATGGAGAACGAATGGATCACTCGAAATCAAGGAGGGTGTGGAACACAATGAGGAACATGTTGAAGGACAGACGGCTGGAAAAGTAATAGAGAAGGAAGTGAGTGAATAGAGAGAGTGGGTGGAGGTAGAGATGTAGAGGAGCCTTGTCCAGTGGAACCTTGGAAATGTTGTACGAGTTCTTCCTGATCATGAAAAACCTCCTCACAGTGAAGAAAGTGATGTTTTCTGAGCGACTCAGTGTAAAATGATAAACATCGGTCAGTGTTCTAAATGATGAATGGTCGACAGAGAAACACAGTTTATCAGATCAATTGACGATTCATCACTGTATTCTTTAAATTCACATTTCATCTCCTCTTTTATTATTTCTGAGCATTCTCCTCTCCTCCTTTTCTTTCAGTGATATTTTTGTGTTACTCCCACTCCTGACGGCACTTTACTGAAATGATCAATTGCATTTGTGCAATTTGTGTTGTGAATGATTAAAGTAAGAGGAGACATGTCTGTGTTTTAATGACACCACGACTGTTTTAATCACATCAGCTTTAAATTGGTCAAATCATTTGATAATAGATCACTTCATTCTTACATTTCTCATTCAGATAACGAGTAGAGGAGGGAAAGACCCAGAGAACAACATCCTCCAGCCCACACCACACATTGAAGGTTGTTCATTCTGCTCCTGTTTGACAGATCTGGGCCACAGGTAAGACTTTTCAGAGCTATTTGGGCCACATGGGCCACTTTATGTTCACATCCAGTTTACACCTTGTTGTTTGCTGAATAAGGAACACATGATTTGGGGAAATTTGGCTAGAAGTTCTGAATCACATCCATATACTGTCTGGGGATTATTATTCCAGGGTTACAGACAAATCCAAAAACTATTGAGTGTCTATCCCAAGTTCACGGATATTCAAACCTCCGACTTCCTGATTAGTGGACGACCCCCTGATCTACATCCGAAGCTGATGACAGATATACAAACCAATCCATTTCATTTCAAAGGCTTCCCGAGAAAGGTCTCTCTCTCATCTTCTGTCATTCCTGGGACAATAGGACGCTGTTCGTCTCATATCAACACGATCAAAGATTGAAAAACGACCGTGATAGTTGTGGGACATTTTCTGTACGTGACAAAGAAACAAACACCACAATGTAACACAAGCCGCCCGCTTCTCCCTGGGGTTCGTTTGTAATGGATCTTAATTTTCCTTCAGCTGGAGCCAGAGGACTCGATGTGAAGTGACCTTTACCCTGCTGGACGCACTAGGTATGTACGTCCAGACTCTGAAAATGTAGGAATTCAACCCGTCGTATGAAAGCTGTTTCTTCGTGATTCTGAGGTAATAATACATTATTTAAAGTTTGTTGTGATGCCTCCTAGTGGCCATAACAAATATGAAGCTGATTTCTGATTAATTAAGGCCGTGCTCTGCTTGACGAATGTTTACCTTTTTCCGACTCTTCAGGCATTTGACTGATAGATACATGAGAGACGGGCCTGTGGTGGTTGTCGCTCCACACGTCTTCTGAGAGATGCTACATGTCACGAGACGGAGCCGTGTGATCAGCGGCTCGGCTCGATGATCAAAGTCAGAGCAGGAACACAGACGTCGAAGGCATCTGTTGAATCCAGCAGGTTGATGAACCTGGCTCCCTCTGTGCCCCCTGCTAATGCAACTTCCTCTCAAGCTTTGTTTTAATAAGGTCGTGCTATTGAGTCTCGTTTCAGGTGCTTGCAGTAGGCCGACTCTAAAGGGATAGTTCAACCATAAATCTGAATTCACTCATTATCTACTCACCACTACGCCGATGGAGGGATGGGTGTTTGAGTCCACAAAACACTTTTGGAGTTTCTGGAGTTTCCAATGCAATCGAAGTAAATGGTGACCACTTCTTCAACATACAAAAACAACTGGAAAAAAACACAAAGTACCTCCACACTGCTCCTGTGGTGTCGTCTCAGTGTCCAGAAGTTTTTAGCCTAAATGTCTGATGTTTTCTTCCTCCTAGTTACTTTATTGAGATTTTCCTGGAGCCTCATAGAGAAGATGATCCCTTCCATTTAATCCCTTTTTATTGGTTGTCTTTTTACCAGTTACACTCAGGATTCCAAATAAACATTTTGTTTTAATTTTCTCCAATGTAGTCTACAGAGATCCAAAGAGAAGTTCTTCCCAATTGCTCTGAAAATAATCTCAAATTCTGAATGAATCTTTTGCCAAGGATTATTTGCATTGTGAACAGGCAGAGAACAAATGATCGTGTTTTGCTTCCTGGGAGCTGCAGTGTCTCCAGCAGCTGGAGGAGCCCGAGTGGTGAGACGTCTGAGCAGGTGGAGAAAAACATCTGCTCAGGCTCTTCCATCCAAAGTTGCTTCATGATGTTGAGTATGATGTCCACCATCGAAACATCCCCCAAAAATACAGTTGTCAGTGTCTATTTCCCATGTTTAGATATTTATGACAAAAAGATCAGGTTCATAACAAATTATATTAAACACCACATAAGTGCAATAATAAAGTATTCCAGTTACAAGACGTTATTGTATCACTCCTGTGGCTCGTCTGCAACTTCTACATCATCCTGACATATTTTCTGCTTAATATACATAAAACCAGATGTGATTACATATGTCAGACACATAATCAGCTGCTTCACCGGGAAATACAAACAAAAAACACTTGAAAAATGTCAAAATTCACTGACAATCATCTCAGTCCGAGGTCCAATTAACAGTTTAGACAGCAGAGAATCTGGTTCGTACCTTCTGTCGTGTTCGAGGGCAGAAACACGTCCTGGTAGAAACTCTTCATGTGGATGAACCTGAAGTTTACTAAGTCATTCTCTTGGCACGTGTGCGACATGACAGTAAATTCACTTCCATCAATATCAATCCTTCTTTCAGACAGGGACAGGATGTGAGGTGACCTTCGGCAGGTCCACATCCTTCATCATCGCCCACATGACAAGACACTCAGCATCATGATCATTGGAAAGTTCCTCCACCCTGATGACCAATCACCTCCAGTGTTTTATATCTGTTTATGTAAATCCAGGTTCAAATCCCCCCCCCTTGTGTTTGTACTGTAAAAGGAGGAGGGGTGTGGTCCTCGTCTTCCTCGCCCTGCTTTAGTATTGGACTGTACACACTTACAGGAGGTGCTGTGTGCTGCAATGCAGACGGAAGTGGAGAGAAACTGTAGCAGTGTGTATGTTATCACTCTCACACACACACAAAACACACACAGACACACACACGCACTCGTTAAACTATAGCTACCTGTCAATCTCTGCCCACAGGCTCCTCCCAACTGTGCCAAGATTGCTGAGACTAAGAAGAAGAGAGAGGAGGTGAAGGAGGGAGAGCAGCTTTGTCCTGCTGTGATACACACACACACACAAACATACACAAACACACACACTAAGTAAATCAGTCAGATGGTGTTTTACTCTAATTCACACCATCTAACGCGTGAATCTGTTAATCGACTGTAACTTGTGACTTGTATTTTGATGTAAGTTTGTATTAAAGTGTCAGTAATAGAAAGCATTGCGTCTTAAACCATTTAGTTCCACTTCCCTGAGATGAGAGACGACAGAGGGAGCCGCATGTTACTGCTGCACAATCCTCTCTTCTTATTATCTGAATAATAGAAACATCATTTGATTTTCCAACAAATCAAACTGGAATCATTAAATACATTTTTCTCCTATGTCAATAACTTCTTTATGTACATTATATGAATAGTGACCAGACTCTATCAAACACACAACTTAACTTTAACACATAAACACCATAAACTTAGTCAGAACATTAACACAACATCAGTAAATCATAACTAAAACAGCTTTTTTTAACAAGGACCCTTAACATTCCCATGAGCCTTTGCTTTCACCGTCCAATCAGAGCAACCGGATCAGCATCGCTACAATACCTCAAGATTCAATGAAAGAACTTCTGCTTTCTAAACCAAGCAAATATGTATTCATCATTAATTTATGTCACTTATTTCAGGAAACATCATGGAAATAAGGTTAATAAAATAAATAAAATATTTCAAGATGACAAAATTAAATCACTGAGCACTTCTCCAGCCACTGATGGTGATTTCATGTTTTTTATTTACTATAAAACCTCAAAAAGTGCATTATTAACATTATACACTATCAGTATTAGTTTAAGATGACCCATGATCTTTCAGTCACCAGAACCAAACCTTCTTCCTCTTCTACCTTCTCCCTTCACGAGCACTTCACACGTTCAGTTTGATGTTTGCACAAAGTGCTGAACGGGCTCCAGCTCTGAAAATGTCCCTTTTTGTTTGTTTTTCAAGTTTAATCCATTTCATAATGTCAGGATGGTCGAACTCTTTCAAGCTGTAACAGTGATTAAGAACCGCACACAGACAAACACGCTGTGAATTTATTGACTTTATCATCACAGGCTTCTATCATCAATAACAAATGAATTATTCCCAACATTTGTACAGTAATTTTCTGCCGCGGGGGGACGTGGATAATAAATCACCGGCAGCACACAAAGGTCAGCGATGTTACCTTCATGAAGAGCCGGGCGGCAACAAATCAAATGAAGCTGCATAATTCCAGTCATTACACTTTCCCTCAGTTTGTAGTGTCGACAAACCTCTGACAGACTGACTGACACGTGTGAGTGACAGATGCTCCTCTGAACCACCTCAAGCTTATCAGTTAACTTCAGATATCAAGTGTCTACACACCTGAGGACGTGACTGACCTTCAATAGACACTCTTTAAGTGTTGCAGCTTTACATGATTTTGCCGTAATTATGATATTTGTTCATTTATTATGTAGAAAAAGACTAAATAGTATCAAAAGGACTATTTTATAATAGAACATTTTTCACTTTTGTTGTTAATCATGTCACATTTGAATTAATGAGCTTTGAAGGTGCTTGTTACCTTTGCAGCTGTTTCCAGTCATAAAGAAAAGCTTCCACTGAGAACCTGGTGCTCACACTCGACTATAACCTGCCTGTGATTTAATTTTGCTTCCGCTTGCGCTCGAACTTTGGGCAAGTGTTAGCTGAGTGTGTGAACAAAGCTATGGAGGGTGGGACTGCGTTTGGGACTTGTAAATCGTAAGGGTGGGCGTCGCCTTGTATTTAATGTGCAGATGTGTGAACAGCATATATTTCACTTTTTTCCAGGGCTCTTATAGCCGTGTGAGTGGAGCTGCAGCGCTCGGTCTCTGTGAAGGAAAGCTCAAGCAAAGTTTTCCGAGGAACCACTAACATGATCACCAACCTTTAAAAAGCTGTGTCCTGACCAGTGTCTTTGATGGACGACACCATCTGTGCTCTGAAACCTCAGATGTTGAGAGCAGCATGAATGTAGAAGTAGTTCAAAACACCCAGATTGACGTGTGTGTGTGTGTGTGTGTGTGTGTGTGTGTGTGTGTGTGTGTGTGTGTGTGTGTGTGCGTGTGTGTGTCTTGAAGGAGCACAAGCTAGATGCACAAGATTTAATTAAGGTCTCCACACTGAGTGAAGCATGTGGACTCTCACAGTGCTCAAGAAATCTTCCCCATCCTGCACACACACACACACACACACAACCACTGCAGCTGTCCTGCATCAGTCTGACGGTTATTGAGTATGCATACATAGCTTAATTTATTTTGTTTTGGGAAAAACACGTAATTATTTAGCACAACAGAGACACACATTTATCTACTCATCATTTAGAGTTTAAAGAAATACACACTTCAGGAAATGCCTGTATTTTCTGGAAATGTAGTACAAGTATATGTTCCAATTGTTACTGATGCTCAAATTATACTCACATGGGTCAGATATCAGCTGCAGTAACTAAGATGTGAAACTACACAAAGGAAATAAATAGAGGTTTATTCCCCAGGCGGCGCCCATCTCCATTGAGCATAACTTAAAAATATGAAAGCACTGATGTATATTTCTTCATTAGATCGGCCGGCCCCCCTCGAGCTTCTTCACAAACAGTTTGCAGACGTTGTTAATCAGTGTAAATATGCGTCGTAATCTTGTCGGTGTGTTGTTTTGAAAGTCGAAGGTGACAGAGAGAGAAGACATATTGCTGCTGCCGCCGGTCCACTGGGAGATCCACCAGTACGCTGCGTTTGTCAGGCGGAGACAGTAACTCAGCTTGTGTCAACACAACGAGGAGGTTTCCAGCTGTGACACGAACAAGACGCACGTGCACATCGAGAGCTCACATCAGGCTGAGGCTGGAGAAACTCAGAACCCATGGATGGAAAGGTCAAGATCATTTATTCCACCACTCACATGTGACGTGCCAGAAGAATTAGTAATGTGCACACACAGCGATACTAGAAATTAATTTGATCCAACAAAACAGGACGTAGTATCTCAGTGTGTGGTCCCAGTTTGTGTGTTTGTGTGTGTGATGTGTGTTGTGTGGTGTGTGTGTGTGTGTGTGTGTGTGTGTGTGGTGTGTGTGTGGTGCGTGGGGTGAAGACCCGAGGGGAGTTTGAGTATAACAGATATGAAACGGGGCATTAATTGAGCTTCAAACTAAAGGGAACAGAGGGAGCTGGGGGAAGGGGAAGAGTTGGAGGGAAATATAGAGTGTGAATGTGTGTTTGTGTGTGTCTCTGTGTGTGTGTGTGTGTGTGTGTGAGGGAGAGAGAGAGAGAGTGACATGAGGAGGGTGAGCGAGAATGAAACGCAGAGACAGACAGATGCAGCGAGAGAGAAATAGAATCCTGCTGAAGGGAATAACAGCAAGTGATGCTCATTAAAACTGATTATTAAAGCAGTAACACTGAAGAGCTCCATTCAGGCATAGCCACAACATCCCTAATGTGTTTGTGTGTGTGTGTGTGTGTGTGTGTGGTGTGTGTGTGTGTGTGTGCGCGGCTGCATCTGTTGTTACTACACACAGACAGCCACTGAAGTATTACGTTGGTAGAATACATGCAGTGAAAACCTACAGCTCATTTTGGTAAATTAAACATTTACCGTGTTCGTAGCTTGTTTCAGTTTCTCTCTCGTTCTTGTGTCTGCGTTGTTTATGCTTGAGTGAGCGACGCCGTCCCGTCAACAAGTGATGTCTACGTGCACGTTGGCGAGGAACTCGAGGCAGACGACCCGACCGCCTCAGAGCTCATCATGGGGAGATTCAATGTCTGAAAGAATTATGTTGAAACGACTGGATAAGTTTGACGTAATCTGTGTAACTATCAGTGACGTCAAATTACATTAGAACTAATCAATGCCGTCATGTCAGTGTCAATGTAAGTCTGAGGGGATTAACCTAGCGTAGCATAATTCAATAGCAAATAGGGCACTGTTCAATGTAACTAGATATATAGGAAGTTGATTTAGTATAAGATAATTATGCATTACGACTTAAAGAGAAGGGGAAAGATTAATTAAGTTTGTACTTCTCACTCCTTTGAAGGAATAAACAAATAAATGAAGTCCCTGTTGTTAGGATGCATAATTTGAGTGACCATATCAACCTATATGCTGATGACACTAGTAACATAAAAACACAAACTGACATTTTCACATTTCTGTTTGCTGGAGAAAGACAAAACTTTATTCCTTCTTTTCTTTTTACTTTGGGCAAACTAGCACATCTTCTACTGCGTCCAGTCATAATGCTAAGCTAGGCTAATCATCTCCTGGCTCCAGCTCTGTTTGTAATGCACCAACGTGAGAGAGCTGTGAATCATCTCCCATCACAGCTTGGCTTCACATGGACCACAGATATTTGCTCTTTGCATTCATGGGCCTTAACTTGAGCCTGGTTTTGGCTTATACACAAATCAGCCATTGAGAACACATCAGCTGTTTTAGTCGATCTGTTACATATTTTAATTATTAAAGGTCGTTAAAACCTTAAGATATTTATAGTCAAAGAACTGTTGTATTTTCCAGGATATGAACAGTGCAGCAGGAACAAGCCTCAAAGAGAAGCTACGGTAATATCAGTGGACAACAGTCTTCTCCAATCCCCGCAGCCCTAGATCATCGGCTGCACCGCGACCCACAGTCACTAAAGTGAGGCTTTCTGTTTCCAACAGACAACAAAATATTGCTTTCTCTGAAATGTAAAAATAATAAATGTTTCTCGGAGGGTTTAGGCTATATTCAGGGCCCAGAATTCATTACTTTGATCAAATAAGGTCTTGTTTTTTTGTTGGTTTTTCTTTTTTACTGTAGTTAATAAGAGAGAATGCAGCCGTTTGGACAGAACAAATCATGTCTGCTTCGAGGATCAACTCCACTTGTTCATATGAGGCAGATATGGACGTGACCACTTCACTTACATCACCCACTCACAGACAAGCAAGTTCTCTAATCTACAGGCTTCATAAGAAAAAGGTTTTGTTACTGCATGAGTTAAAATAACTAAGTGTCCTTGAGCTCAGACAGCAACAATAGATGAAGTCACTGATGACGTGAGCAGCTCAGAGGAGCAGATGTCAGATGGAACCTTGACAGTGTGGGTGACAGAATTAAACAGATTAATTTTCAGTGTATTAACATCCACGGCTGCTGTGTGAATGATATTTCAACATGATGTATCTCTCAGTATATAATATTTATTGATTTTAATTCTTGTAGTCGTACCCCTCAGATGGTCTGAATGTACCCAAACCCCAATTTGACCAAGTTTGATTATTATGTGTTTTGTATAATTGTCTCTGTTTCCACATCCCAGCACCATGGTGCCCTGACTTTTATTCTAATTCATATGCGTATGTGCACATGAACATAAACACATTTAAGAGTCTGTCTCTGCAAAAGGTTTGGTTTGAGTTTAGTTGCCCAACACTTGCCTTGTTATGAGAATTGTTTTATATAATATTAAAACATTTAATTGATGCGACAGATTTTGTTACATACAAATTTAAATACTGTTATGTTCCAGTTTCAGTTGCAGCTACATTTTAGCTGTGAGCCATTTTCATATTTCACCTTGAGAGTCTGTATTTCTGTCCTTTTACTTTGATGATTTGGGTAAAACAAATCACACGTAATTATTAATAATATGATAATAATAGATATTATTTACACTGCACTATTCAAGCATATGCACAAAGGGCTTTCAGAGTGTAAAGAAAATAGTAGAAATTAAAATCGAAACCATAGGACATACAAGTTTTGAAACGTAATAGCATTTATATCAAATATATAAGGATAGGACTATAAGTACAACGATGTTCTTAGTTCCCCAAAAAAAATTCACCAAGGGAATTAAAAACAAAATAATAACATTTATGTCCAAAAACAGCATATATAATTTTTTTTATTTATGTCGGAGCTAACAACTTAAAAGTTTTGAATTTCATGAGTTCCTGATATTTCTGTCTAGTCAAGATGTGCTGTGACATTTGAAATGATTATATAATGATTCTAACCACAGTTTCAGAGCGACATGTCTCTACTGTCCCTACAGTCAGGATTTAAATCTGTCCCCCTGGTGACGGGAACATTTGTGGAGTAAGAAATGAAAAAAGACTGATACATATTTTCAGAAACAACATGGAGTCAGAGGACGATGATGCTGCTGCCGTCGCCTAGAGCTAAAACACTCGAAAACAGATGTTGAGCTGTCGGGATGTTACAGCTCTACACCTGTGAAGTTTAACATACACCCCACTCTTGAACATGGGATTTGTACCTCTATATGTGTACTGTGTGTGTAAGTAATATGACTGAATAGATGTGTGTACTAATACTGCGTCAGTAAACAGGGTTCAGTTCAAATCTAATTAAAAAATACACTTGAACAAATAATAGCTCAATCCACCTGAGGTGCATGTTTAATTCTCTAGAAACATATTCACTGTCATATGAAACTACACCGTGTCACATGTTACATGCGTGTGTTTGAGGCTGCAGGTCACCTCTATGTGATGTCTACACTCATTTATTAACAACCTAGAATATCAGCAGCATGTCATTATTCATCAGCAGTTCATCCATAATCCTCTTCCCTCTTCATATAAGCTCATTTACTCTTCATGTTCTATTTGCTCCCCCCCTCCTCTTCGCTCCTTCTCTCCTGTTTGACCCCCTGCTCCTGTTTGAATCCTCAGTGATGTTTGAATCCTCGGCTGTTAACTCGGACGAGCCCTCGCAGCGCACGGGGAATTGATGGGGAGCTTATGCTATTTGCTGTTATGTTATTGGCTCGGACGCAGAAGTGGTGCGTGCGCTTCCTCAGGATCAAATCCAGAGTCATGGAAGAGAGAAGAGAGCGGCTTCCAAAAGGAGAAGGGAATAGAAATCACACGTTTGCACTTGAGTTCGGTGACTAATTAAAGAACGTGTTTGGTTTTATAACCAGTGAGAAGACAGGGGAACGTCTGGAAGGACGTTTAGAGTTTCCAGAGGAGGAAGACAAACGGATTTCACATGTTTTCTGTTTGTCGTTTAACAAATGCAGCAGGAGGAGGTTTGGGAAAATGAGAGGAACATTCAGATGAGGGCTGGAGGACATGATGTCTGCGTCTTCTACATATGTGGCTCTTCTTTGTCATTCATGACATATTCATATTCTTTTAGTTTCGCTTCTGTCGTGTGTTTGAAACATTATAAGTTTGATATTCTCTTGTATGCTGGCAGGCAGAGGACGTCCTGAGCACAGACGTTAACGTTTACCTCCAGTTTGCTCTTTATCAATAACCATGTGCTGTATTTGGATGCTGAAATATTCCTTCAGCTGTTTATGTTTCTGTGATGATCTTCTTCACATCCTCAGATCACTCACCTGACTGCAGTGACCAGCACTCTGCCTGGACGTCACATTATTCTATCTCACAATAATATAATTGCAATATGGGGTCGATTTTCTGCGATTTTCCCTATTTTCCCAGAAAATAATTCACGAATGTTGATGAAAAATGTATTAACAGCATATTTAGGAGGCTGATATCTATGAGTGTGTGACATTTTTTGCAGCTTCATTAAATTGAAGGTCTGTGCTCTACTGGCACTTATTCTCGTAATCAAAGGAATCGGCCAAAAAGTGGGTTTAACCAGCTGCAGATGCATTTATATTATAATCCAGCCCTCTCTCTCCTTCTCAATCACACACAGACACACAGACACACACACACATATGCCACATACTTCGAGAAAATCAAATCTGTGCACTATCCACCTGGAAATAAAACGATGCAAATAGCAACAAAAGCTTTTTGTGCAGCGCCGAGAACAATAAAAGGAATCGAAAAGCAGGAATTCCATGCATACCCCCCCCCCGTTCCCCCTCTCCCCCTCTCTCTCATCTGTCCATCCCCTCTCCTCCTTTTCTCTTTGCCTCCTCCATCCCCATCTCAGCTCAAAAGGTTAGTAAATGTCAGATGGGAGTTGTCATCATCTTCAATGGCGTCATCTTTCTTCATAGAAACACTGTCTGTCCGCGGGTGGGGAAGTTGAAGGGGACACAATTGAACGGAATGAAAGGGAACAGGATATTGAAAATGGGAAATTACTGCTCGCTACAAAGCGCAGACGCACACACACACACACACACACACACGCAGACACACACACGCTCCCACATTCATGCACATGAGAGAATGACTTGAAATGCAGCTGAGGAGGAGGAACAGGGTAAACTTCCCGCCTCACACTTTGTCTTCCCCCCCCCTCTCACTCGTTTCGCCTCCTGTCACTTCCTCGTGTGTTCATCACGACAGACGACGCAAAACTCAGCATCAGTGCAGCTGCTTGTGACTTTTCTCCAGTTTCCCACGCGTGTGCACGGTTTTATCTCCTTCGTCTCGCTGCCGCCGCGTCTTCATCAGCGGCTGCGTTCCCCTCTCTGTATTTTATGACTAATAGAAGGAGCAGGCCTTTGTGGTGATGACAAATCCTCACACTCAGACAGCTTTACAGCCCCTAAAGAGCCCCATGACAAACGACTGGGCTGTAAACCTAATATTCTAATGCTGCGTGTTATTGTAATGGTGCGTTTGTGTGTGTGTACATGTGTGTGTGTGTGTGTGCATGTGAATATTTAGGAGATGTTAAGTATTGCTTATCTCCGCCAATTATAAAAGTGCTTTAGCATCAAAAACAAATCTGAGTCCAGACACACAAGCCCACTCACAGAGAGGTTTATATACTGATGAGGCAGTGTGTCTGTTTTACTGTCACATGCACATGTTCAATGATACAGTAATAAACACACATCAATGTACACACAAGGCCTCACACGTGTACACAAACATCTGTGTCTCACTGTGGGTTACGTTGGGTTTATTGCTAGAAAAAAAAGAAAGAACAAACCCTGTGATATTAAACCGTCCTTAAAAATGAAGCCAAATTCTATAGATCGCCCACTGGTGGCTGACAGCAGTACAGGTCATAATCCACGCCTCCTCCATGTCAATGCAGGGACAAGGAGTAAATTAAAGAGTCAAAGCGTATGAAATCCTTTTCTTTGGGTAACACCACAGCACCTTGAACAATTATCCTATTAAATGCAGCATAAACTTTGCATTTTGGGTTTTAATACCCACTTTCCTAAAACGTGTCAGTTGAAGTGAAATGTTTTCGCTTTATGTTGAGACTCAGATCAGTTGTGTCATTCACGTCATAAATCATGAGCAGAGTACTTCATCGATAAGCTCACACACACACACACACACCCACAATGTCCCCCCCCCCGCTCATCCACTCTTACAGTGTATATGTCTCACACCTTTTTCTTTCCTTACTCGTCCATAATCCCCTAATGGCTGCACGCCGTTATTTCCCCCGAGGGCCGGTGAGCCGAGCACCGCCGCGGGAATGCATTAAATTCAAGATCTGTTGACGCACGCTCAACCAAAAAGCAATAACCTGCACAGGGTCATCCTTCCTCTCATTTTCCCGAGGTCGATCTGAATTGCCTTTCAGTGCCCGTGTGATTATGTTTCTGTTTAACATGGGAATTATGAGAATTACACACATTACCGTGGTGCAGCGTTTCTCAACCAGATTAAAAAACAGCTGCTCCGGGAGGGAGGAGGACACGGAGGACGGGAACACCCGGAGTGACGGCCGAGCTTTACACTTCTAATAATAATGTGTAGCCTGGAACTTGTTTGCTGGTGAGTTACAGTTTGAGGAGTTTAATCATCAATCCTCTGTGTTTGTTCAATGTGACCGCTGGCGATTTCAAAAACCTTAAAAGTCCCAAAACACCCAACAGGCAAAGTGTTCACATTTATTCTCGTTGCCTGGAGATTTCTACACACGAGAGAAGGAAACAAGCCGAATTGTGTGTGTACGACTCCATTTGACAATTTGCAGCTTTAATCTGTGACTTGTTCTTTGCGCAGTATCATCAACAAACACAGGAAAAACCATCACTGACTGTTTTGTGAAAGTACCTGGAGAAGCTCACTCAGCCAGAGGGGGAACCCCCCCGGTAACATCACCCTAGAAGCCAGACGCCATGTCCCCTCTGGGCGCCGCCTTCCGCCTGGAGCTCACCACTGAATTAAATGACTGTGGTGCAAACTGCTGTGAAACCCTCTCAATCGGATCCGGACTTATTGAATTATCAGAGTCAGACGAGAAGCGTTTTCAAGCCAGTGGCACGAGACAGTTCATTAAAGAGCCGGTGGCCGCCTTGTTACCCCGGCACCGCCCGGGGATCCATGTGCAATGGGCCTTTATGGTTTATGGCGACGGAGGGAAATAGGGAGGGAGAGGCTGACAAACTAATTGAGCGTCTCCAATTATCATCCTGATCGCCTCGTGGTCGGTGAGAGGGCGAGCTGGCAGAAGACAGAGATCCTCCCTGTGAAGAAGGAGAGGTGAGCTCCCCCGCTCAGCATCATTGTTTCCGGCAGATCCTCTCGCAGACGACTTTGTGACAAGAGCAACGTTCGGAGGCTCCTCACCTCTCGTCAGCAGAAAAGCTAATTCGATTATTCGTCCCTCTTCTCCTCGGGTCTATTGACACCTGATAGACTCTGATGTGTCAGTGTCATTGAATTAGAGCGTTCATACACACCCTCACACAAAAATAACTTGTGGCTTTTCAGCGTCTCACACACAGTCATTACAACCCAATATCTGGTGTTGTGCCTGTTTTTAATTCTCTGTAATTGCTCCTCTCTCTTTCCATCCATCCTGTCTTTCCTTCTTCTTCCTCTTCTTCTTCTCCACCCGAGCCTGTCGCTCCTCCTCGCCACACTGCATGTGAAGAATTAGGCGCCCTAACGCAGGCCCTAATTGGCTGTCACTATGTGCTCGAAAATGTGAAGCCACTTCCCAGATATAATCATGTTTACACGCGAGCGCCGGGTGCCAGGCTGCTGGGCTCGTCTCCGTCGAGCTGGTTTAGGAAGTAATTTACTGTAAAATTGCCGATGATAGTCCGTCACACAGGGAGAAGGGGACAGCTCAGCGTAAAAATGGCTGCTGGTGAGATAGGACGACTTCCTCTGCACGCAGGTTATTTATTTATTTATCCAATTCTCTTCCTCACTGACGGTTTTCCAAGCTTTAATATCAACGGAAACAAGCCTCGTTATCACCGAGTCATCTCAACCGCTTTTAATGAAGGGAAAATAGACTTTAAGGGTTTATTATGACATTAATGCAGGAGATGGATTACGGGACGTCCAGGCGACATCACCACTTTGCCGGTACATTTGTTTACATGCTTTTTTCTTCCCGCTTCAATTTATCAGACTAATTGGACGAGATAAAAACGCCGCCGTTTGAGGGAACAACAAATCAAGATGCATCTTCAAAAGGAAAAAGAAAAAGACAAACACACGGGCTGGTGATTCATCTGTCAGCGCACCTCCTCTCAGCTTTAAACACCTCCATGGCAGAGCGATCAAATGTCACTTCACATAAAGCCGTCACGATCTGTCCTGCACTGTGCAGGTGCAGTTTTCCCCTCAGTTTCAGGAGACTTCAGATTAAAAGCGTCTTCATTGGGAGGCTCGGTGACTGGAGGGCAGCGCTCCCACCGACACATTCCTTATTTACCGGCCCTAATTCCCGTTCCCGGCACAGCGAGGGTTGGGGGCCACTTGAGAAGTCTGCACACTGTGAAGTAGACCTGACATCTCTCTTCTCTAATTGTGTTTTCTTCTCCCTTTGCTGGATCTCCATGTGTGTGTGTGTGTGTGTGTGTTTGTTAGTTTCTGTTTGTGTGCGTGACTGCGCCACAAAAGCTGTACATCAAAATAAGTGTGCATCCGCGAGTGCACATGCGTGTGCACGTGCGCAGGGATACTTATTCATCTCTCTGTGTGTGCACAGCAACAGTGTGTATGTTTTTTGCCAATTAGGCGCTCAATGACAGGACATGCGGCGAGGCAGCGAGCCGGACTATTCATGGATCAGCAGTTATGGGAGGAAATTTGAAAATACCAACTGGACACACACACACACACACACACACACACACACACACACACACACACACACACACAGACACAGAAACACAGTCATTCTGAAAGCTATGATCTGAGTGGCTCAGGCGACCATGTGCTTTTCATGTGTTGACACCGTTGTCCTCAGCTCGTGTCAAATTCATTTGTTTCTTGGGATTTGCTGAATTGTGTCATTTAAATTCTTCCTTTCAAAAGCAGAGCTGTCATCAAAGGTGGATGAATCTCTGCGTGGTCATAGTGTGGAGCTGGAGATCCTGTCAATCATGTTAGAAAGGTGCTATTTTATAAAGTTTGATATTTCACAGTAATATTATTATTGTTTTTTAAGTAAACACTCCACACTGGTTGTGCAGAGTGAAAACAGAGACTAAAGAAGTGAACACAAACACACTGAGGTGGCCGTCCAAGGAGAATTTACATAAATAGACAAAAAATAATCTCTGAGAAAAATTTCTTTTAATTTTACTTTTAAGTTTTCGTCTGTGTCCCATCCAGTAACATGCAGTAGATGAGGCCTCTGACCTAAACTACAGCGAGCCACCAGGGGGCGATCAGTACGATTTGGCTTCACTGTTGCGTAGATTGTTAATAAAGTGAGAAAAATGGTCACAAGAAAGAAAACAACTAAAGTGTATATGAAGGAAATGAGAGAGGAGAGAGTGTAATTGAAGAAGATGTGAGGAGCAGAGAGGAAGAGCAGAAAGAGGACGAGTGGGTTGAGAGGAATAATGACGGCTCCTCTTCAGCTCCACAGAGAAAACATGTTTCACTCTCAGGATTTAGTCTCTTATTCGTGTCGGATATGAAGCGACTGGTCCAGGCCTGAGTGGATTCTGTTGTATCGGTCACCCACTGGATCCAGTCACCTCTCCCTCTATCAGCTCCTGAAGCGCTGCCATATGGCTTCTCTACCTCTACTCTGCTCTCACTCCTCTTCTCTGTTGAGTTAAACGTTTCACCTCTTCCCTCGTGTGGTTCCTGTCTCTCACTCCCTTTGTCTCCTCGCCGCTCTCTTCTCTTTCCTCTCTCTCTTTCCTCACTCTGTCTCCTCTCTTCTCTTTCCTCTCTCCAAACACACAGTTCCATGTTCGCCGACTAACCCCCCGCCGCCCAGCTTGACCTTCTGCTGCAGAACTTTCAGGGCCAGATATGTGCACGAGGAAGCTCTGACAGTGGGAAGTAACAACAAGCATCTTCATCTTCCTCCCTCCCTCCTCTTCCTGCTTGCACGTCGGCCTCGGCTTTATTCTTCTCCTTTTTCATCCGTCTCAGCAGCAGAGCCCAGAAAAAAGAAAATCAGAAAACGACTGCATCACAGGGATTTTGTTTTATTGTGATTGTTGTGTGTGCAAACCTTATTCCCAGGTCAGTAAAGGACTAGACATGTTTATGAGCTAAGTGGGGGTGAGCTGCCGGATCCTATGAATTCTTATTTGAATATCAGGAAACACCAATCCCTCAGCCCAGTGTTCCCAGTGAAATCACCTCTTGATGTAGATGCAAACATTCAGTGGAAACTACAGCGTGCCCTTTAGGTAGCGAGGCAGTCGATGGATCAGGGCAACCGCTCGGTCGACACCCCATCGGTTCCAGTGACAGATGCTCACTGGGTGAATCCTGTACTGGCTTTCACATTCTGCCAAGTTTTGGGGAAGCTCACAAAAGTAAGATCCGGTGTTCACCGCCCACGCCAACCCAGTCCAGGAGAGGACATTGAATTTACTTAATTCAAGGTCTCTAGGTTTGTGAAATTGAATAGAATAGAAGGATCCACACACTTTTGTTTGTTTTGGCCTCACCCCTCTGTGCAGATTTCAGTCTGGAGTCTGTGCTGCTCTTCCATCATCTGAAGTCTGGTTCTTTTCCCTCTCATGTTTTGGATCATTATGTTTCTGCAGGTTGAACCTCTGACCAAGAGTCTGTCTCCCTTCATTACTCGTCTCCTCCCTGGGTCCTGCGGTACAGTGTTGTCCTAGTTACTCATCACAGGGTGTAGTTACACAATTGTACTGACGCTGTTGTTGTACAGACAAAGGATGTGTGAGTAAAGAACAAAATGGAGATGTTTGCATTGACCCTAAGGCTTCATATACAGTATGTACAAGTATGACAAACCAAGCAATTTGTATTTGTAGATAATGCTTTGCACGAGTGTCATATTTATGGCTGTAAACCTGACCCACGTAGGGGCAGCAATTATCCTAGGGAGAACAGCAATTATATACATTTTTATTATTTCTATTATTGATTGAAAATGTTAGGTCTTAGCTCCAATGTTCAGAAATCATGACTTTCCTCAAACTGTCCATTGCTGCAGCTCCTCTTTTCAGCCTCTGTCTGAAACACTTCAGACAGTGTTTCAGACACTTCAGTTTTCAGCTCCTGACTCTTTAAGGCCCCCCATCCTGATGAACTCCAGCCTGCTGTGATTGGTCCACTCTGTTGTGATTGGTCAACCTCTTCCAGTTTGTGCAGGAAATTTCAGCCTCAAAACTAATATAAGATGTATTCACGTGTCTGACTAAATGCAAGTAAAGAAATATGAATCTATGTTATTGGCCTAACGGTGTACAATTCAAAAAGACACAATCTTTCCTTTACTTTCCATTATTTTATAGTTCAAGATTCAAGATTCAAGATTTTTTTTATCAAATGCACAACAATAACATAGTCTCTGAGCGTCAGAGCTGCTGAGTGAACGGAGCTGGTGATTCTCTCTCTCTCCCTCGCCCTGAGTCACCTGACCAGTCCAGGCGTCTGTCCAAGCCTCACACCTGCTGGATGCCACAAAACACATTAGTCTGGTGTGAGAGGCTCTTACTGCAGCCCTCTGTGCTCCCCTCTGCTACACTCCACTCTTCTTCTCTACTCCCATTCCCTCTCCCCTCCTCTCATCAACCAGCCTCTCCTGCAGTAGTTTGTTCTCTCTCGACTTCCACTTCCCTCTCTACTGAACTCCAAATTCCCCTTGATGGTTTTAACGTTCTCATAGAAAAATAGCTGCTAAGGGCAAAAACTGGGCTGGAAAGCATTTGACTGCTCATCAAGACTAAAGAACAATATTACCACAAACCATTTAACATTTACCAACCCTGATTCCTTTCCCTGCAGGTGGTGACCCCACAGGTTGGCTGCCCCATGAAATCTTTATAGAATCTGCTGAACTGACTCCGAAGTTCAAGGCTCGGCTGCCTGAGGTCTGACTCCAGGCTGATGCATCCACAGAAAGACCCAGTCCTCAGGTCTGTTTGACTTGTCCTTGGTCTGGTCTCTCTCCTGGGACCACATCACTCTGGGAGACCCTGTCAGGGGCTGTGACCCCTAACAGCACCGCTACCAGCACCACCAGGACCACCAGGACACAGAAGCCCCTCCACCCCGGTAAAGATGGTGGTTAATGAAGTAAATTTAATGGTGTCAAACCCCCCCGCATGAGATAGGAGTTGTCAAAAATAGCTAATCAGATATTTATTCAGGTCAGTGCATATTTAAGCTTTCTTATTTTTTCCCGCAGGCACTTTTATCACAAACCGTTATTCTTCACCTCTGCTGCGGCGAAACTGAACCGAATGGGTTTCAGTTTTATTGGGTAAAAATCCCCCCCCCACACACACACTTTACTAAATCACCAGTCTAGACTGGTTCACAAATATCCTTAAAATCTTTGGAATTAGTGTTATTATCAGTGGAAGGCTATGATCTATATTTCATCATAAGGGTTTTCAAAAGCGTACTTAACATTTTATCCCCTGCAGCCGACGGGGATACGTCTATTTATGTGAACAGCTCTAAGCTTTAATGCGGCTGCTCAAATTTGAAGGGATCCTGGCTTACATTGTTTTTACATGGGCTGCGTTGAGCCGTGGCACCGATTTGTATTTTCCCTTTTCACACTGATTTACTCTGTAGCGTTTTGTCAACGAGCCTGAGGCCGGAATTACCACGATACCATTGTGAAAACACAAAAACTTAAAAAAATCACAGACTGTATCGAGGGGATGAATTTCTCATATCGACTCCCACAGTTGAGAAATCACTTTTTGTCAAACTGTGTTGGAAACAACCTGCTGCAGCACTGGTGTGTGGCAGCAGCAGGAAACACGTGTTTGCTCTGGTTATCAATTACATTGACACACTGAACCCAAAACTTTCACCTGTCATTAAAGGTTTTTCTCTACAGGTTTGATTTCCTGCGTCACGCCTGTTAAAGGTTTTCATTTTTCAAGAAATGGGACGACCTCAAAATCATTCTCACGACTCATCTCTGTTTTATATACTAAATACTACTGCGAATAGTCAGAACAAACAGAACACTACAATGCATCTGACTTGGTGTGAAAGGTTTCTGTTAGTACCAATGTTACATGGATGATGCATCACTGTCAGTTTGTTATTGACGATGTTGCTCACCGGCTAAAAAGCCTCAAACATTGTTTACGTTTGAAGCTACAAAAATCAAAAACCTATAATATACTAAGCAGATTTCCACTAAATTTGGTGGAAGGATGAGTCATTCGTCAAAAAGAACCAATTACATTTTAGAATGGATCTGCGCAAAGGCCTTTTTGTCATTTTCTTCAATTTTGCAAAAAATATAAAATATATCAAAATGTACCACTGGACGTCCTTGGGCCCCCAGCAACACACTTGAAGCAGATGGGATTGATGGTTTTTGAGATTAGTTACATTCATACAGAGATTTAAGATTTTTATTCTCCATCCCTGAGCTTTTATACCAACATGTTCTTGTTGTCGTTCCAGCTCCAACAGATAAGTCTAAATCTGATTGTCGATTTTAGTAAAATCTTTCCAGTTAAACCTTCAGTCGTATCATTTCTATAATTTAATAAAATTATATTTCAACCAGGACTTTCCCATTTGGATTAAGTAGAGCATGATAAATTAGGTATGCCAAATCTAAAAGGCTACTTCTATCATATCAATGTGCAAGATATATAATTAACCACCATTTAATTATTTATCGTTGGATCACATCAGAATCGGTTCAGACTCTGAATCGGCAAATAATCAATATTTAAGGAATCGGGGTTCAGGGCTAAAAAGACTCGACTGGGACATTTCCAGTCGAGTCAGCGGCGGTGATGAAAGAAGACGACATCGGAGGAAATGGACGACAAAAAACGTCCAGACAGTTGTGGAGCAACTAACTCGGACATGTGTGTGTACAGCCCCTCAAAGAGTCCCACAGGGGGGGGAGGTAGTCACAGTACATCAGGCTTCAATGTCAACAATAGAAAAATTATTAATATGAATATAATTATTTTCTTCAATATTTTAACTTCTCTCAGTTATCGTCGGCTGCAGGTCTTTAACTGTAGATACATACAGTAAATACAATTCAAACCCAAACTGCACAAGTAAGAAAATTTAGTTTTATTTCTGACTTTTTTTGTTTTCATGTGTTTGAGTGACAGGAGCTGGGGGGGGGGAGGCGCGCCGTAGGGAGGAGGTGTCACATCATATGAGAGAGTGTGTTGGCAGGCATGTGTCTGCATTTGACTGAGTGAGTGTGTGACCTGAGGAGCGGGTCAGTTTGGGTAGAGGTCAAAGGTCACCGGGTGTTCTTTTCACTTGTCAGTCTGTCTCTCTGCTGGTCCGGAGTCTTTCTGCCTTCGTGCCCATCTGGCTGCAGAGCGAGGGCACGAGGGCAAAAGAGTGTTTGGCAGCAGCAACCTATAGAGAGTGTGTGTGAGTGTGTGTGTGTGTGTGGGGTGTGCTCATTTTCATAGAGCTGACAATATAATGCTGCCTCAGACCCAACTGTCAGCTTTCTCTTGACATTGAGAGGAGAGGAGGAGAGGAAGAGGAGAGGAGAGGAAGGGAAGAGGAGATATAGAATATATGAGAGGAGGAGAGGAGAGGAGAGGAGGAGAAGAGGAGGGTAGATGAAGAGGATATATAGAATATATGAGAGGAGAGGAAGAAAGGAAGAGGAAGAGGAAGAGGAAGAGGAAGAGGAAGAGGAAAAGGAAGAGGAAGAGGAAAGGAGATATATCTTTTATGAGATGAGGAAAAGGGGAGAAGATAAAGAGATAAGGAGGAGGAGAGGAAGAGGAGATAAAGAATATCTGAGATGAGGAGGAGGAGAGGAGGAGGATAACGGTCCAGACACTAGGGGAGAGGACACAGGAGAGTACACACACGCACACACACACACACACTTTGTTTGCTCTGCTGTGACCTGCTGCAGACAATTATGTCTCTCTCACTCTGCCACAATCAAATTACTGCTGGAGGACGAGGCCTCTGGACGGACCCACTGCTGCGAGAACACGCACACCACACACACACACCACACACACACACTCACACACACAACACACACACATTTCATACCACTCATACACACACAATTCATCATATACACAACAAATATAATGTCCCCACTAACACACACAAAGACATGTTCTCTAAACTTAATAGATATAAATATATGTTCTATATATACTATAAACATCTCTTATTCAGCACCTGCTTTAAGATGAGAACTTTATTTAAATAATAAAGACCGTGGAATATTAGTAAGACTACAGGTCCGACCCCCGACCAATCACAGATGCTGATTCTCAAAACTTGCAGTACCTAAGAAGATAGTTAATGAGACCCAACTTTTCCACCAATAAAGAATTCTTTGCATTTGCAATCATGATCTTTGACTGAAGGTTTGGATCCCTGTCAGGTTAAAAGATGGTGTCTATGTGTGTATGGTGTGTGTGTGTGTGTGTGTGTGTGTGTGTGTGTTTAACAAAAAAAACTAACATGGACGTTTGATCTCAGGACAAAGACAAACTCAGCTGGGAGTCTGAGGACAAAGAGAAACAGGAGCAGAGGCAGAGAGAATAATGTGTTAAAGAAGAAAGACAGGAAGGAGAAACAAGTGGCGGGAAAGCAAGACACAAAGAAGAAATGAAGTCAGATGAAGCGGGAGAAGAAGAAGAGGAGGAGGAGGAGGAGGAGGAGGAGAGGAGATGGTGTTGATGTTTGCTTGTTATTCCAGCGCTAATTTTCCCCCTGGAGCTCATTACAGTCTGGGAGAGAAACAAACCACAAAACCTTAAAAACCAACAGAGTGAAGAAACAGGAGGAGGAGGAGGAAGAGGGTGAGAGAGAAAAGTAAAGAAGGAAGAAGGACGGAGGAAGTAAAGAAGAAAAAGAAACAAAATCAAAGATGAAGAGACGACAGAAAGAATAAAGAAGAAGGTAAGAGAGAGAGAAGAAGGGACTGAGTGAAAAGAGAAAGTGATCTGGAGACCTCACAGCACTCACACAAACACACACAGACACACACACTGTGAACACCGCCCACCGTTACACACTTGAACACACATGGCGCTGTGTGTGTGCGTGTCTCTTTCAGAAGTTGTGCCAGCTTCGACAAAAAGAAGGAGCCAGTCCAGGCTTAAAGTAGGTTTAAGAAAAATAAAAGTCCCATTTAAATTTTATTGATTTCATCAGAGCAAAGAAATAAGAAAGAACAGTAGATAAATTGATTTGATTGATTGAGAAATCAAAGAATATCATCATTGTCTAAATATTCACATGTAATTTACAGTCAAGATATTCATAATAATAATCATAATAATCATAATCATGGTTATCATATTAATAAACAAATAAAAGTCCTCTTTAGCTGCAGGTTTTTCTATAGAAGTAGTAGATTCAGCTTTTTAGCCACAACTTGGTTTGACCCAAAACAAAAACAAGAAGCATGTTTTTAATCAGAAGAGCGGCAGCCTCAGATTTCCACACAATCACTAGTAAGTTTCTCGTAGAATATTTTTTCTTTTATATAACACTGAAGTACGGAAGTACAGATATTATAGTCATCAACCAGATTCGGTTTTCCCAGTATTAGTATTATCATTATTATCATCATAATACCAGTAGAATAGAAACAGTGGCTTAGATTTTTCGATATATGTATATATCCATATACTGTGTAAATTTATGTATTTATATATTTATATATAATAGAGTTTGTGGTTGTAAGTTGGTTTCAGTGTCCAAAAGTCCAACGTTGAAGAAAAGCGAGGAAGGACCCGTGCTGGGAGGCAAACGAGTACAGCAGCAGATAAAGAACAGACACGAGGAGGGAGAGGCGGACTGGTGGTGGTGGTGGGGGGGGAAGAGATGGAACACAGGCGTACAAAAAAATAAATAAAGGAAGAGAGAGAAATCTGCACTTGTGGGTAAACAGCATAGTCGAGAGGAGAGAGGAGGGGTGTGGCTGTGAAGCACAGCAGAGGGAGGGAGGGAGGGAGAGAGAGAGGGAGGGAGGAGGTGGAGGTGTGGAGGAGGGAGGGAGGGAGGAGGAGGGATGGTCGGACAGAACGGAGGTCGATTCCAACGTTTGTTTGGCTGCCAGAGAGACGATAAAAACCCTGAAGTAGCAAAGTAGAGCAATACTCTGAGTGCGACTTCTATCAATACTGATATTAGTTTCATTAGATACGGTCACCAGAGAGTCGTGATTGATTATATGAGGAATTTATTATGTCTATATTTAAGTGTGGATCTGAAATTCCTCTGGTTATCAACTCTTGTGTATATCTAGAGATTCTGTATGTTCAAGAATGAAAAACTGCCTTTTCATTTTCTTCTGATCTGTTTTTTAGGGATGAATTTAAGGGTCAGTGTAGGGAAGCTGCCCAGTGGCCACAGAACCCCGAGGGCCCCTTGAAGCCAAAGGTTTACTCCACATCATCCGTGTCATTATAATTTGATTAATACTGAATTCGTTAGAGATTTTCACACCTGAACTAGAATAAAAACACTTCTATCGTCTATCCGGTGGCCCTGCTCTTGTGGAACTTAGAATCGAAATTTTACCTTTTTGTGTTTCACTATTATCGGAGACAAATATTTAACATGAGTTGTGTTAGGACACGGTCACACGTAGGCAAAAGATGCTACGTTTGCGTGTTCAAATTTTCTTAAAAATTGTTCAGAGGTGAAACATATTCAACAGTCAAAACATGTTGAGTATTAACATATCACCCTGCAGGAGGTTAATCCGGCCGTGGGGGGGGGATGCATTCAATATTAATTCAGCATTAACATTTGGTTTCTTGGTAAATGTCTCGGTGAATGTTTCCTCATCTGGGAAGCGTCAGGTTTGGAAAGAGAACGTATGTAGAAAAATCTGGGAAACTCTACTTGATTTATATCTATTATTTGCACATGCATTTAAATTTCATATATTGGTTTTCATCAAGGACTGAAAGCTGTTGTTTCGTACACTAAGTGTTTCCTATGAGTCACAGCTGGACACCCGCGGTCGACTATTCTTAGATTTGAAGACGTGTTTGATGCTCGCAGCTGGCAAGTGAATATTTACCATCACTGCCGGGCTGCTGTTCGGAAACCGAGACGTCTGAGTCTAAGACAAAAGGGACGAGACTGACAGGACAGCAGAGGGAGGGAGAGGGACTATATGCAGGAAGTTAGCGGGCTGATAAAAGTGTATGGTAGAGGGACACTTGACTTTATAGGAATCAGGAAAAGACAGCAATTTATATATAAGTATAAAACAAAGCTGACACGGAGGTAAATGTTTCCTCGGCTCCTGATTTTGGGATCAGAGTTCAGCGTCGCTCCTTTAAAAGAAAAGTTCTAGCTTGGCTTTGTGGTGGAGGCTGATCCAGAATCAGGGCGAATTATGTCTAGGATGTGAAAACAAAGAGTAAAATAAGTGGGAGATGACAGGAGCAGTTCTCTGAGAAACATTCTTCAAAGCTTCGATCGATGGAGATCGATGAATGAATGATTGAACGATGAATATGGAGTGATGACAGGGGGGTTTACAGTCTGGCTTTTTAAAACACTCTGGAACATATAAATGATCAATTTGCGTCTGTCAGCGGAGAATAAAAAAAGTTTTGGCTGTCCAAAGCTGCAGGCGAGCCACAGAGAAAACAGAGGAAAAGGATGAATGACAGGATGGATGAGAGGAGGAGGGGAAGTGAAGAAGCTGGCCGTTACCCTCGTTTAATCATTCTGTGTCATGCTCTTACATCGCTCTAACATCTCCCCTCCGTCCTCTCTCCTCCACCCTGCACAGCGTCCCAAACAGAAGTCTCTTGTCAAGTCCTCCTCTTCTTTCTTTCTTCCTCCTTCTTCTTCTCCTCCTTTAAGGCCATCTCACTCACGTCCGTTTTTTTTCTCTTTCTCCATCCCGCCACCTTCGTCGTAATTTCCATCTTCCACCAGCTCCTCCTTCGGTTCCACCCCTCGCTCCTCCTCCTCTTCCTCTCCGGTCTCCTCTACATGGGAAACACCAGGAAGCCGGAGAAGGTGGAGTATTTCCATCCACCCATGAGGTTCCCCCTCTCCAGCTTGAGGTAGGCCCGGTCTCCCTTCTCCATCTGGATCAGCACGCCGTTGCTGGCCGCCTCGCGCGTCACGTCCTGGTCGCCGGCGAACGCCGAGATCACCGGCCAGCCGTTGTGCATCAGGCTCACCTGCACGGGGGGGGAAAGAGGAGAAGGTTTCAAAAACGAGGATCAAAACACATGAGCATGGAAATGTAGAGACAAGTTGAACAAAACCCAGTCGAGCCATTTTCAGACATGAGAAACTTTGCCTCCCGCTCGTTTGCAATCTGTGAGAGTGAGGAGGGGGGTTAAAACATTTGCTTCCTGTGGAGAAGCAAATCACAGCACTGGCTTCACGTGGAGTTCGACTTTAAATGACCTTTGAACCCTGATACTCGTCACATTCATGTTTGCCTTTAATTCTGTTCCGTAGATCACATGTTTTTGATAACATCCCATCAACCTTAGCGACCAAAAGCTCTCTCAACATCTTCTTCTGTCGCTTTTTGAAATCCTGAGATATTTTATTTCAGGTTGCCGTCTGTCGAGTGTTAGAAACGTCCTCAACACGCCCACTCTCTCCCTGCGAGTCCTCCAGAGGATCTCGTGCTACGTTCACACACGAGCTCACTGGGAAGTTCTCCGGGGTTTTAACGGGAACGCTGGCAGGAGAAACTCCAGAGGAAGTCCAGAGCCTCTCACTCATCCAGAGCATCCAGGAGATGATCTGGAGTTCAGTCTGGTGACTCTTTCATGTAGATTCAGATCGTCATGATTTCCCCTAATTGAGCTGAAGAATTTGAGAGAATCCCTTTAAACAACTCGAGGGCTTACAACAGAATATTAGATCTGCAGTCGGAGCACTTCCCAGAATTTCAAATACCACTTGGAGAAGCTTTAACAAAGAGGTTTACACATGGAGAGTTACAGCAGACTGGGTCTGACTCCACAAATGTTTCAATAGGGAATAACGTCTTCTTCTTCTTACAGAGAAACGTAGCTGTCAGTGACGTGTCTTCCCCGGCCTGCCGACACACCACACACACACACACACAGACACAACACACACACAACACAGACCAACACACACACGCACAGCAGCTTTCATCATTTCTCTTTTGAGCAACAGCCAGAAACTCAGGCGCTCCCTGGATTTATTCCACACGTGCCGATATGGTACTAAAACCAACTGAATTGAATTTGAGAGAAGTGTCTGTTTATGCAGGATCACACTTTGTAAAGCCCGTGAAAAAACCCCAGT